>OY986040.1:42757302-43227302 GCA_963920215.1 Nineta flava | reverse complement strand
TAACATTTATTTTGAAAAAATATCTTAATTAACTTTTATCTTAAAAATGTACATCCTGACCTATGACCTCTGACCGATATATATAAATATAGCGGTCATATATCGCTTAGAACTGGAAGATTTCAATTTAAAAAATTAATGTAGCGTTAAATTCACTGGACGGTACTTAGTACTATCGACCACCCAAGTTCACATCAGTTTTTAAAATTTTATAATTGATTTACGCCTTATTGATTTGGTTTTCGAATATACATAGAACTTGTTACTATATTTCAAATAAACAACTTTTACCGGAAGCGTTTTTTCGAAAACTGGTAATTTTAACATCTACTGGATCGGGTTGATGAACATATAGCCACATTTTCTTCGAAAATCTGCTAAAACATTTACATAGTTAAAAAAATTAACCTTCAACAAAATAGTAAAGAAATAATTTCATACAATTTTTTATTTTAAAATTAATAGAAAATAAAACGGGTTTGTTTTTAAGGTTATATTTGCTGTTGTTGTTGTTGTATGATATAGGATATTATATGAATAAAGGGAAAATTCGTACTTACCATACAACAATGAACTGGTTATACATATAACCTCTATCATCTGCACCTATGCAACGTGTTTCAAAAAAGGTGTCCACAAATATTCATTGAACGTGGTCTAAAAATAACTTATTATTCCGATTATGATGAATTTTTGTATTCTATATTTAATTAACTTTCTAGAGGTATAGAATGTATAGGGAAGTGAAAATACTTATTTGGGAGACCTCTGGGTACCGACTCGCCAGATAAATGATAAATAGTTATATTTTAGTGAAAAACGATTTCGTTTAGTTTTAAACGCGGTTAAATATTGTAAAATTATATTATTAATTGCAATATTAATTCCAATTTGAGATTTCAGACGCCTATTGAAGCAAAATAACAAATAGATCGAAACTTTTTATAATTTTGTTGCGTGAACGAACATTTTTTGTTAATGTTGCAATTACAACATCTCAAAAGTGCTATATTTAAATAGGCGTAAAGATGTTCTTGAACGATTTATGTTATACATTCATCTTTCTAGCAATGAATTAGTTTTGGTATACGCATTCTTGAGCCAGTACTAGTCGTTTGGTGCAACCTCTGGTCTACGGTTGGAACGGTGATCGTTCATTTGAACCCTAATCAGTAAATTTAATAGATTGCAAGTAAGTGTATTGGCAGGGAGAAGAGTATATGGCGGGGATAGCTGAATCGAATGCAGTGCACACTGTGGTCAAATTAGGAACTAAGTTTGGCATTATGGTGTGTCCACTTATGCGCGCCGCTAGTTCGCATCGATCGCGTCATATGTGGACGGTGTGCGTGCGTGGCGCACAACGATCCATCTGAAGTCGGTTTTTTCAACACTATGTTCGCAATTCAAATTTGAACGTGTTCGTGAAAGGTTCGTTGTTTTTAGCGCGCATTTCATTATTGTTTTTTTTATATTAATTGAAATGTAGTATTTTAGTTCACCTTGAACTTTTTTCAAGCTGAACTAAAATGTAAACATTTTTATTAATATCTTTAGATTATTTTCAGGCTTAAATAACGGGTTTTTGTTATTGATTCAACTTCACTGCAATATGAAAATATGTTCGTGGGTTTCCTATGGATGGCTGGAGGTTCGTAAATATTATACTCGTATACTGAATATTTAAATTAACTAATACAGTCAGTAGAATATCAAAGAAACATAAAGATTATTAAAATAATCAAAGAGAACTCTAGGTTTTTTTGAAATTATATTTCAAATTTTGCCCCTATTCCTAGAACATTTGTTTGTATTTTATAAATACGTATTTCGACTACAATGTAGTCATCATCAGTATGAATTAGCTAATCGTAACTATCTCTGGGATATGGATTCAGAGATATGTTGCTGGTGACACAGGCACCAAATTAGCAACAAGCAACATATCTCTGAATCCATATTCCAGAGATAGTTACGATTAGCTAATTCATACTGATGATGACTACATTGTAGTCAAAATACGTATTTATAAAATACAAACAAATGTTCTAGGAATAGGGGCAAAATTTGAAATATAATATCAAAGAAACAAATTATTAAATAAATAAATATTGGAATTTTCGTAAAATCATTTAATTTGACTAGTTTCTGAACACAGTTCCTTCCTCAGAAAAAAAAAAATCAAAGAGACTAAACAATTTTGACCACTTCCAATGTAAACAATTTTTTAAATGTTGGATATCAACTTGATATCGGATTAATTGTATTAACTTCAGTAAATCTTCCTTCACGAAACAATCCAAGTTTTTTATCTGCTGATACGTAATTTATGTAAATTCCCACAGCTCCGCCGAAATAGCAAAAAAAATTGTACACATTTTTTTTTTTTTGCTTTTAATTAACTATTATGTTGGGTTTTCCCAATAATATTCCCAACAGATTCCAGTTAGGCAAAACTTATTTCAGATTTGTGATTTTCCATTAGGTTTTTCCAATCATATCCTAATTAGTTCCCAGTTAGGCAAAACTGATACCAAATTGTTTATTTAGCCAAGTTAGCCAGTTAGCCAAAATTAATGGCATGTCATTGATTTTTACATTGGGTTATACTAATGGGTTCCGAAATAGATCCCAAGTGGAAAAAGATAATATTACTGTAACAATTTTTACATTGGAATATCCCAGTTGGGTCTTTATTGGGTCCCGATTGGGATATCCTAACTTGGCATGCCCTCTTGATTCCCTATTGGGTCCGGACATATGTGTAGGGGCAATTTCTAGTCGTGTATATTGCGATTTATTGCCTCAGATCCAGTTTGAATGTTGATGTTCATCTTTTTCTTAAAATTATTACAGGATTTTTTTATGGCTGATAGCCAACTGACAGCTAATAATCAATATAAAATGTGTTTTCTCTTTAGTAAAATGTGTTTTATACTTACTTTTTTGTAAACACAATACATCATATTTATTAGCCCCCTTCAAATGTGGTATTCCACTTAAATTTTTTAGCAATCCGAAATTTTTATTTCTTTAATTTATATATTTTATAAAATTTTTAAAACCATTCAACGATTTTAGAGCACTATTTAATGCGGCCGTCAGATGTTATTAACGTCGCACATTCTGCCCATATCTACAAAGTATTAAAATATTCAATCAAGTAACCTATTGAAACATACTGTATCTCTGTAAACACCTCAAAGTAAAATGAATTTAATACGTGTATATAATAACTAATTTATGTTGTTATTGTTCAAACAAAAGATGGCGAATAATTATCCGTACACCATTTATCAAGATAAAGTTTATATGCCACATCTTCTAGTTCATTTAATATCACATTTTAAATAAATTACACAATGTTTGTGTTTGTGTTTGTATATGTATGCATCATCAACACTTTGGATTTATTTTACACATACAAAAAGTCCGTTTTCATTCATTGTTTTTCCATCATCCACTTCTTACGTGATATTTTACGAATTATGAGCATAAATAGTTATTTCTAGGTGGAAATTCAAACCAGTATCATTTGACAATACATAAATGTCCTCTGCCTCACCTCACCTCATGTGTTTTTAGTGAATTTCCTCCAAAGAAAATGCAGCGATTGTTTTTGCACCAATGTTGTATATATATATATATATATATACATATGTAAAAATTTTAGCAATAGTGATTTTTAACATCTAATAGGTAAGATCGATGGACATTTGAAGAAATTTTTACGAAATTCCAACATTGGTGCAAAAACAATCGCTGCATTTTCTTTGGAGGAAATTCACTAAAAACACATGAGGTGAGGTGAGGCAGAGGACATTTATGTATTGTCAAATGATATATATATATATACATATATATATATATAAATATATATATATATATATATATATATATATATATATATATATATATATATATATATTATATATATATATATATATATATATATATATATATATATATATATATATATATATATGTACTTTTATATGTCTGTGGACTCTCTAGTGGTCACAGTTTTATTCCGATTAGAATGAAATTTGATATTTGATAATGGGTAAAATCAGAAAAGGGAAAAGCGGGGTTTAAAGGGAGGGGGAAACACAAAATTTGGTATATCTCCCTTAATATTTGAAAAATCGAAAAATTTATCAGGAGTTAAGTTATAGGTACTCAGTTTTACTGTAATTTTGTTTCTTATCATTTTTCTGTTACACTAATATTTACAGAAATATTTACAATTAAAAACTGAAAGTTAAAATTCTAAATATCTCTGTACACATTAGAGTTTGGAAAAAATTTTAAGGTATTGAAGGATAGCAAACTTGATTTTCTACAACTTTACTCGTTATACATTTTTCGATTGTGCCAATTACAAGAGAGATATTTTATATTTTGTGTTTGCTTCTATCGTTATGCCTCCCTTTTCCCTTGACATATGCCATTTATTAATAAATTTGGCCTTGATAATACTCAAATGATATCAGATACGACATTCCATTTAGATCAGACCTAAATTGTGACAAGAGATATTTATGTATTCTAAGTAAATCAAATATGTTAAATACGCAGCTTCTGCATAACGAATTTTTTTATATTTTATATATTGCATTATGATTGTTTATGTTATTATCTGTATGAATTATTATTTTGGTCATATTTTTTGAATGAATAAATAAATAAATATATCGATTAAAAATAATGTATGATTATCTTGGAAAAAAACGCAAATTTCGTATTATCAAAATTATCGATATATTTAATAATATTTATTTCACACAATTCTCTAATCTTGCGAATAATACCTCGCCGCATTACGAAATTATTTTAACTCATGACAGTGGTAATTTAAATTTTGATCAGATAAATTACTCCGAGAAAATACATTACGAAAAAATTTGAAAATTAAAAATTACATTTGTAAATTGGGAGTTTTGATTTTCATCACGATATCCAAGTTTTGCGTATTAATGAAACATGAAGCAAAGCCTTTAATATAAAATTTAACATATTTCATAACGTTGAATCGTTTCTGTGGGAACACTCGCCTTGCCAATGACACACTGTACACCGAAATTATAAACACATAATGAACCAACATTAATTTTTATATACGTGAACAAGTATTATAAATAAATCAAATATATTTTATGTACTATCAATTTGATGTTAAAAATAAGTAACCCAATTTAGGAATAATCTACTTCACATATGAAATATTAATTACATAATTATTTAGTAATGATCTTAATATGTTCTGTATAATTACTTGTCACATGAAATAAATATGAACATAGATATGTATCTCACAACTGTTGTAAAGTCTCTTATGAAATATATGTAAATGTAAAAAAGGACCAAGTTCTATAATATATACATGTATGTATATACAAGTGAGTCAAATGTTATGGGGTTTTTTGAAAGGGTGGATAGGGGATAAAATTATAAGATGAAAAGTCCTTGGACATTTTTGCACCTGACCCACAGTTAATTACATAATAATGGTGGGGAATGAACACCGCGGCAGCAGAGATACGTGAGGAGAGCGAACACTCAATTCAATGAAAATTGAATGATTCATTATACCTGAAGACTACATTTTTCGTTAAAAAATTTAAGCAACGAATCACTCATAATTTAGGTCACTAAAATATTGAAAAAAATTATACTTAAGAATTTATTAATGTTTTTTGCACTGATCAAATCAATTGCAATTTAGATTAATTTACAACTTTTCGTTTCAAGTAAATTGAAGGATTTCAAATATTCGAAAGGTTTTAATTTCAGTCCGTTTATCGAAAACTGAGTTATTATAAGATCTTGAATTTTTGAGGTCCTAAAAAACTATCCTGCCTATCTTTATGATAATACCAAAAATATTTTTTTTTTTAAATTTTTACACTACTGTACCGATCGATTACAAAATCGAATCAGGTCTTAACTTTTAAAAAACAACGTCAAGTTCCACCATAAAATTGCATCGTAAGAAATCTAAAAAAAGCTGAATAATTCAGTTAATTAGATTTTTCGGAAAAAAAAATCGGAAAATTTTTCGCCCAAAACTTTTCAAAATTCTACTCTAAAAACTGAAGTGGTGGGGAGAGCTAGCTCCCCCCACGTATCTCTGCTGCCGCACCATTCCTTTTTCCGTTTCTCTAATTGGTTATGTATATGTGTATATATATTAATATATATATATATATATATATATATATATATATATATATATATATATATGTATATATATATATATATATATATATATATATATATATATATATTATATATATTATATATATTATATATATATATATATATATATATATATATATATATATATACATATCGTACGTTTAGTTTACATCTTCGCATAGCAGATCTCCCACGAGTATGAGAGAGTAAATATGTATACATTAATCAATGTGTATGAGAAGGAGGTCTTATAGATTTGATAAACAAGCATATTTTTTAAAACAGAGAATAATATTCATAACTGTTCGAGTGGTTGGTGATTGTCTACCTTCAAATGCCACAATAAATAAATTGACACATTCTGTGCGGAATGTCCGGTAAAGTACCATTTAACAAGTTGCACTTTTTCTTATTTTGTGTAATAATAACCCATTGTTGTAATAATATCAATAAATAAAATACACAAACACGTATTTTCCATAAGCATTCACATAGTAATGATTACATATTATCAAAACAATTAATATTATTTGTATTAAACAAAAAATCCCCACTGTCTAAAATTTATACAGGCACATATAACACAACAGTAACAAAACAAACCTATAAGACCTCCTTCTCATACACATTGCTTTATTTATACATATGTACTCTCTCATACTCGTGGGAGATCTGCTATGTGATGATGTAAACTAAACGTACGGTATATATATATATATATATATATATATATATATATATATATATATATATATATATATATATAATTTGCTATCAGTGCTCGACCTTCCTAATGTACTCCCGAGCGTATATATTTGTTAAAAGAAATATGAGATATTATCCTAACCACATTTCATCCATGGTTAGATAAAAAAGTAAGGTAGGGATGTGAAACTTTTACATTTACTAATATTAATACGACTATTTTATAAATAAAACAACAAAATAAAATGCTAAAGAATAAATAATTATATAAAATATAAAATTGTGTAAATGAAAATAAAAGAATGGTATACTATAATACATTTGAACGTTTATGAAACTTTTTATTTAGAGAGGGAAATCACGCTTTATAATTTATTTCTAGTAAATAAAATATTGTTTGTAATTCACTGAATACAATGGGTTTTTTTTATTTACTTGGATTTATGAAAGCATTTACTTTCAACGTAAATATGTAGACTGCTTTACTTTTTCCTTATGCTCTAGAACAGGGGTTCTCAAACCTTTGATGGTACACTTAGAGAGAAATATGAAATTTTCACGGACCATCTTGTGCAATTTTAAGGTTTTGTAAGAAAATATAATATAAAAAAAATGAAAAATAATTGAGAAAAAAACTTGTTTAAACTTTTTATACCCTGTATATGTAAATATACAAGGTATATTAAGTTTAGTCCCGACTTTGTAACGGTTGAAAATATTAATCGTTATCAAAAATGCTTCACAACGGTATTCATAAAATGGCCTAATTCGGCCGTTTCCGCATGTCCGTCCGTCTGTCCGTGAAGCTGATAACTCAAAAACCAAAAGAAATAACGAGCTGAAAATTTTTGAGTGTATTGTAGAGGAAAAAAGTAAGGTCAAGTTCGGTAATGAGAATCGGAGGATGTTTCCCCCCTACTCATTTTATATGTGATCACCGATTTCTGCGAAATTTGTTTGTTTGTTTGAAAGGGTATACTCATTCATAATGGAAAAATAAGAAACTTTTTTTAAAAACTTCAAATAAAAAAATTTTTTACAAAAAAAAATCGACCCCAAAAACAAAACTTTTACAAATAAAAAACAAAATGAATGTAAAAAAAACTGAAAATCTGTTATGAAAAAATGCATTAAAAATTAAAAACGGATAAAAAAAATTTGTTATAAAAAATGCACTAAAAATTAGTAGGTAGTTTAGTAGGTCTATCCATATTCAGACAAATAAAATCAGTTATAGAACTTCAAGGCACTAAAAAGCGAGAATTAAAAAAAAATTTGAAAAAATGGAATCCCGACTTCAAAAATCAAATATTCTTCTGCGTATTCATGTGTCAATTTTAGTTCACCTAAGCACAAATTTTTAAATATATACGTACAATTATTGTTACTTTTGGAGGCGGTGTCCAAATTTTATGTGAAGGATAAATTTTATGTGAAACATTAAAATTTAAATAAATACAATATTTTTTCGAAATAAAAACGACAATATTTTTTCAATTTCTCTATGCTGACACCGACTCAAAAAATAACAATAATTGTACATATATATTTAAAAAAGTTTTGCTTAGGTGAACTAAAATTGACACATGAATACGGAATTATTTTTTTACTTTTTAGTGTATTTTTGGTTTTAGAATATTTGATTTTTGAAGTCGGGTTTCCATTTTGTCAAAATTTTTTTTATGTATATTTAAATACGAAAGAACTTAATAGTTCTAGCTAGTTTTCCGTTCATGAGAAAACTTGTTTTGCAATCTGCTATGACTTCGTTCAATGCGAGTAGCTATTACGAAATTTTTCTTTATCAATCAAATTTCCGGATAAAAATAATCTTTATTTAATTTAATAAGAATAATATCCAATATTTGTTTAAAATTATATCTGAGATTTATATCATATTTAAATATACGTATATTATTTATTAACTTGGGCAATAACCGGTTTTGAGCTACCTAAAACCAGTCGCAGTATACATGTTTTGTGTGCATACTTATTGTAACGATAGTAAAAGACAAAGATCCCAAAGGAAATTTAGGAAATTTAGAAACTTTGACGATTCAAAAAAAAAAAATGTTTCTTGGTGGCGTGATATACAGCTCAAACAAACGAAGAGTTGGAAAATAGAAAAATAGGGTAGACAAACTAAAGGGTTGTATTAATCAGGGATATGACAGGATATAAAAAATTCGGTAATGCAGTCTAGAATTCAAGGTATGGTAAACTTTATGGGAGTATATGGTATTTAGAAAGTTTTTCACATTAATTGTGACAACCAGGGGACTAGATGTTCGGCGTATCAATCAAGTTGCTCGCTCTCTGGTAATACTTGTGTAGTCCAAGCAATCCGAATCCATATAACCTAGTCAGTCTTCCATGCCAGCACTGAAAATCACATTTGGAAATTATTCTAATCCAATCCGAAATGCGAAAAATAGTGACCGACCTACAGCAGACAATAGATACGTTGTCGTACACGGTCGAAAAATTATCTGATCTGCCCAAAACAAACAAATGGACTAGCCGGTGTTTTTATACTCAAAAACGACAAGGGGCCCATCTATATTACACGTAAAATATAGTATCTATATGTACAATTTCCATTCATGTTTGTTTGTTATATAACATTAAATGTAAAGTGTATTTGATAGAATATTCTATAATTTTAACTTTTGTGTAATTTTATAGGTAAACACTTTCATATATACCATAAATTATTTTATGGCATTCATTTATTTTGTATGTATTCAAAGTGGGTAGGTAACGTAGGTAGGTATCTATAATGTTTGTGTAACAAACTACATAATATTACTTGTTATATACACATTTTATTATACACTATGTTTCAGATAAATATTCTGCTATAATATGAGCAGCAAATAAAATCCCACCAAAAACAAGTATAAACCTACACGTTGTGATAATAGGTAGTTTTGTACCATGCATCTAAATTTTACTTAACTTTGAAATGTAGAATATTTATACAATCTTTATCATTATTCATATTAATTACCTAGCTATTGTAAAATGATGCATATATATTTTTATTTATAAAAGTTATCAAAAAATAAAAATGTTTTTTTTAATTTTTTGAACAATTATGTTTGGAATGTCAAAACTGTACAACAACAAGTATACTTGGCGTCAAAAGTTTCTGAGGAAGGAAATATATAAGGATAATAGATATACTGATATATAGATATCAGAAACTAAAAAGAAATCTAGACAAGTTGAGAAGTGATTGTACACACTATATTAAATACACTATAGTTTCTGAAAGTTTTCTCCCCTAACTCGACGGACACCGATTTTAACAGTTGCCGCTCCTACTATTATGTTATTATTGTTTCTATAGAAATGCCTTTACAAAACCTTGGGAATAAATTTATTTGTTTTTAAAATAAACAATTGAACACGCACACAAAAAATTCAGCTCTTTATCTCTTTTCGTTTTCGAGTTCTTGTTTGTAACAACAACTCGACATTTATTTGTATTTTATAAATACGTATTTCGACTATAATGTCATCATCAGTATGAATAAGCTGATCGTAACGTTATTGAGAACAACCTCAAAATTGACAAATCGAATCTAAAACTACTGAAATCGGTACAAAACCCCACAAAATTAGATGCATACGAAAGTATCTACATATACAAATTGAGAAAACAGATAATGAATTTAGACAATGGCCCAATTCCAAATTCTGATTTAATAAAAATAAACTATTTTCTAAAAAATCAAATATCTGAATGTCAATGTTAACTTCGATACCCTCACTTTAATGACAAAACAAACGCCGCATAGCCACCAAAGATAGCCGCCAATAAATAGGTAGGGCTCTTCACACACCTAATCCGTTAGTCAGTCAACTTAAATAATCCACAGGTCAGATTATACCCTCAGTCAAATCGTATAAAAGTAAGCACGCACCAAATTAGCAACAAGCAACATATCACTGAATCCATATCCCACAGATAGTTACGATAAGCTTAAACAGTTACTCAATACTGGACTATGAATACAGGCCTAAGTAAGGTAAGTACTATCGAAGTACAATAATAGACAAAGGTAGTAATAGTAAACAATAGGTGTTAAAATTCTCTTGACAATTACCAATATTAATTTCATAATTAATAAATTAATAAATTAATAATTATTAATTTTCATTAATATTATTAATTATGACTTAAAAAACATTCATATAACTACAATTGTTTAAATTAAATTTAAGCCTACAATTGAATATTTAGTAGATTCATGAAACACTTTATATAAATATATGAACATTTACGTACAAATAGTGAATATATAATAAATTCACTGTGTATAAAATGATACTGTTTTCATTTTCGAACTTTATTATAAATTATAGTAAAGAGCTTTTAAGATGAGTTTTTATTACATTCGAACATTAAAATTATCATTAATATTTATTTTGATTAAATCATTTTGTGGAATTTTAAAATATATTGTTTGCAACAATATAGCTTACACACATATTCTATATGCGAATCTATGTGATAGAAATTATGTACACAACAGTACTAGCATGCCCTTCCATCTAGCATTTAATAATATTTTGGGTCACATACTTGGTGAATTTGTCAATATTTAAAAGATCACTTTTCCGAACGAATACTCAGTGTATATACTATAGCATCGAATTCAATATTGATATGCAAAAATTAACTCATCCACAAGGTATCGAGCTCTTATCCTTTGGATATCTAGCCCAGTATGCTACCGTTACAGCACGGATAATACTGTTGATACTGTCGATACTGTGAGAAATGGGTCTATTTTTACAAGCTTTTATTTAACTTCCAATGTATGTATGTATCTCGTATGTTCGGGTCAAATCTTGCTGAATTGGAACCACTTTCTCTTATCCTACGGAGTTGAATTTGTACATTTTAGTTTAGTTCCGATGACAATGCTTTTTTATGGTAATCATGACAAGAATCGAAAAGGGAAAAGGGGGTTTAGAGGGAGGGGGAAACACAAAATTTGGTATATCTATCTTAATATTGAAAAAATCGAAAAACGCATAAGGAGTAAAGTTGTAGAAAATTAGTTTTACTACACTTAAGTTTCTTTTCAGTTTTTCTGTTTCTCTAATATTTGCAGAGATATTGACGGTTTAAGATTGAAAATTTAAATCCTAAATATCTCTGTACATATTCGTGTTGTAGAAAAAAATGAGGAGGCAATGAATTGTAGCAAACATAATTTTCTACAACTTAACTCCTTACACATTTTTTAATTTTTCTAATATACAGTGAGATATTTTATATTGTGTGTTTCTTCTTTCTTCAAGCACCATGATAGTAGAGTAAATCGGTGGGCATACCTAATTTGGGAATTATCTTAAGAAATATTTAAAAAAATGTAATTTTATGCGTATTCGAACCTTTTATTTTTTTTAGTAGTAAATTAAGGGGCAAACAACTAGTCAACAATGACGCTTTAAATGAAATGAACAGGATAAAAAACATTTAGATACAATAACAATGCGATAACTAAAATTAAATAATAGTAAAATAACAGTTTTAAAAACAAGCTTTTATTTAAATGCTCTAAAAAGAAGAAAATAAACTTTAAATTGAATCAAACCCATTAATTTAGTATATTACTATTTATATGATATTAAAGTTTATCGCGAGATGTACTACTGTATCAATAAAAAAAATAGGTAAATACATCTGCACAAGTAAATCTCGCGACAAGATCTAAAATCATATAAATTTTGTAATGTAATAAATTAATGGGTTTGATTCAATTTAAAGTTTATTTTCATCTTCTTAGAGCATTTTAATAAAAGCTTGTTTTTTAAAATGTTTTTTTACATTAATTTATTTCATATCATTGACAGTATTAACTCAACATTGACTTATCATTCTAATAAAATTTCAAATTCGTCCCCTTTACCTAGATCAGTTTATTGTATTATAAATACGTATTTCGACTACAATGTAGTCATCATCAGTATAAATTAACTAGTCGTACTTTACTCTTTGATAATTAGAGATAGTTATAAAGTCGAGATCAACAGACAAAAATAAAAATAAATAGAAAATTAACTAGATTAAAATATACTAGATTTAAAATATAATAAATTTTAAATTATATTGAAATTGCTCTTGTTAAAATTTCCTTCATTCACATTTGTTCCTGTTAATTACTCTTATTAAAATTACTCTTATATTGTCGCAGGATATGTTACTTGTTACTAATTTGGTGAAACTGTCACACTGATCTAAGTAAAGGGGACGAATTTGAAATTTTATTTCAAAAACCTAGAGTTCTCACTAATTATCATTCGATAATATAACGTTTATCATTCTAACATTTTATTATTTGTGTATAATTAAGTGTCATAATACAATACTAATTTTAATTTTGATTAAGGTTACGCAGACATAGTATGAAAGAACTACCGTATACTATAATGACAAACATGTCATTTAATTTTTTAATTGAATATTGATATAAAAAAAGTAATCATCCACCGGGTATCGAACCTTTGACCTCTGGATTTCAAGCCCAGTGTGCTACCGCTACACCACGGATGATGCTGATGAACTATAGCTTCTCAATACCCTTAGCGTCTGGGAAATTGAAACTGATTCTTTTGATCTATAGTTCATGAAAATGATTTTTGACACCCATAACTCATGATTCAACCGAAGCATTCTTCGTATTAGTTCTGTATTAACATAATATTGGCATTCAGAGAATGAAACTATACAGTGTTAAGCTTTTGAACAAAATTTAAATCGAAACGGTCGAAAACCGAAACGAATCGTTAACTGAAGCTTTGTTCGAGTTTTTGGATTTCCACCCTCTTTAACCAAAAGTAAAAACTCTCGAAAGACTAATGGAATGAACTGAAGTATAAAAACAAAATTGTAGGATAATTTTTAATGATAATTTTTTTAATGCAGAAAATTGGAAAAGTCGAATTGTCCTCCCCGTATATGATATTTTATTTAATTATTAATGTTGCAATCAACATTATGAACGTAAAAGTACTTAAAAATAAATTCAATAGTAAAACTGATATCTAGCTTTTAAATTTAAAAGTTATTATTATTACTGTTTGATATCATGTTTAATTTACACCCTTATCTTAGATAGAATATTGGATGGGTAACAAAAAAAAGGGCCATGATAATTGTATGATTTCATTTAATGAGAAACAACATTATGTAAAAAATGTTTATGTTTCTAATATTTTGCAAATCCACTTTTTCGATATCACAACGGACCCGATGGGTCAAGTGTGTCTCACCCCAAGACAGCCACTCTAACCTAACCTCACCTAATATTTTGCACATAATTATTTCCATTTGTATTTTCATTTCTCTCTAACAATTTTTTTCCTCTTCAGAGCATTGATAAGTACAAGTTCAAGTTAAAATTGCATGGAGCTTCAGTTTCATAAATTCTTATCTATTCAGGTACAATTTTATGATATATATTTGAACCGAATTTATTCTTTACAAGAATAAGTAGACTCTGTAATATTCTACAAAAATATTATCTTAGGGAGCAACATATATTAGAAGACAAAATTTTTCATCTGTCTTATATAGGTTCTTCGGATTCAGGTATAATTATATGTTTTCTGCTCGGAGTGAGTAAAGTTCGTATCCATGGTCGTAGTCTGAAGTAAGATAGATAAGGGCTATACTTCGACCATAAGATCCATTGTGATGCCTAAGGATGTTAGGATATGAGTGGAGTGGTGGGAATTTTTGTGTATAGACTAGGAATTGGAAGGATATGCGGCTGCAGCCGACTATGATAGGAATTATGCCGATATTCATTTGGAGTTCGTGAAGGAAACTGCAGAAAACCTTCTCAAGCATAGCCGGTTACTTCGTACTTGTCCATACACCGACAGTTTAGTCAATAAACCGCTTCTTATTTATTCTTAATAATTGACGAAGTAGGCATACTGCGCAGAAATAACGCCTTAGACTGCTCGGTCACTTGGACGGGTCTGAAGTAATATCACCGTCACTCAAAAAATGATCACCAGGAATAAGTTTGGCATGCTTGAAATTACCATAGAAGCTGAAATGATTCATTCCTGTAAAAAAACAGAAAGCAAGCTTGAATGCTTCGAAACATACCATATTTACAAGCCGTGTTTTCAGCCGGGATGTATACTGGCAATTTCAAAATAAGGCTCTAAAACCATAGAAAACAAGAATAACCACAAAATTCACAACAATCCCAAGTTATTGAATATGCAAAGAATGCATTTTGAAATTATTTATTTTTTTACTTACCGTTTTAAAGGTTTGTTTTCCCTGATATGAGTAACATTAACTTAACTGCATATCAACAGTCGGGGACGTTGAACATAACCTCAAATAATTTGATAATAAAACATACGTTCCGTTAAACGAAGAAATGAACAATTAGAACTTAAATTTGGTTTTGAAAAAGAATACTTTTAATATACTTAAAAAAACTTACAAACTTTAGCAGCCACATATATATGGCTTTGTATACGGTAAAGTGTTAAAAAAATTTAAAGAGTAGTATAATATCTTGATGATGTAACTGTTAGTAGCAATATAAGGAAGCCATAAAAAGATAATATAAAGAAAACGCAGTCTACCGCGCCTATCTGTTTGAAAACGCTAATCTCAAAAAGTGCTAAACGGATTTTATTAAGTTTTCATTGATTAATAAAGCTTTTCTCGAATAAGGTTTATATGCTTTACTGTTTACGTAAAGAAAATCGTTAATACAACCTCGCCGGATATGAAAAACTATAAATATACGCCTGTTTTGGACTGCACTCAATATTATAAAATTTCCTGATGGGATTATCTTTGTTTTATGATTCATAGAGTTCTTTTTTATTATTTACTTTTTAAATTATGTATATTTTAACCTTGATACCGAAACTTTGTAACCTGTCCGTTGACAGTCTGTTCAGAAAGCAGATTTCCATATATAGATGTTAGCTACTAATTTATGTATAGAAATATAAACATTTGATCAAATTTTGGGATTATTTCATACACTAAAGTGATGTTTTTAGTCCCACAATAACTCTATCCTCTAAAAATGCTAAAAAAGATAACATTAATAATACTCCAAATAATACTCCCAATACTCCTGAATTATTCAGGTGACCCAAAGCCTACATTTTATTTTTCAATAAATTTTTATGTAAAACTTCAAGGCCCCGCCCGAAGGAACAGCCACTCAAGGGATTAAAGGCACTTTAGTCGTAAATAGTAGTAAATATACTATTTTTTGCACTTTCGGGACTAAAATGGCAACTTTACTTTCTCCAAATAGGTACTAAAGTAGTACTTTTCTCCCATATGGGAGAAAAAGCAGATTTTTTTTCACATGGGAGAAAAAGTAAACTTTTTTTCCCATGGGAAAAAAATTAAATTTAGTACGTATCCTAGCAACAAACTCAAAATGGCATTTCTATTTAACAAATTTTTTTTAATTTCATATTTCTTCATGTTAAATAGAAATGTCATTTTGATTTTGGTACTCTGATACGTATTAAATTTACTTTTTCCCCTATGGGAAAAAAATCTATTTTTTCTCCCATGGAAGAAAAAGTACTACTTTAGTACCTATTTGGAGGGAGTCCCGAAAGTGCAAAAAAATATTATTATACTTATTTTTTATGTTAAAATTGTTCTTTTGAAAATGGTGCCCGCTGCTCAACCGATTTTCTAGAAGGTACAAAACGGTTGGGGACATCTACTCTAAGTGAACAAAATGTTTAATCGTAGTGGATAAAAAAATTATTTTTCACAAACATATCGAATTGAAAACAATTCGTTTTTCATTATCAAAAACATTAAATGAATTGTTTTAAAAAAAAACATAAAAAACAGCATTTAATAGTGTTCCGGTTGTTTTGTTTTTGTTAGCTCTACACTAAACTACTCAAGACTAAATAAAACTATGTTTGCGGTCATATGAATGCAGTATTATACCACTATACTCAAAATAAAATATACTATTATGCTATTTTTAAGCCGACTTCAAAAAGAAGGATGGTTCTCAATTCGTCTGTATTTTTTTTTTTTTTTTTTATTATTTGTTACCTCAGAACTCCGTCATTTATGAACCGATTTCGAATTTTTGTTTTTGTTTTAAAGAGTTTGATTTCCGATTGGCCCCATTGACACCAAATCGCATTCTGATGAAGGGATCCCCTGGAAATCGAGGAAAACCCTTATTTGATATGTGATAACCGATTTCTGTGAAATGTTTTTTTTTTGAAAGGATATACTCATTCATAATGGAAAAATTAGAAAATTTTTTTTAAAATCGACTTCAAAAAAATTTTTTACAAAAAAAAAAACAAAATGCTTGTAAAAAATTGAAAATCTGTTATAAAAAAATGCACTAAAAATTAGTTGGTCGTTTAGTAGGTCTACCCATATTTAGACAAATAAAATCAGTTATAGAACTTCAAAGTCAATTAAAAGCGAGAAATAATACCTATTTTGACAAAATGGAAACCCGACTTCAAAAATCAAATATTCTATAACAAAAAATGCACTAAAAATTAAAAAAATAATTACATATTCTTGTGCCAATTTTATTTCACCTAAGCAAAAATTTTTAAATATATGTGTACAATTATTATTATTTTTGGAGGCGGTGTTCAAAAGTTATGTGAATTTCTCTATGCTCTGACACCGACTCCAAAAATAACAATAATTGTACATATATATATTAAAATTTTTGCTTAGGTGAACTAAAATTGGCACAAGAATATGCAATTATTTTTTTTACTTTTTAGTGCATTTTTTGTTATAGAATATTTTATAGGCGGTGTCCAAAAGTTATGTGAATTTCTCTATGCTCTGACACCGACTCCAAAAATAACAATAATTGTACATATATATTTAAAAATTTTTCCTTAGGTGAACTAAAATTGGCACAAGAATATGCAATTATTTTTTTACTTTTTGGTGCATTTTTTGTTATAGAATATTTGATTTTTGAAGTCGGGTTTCCATTTTTCCAAAATAGGTTTTATTATACAAAACGACCAACTAACTCTGCATAACACAAACCAATAATCTACTGTAATATGTTTATATAATTGACTTGAAAATAACACAATTTTCATGTATGCCGTTTACACATGAAAATTGTATTATTTTCAATGTAAATTTCATCGTACTTGAATGAACTGTATACGAAAAATTAAAATCATTTTATAAAGAACTAGCTGAATTCTCCGTCGTTCATTCCCCGTGGAACTCCAAGATTTGCTCCGGCACTTTTGGTGTCGATAGCGTACTCCTGAATTATCTAACTTTATTAATTTTTCCGGCACTTCCGCTATCAGAATTAAAATGTTATTTGGCTTCCCAGAACCTCCACCTTTTTACACCGGGGATAGTGAAGCTTCCCAACGGAGTCTATTCAATGCAAACAAACAATCAAATCATTCCCCTTTATAATATGAGTATAGATATGCCGTCAATTATAATTTAAAATATTTATTTGAAAATTATTAGAAGAAATAATCGATTTTATGCAGATATTTCAAAAACTTAAAGAACATCAATCACCAAATTTTTTGAAGTGAATGGTTACGGATATATTTAAAGGATTAAATTTTAATATATATACTTTTTGGCGATTTATTAAGCTAAAATAAGTGTTCAAATTGATGAATAAGCCAATTTTCTATTCTGAAAACAGAAGGAGATATAGTAAACTTTCAAATTGTGTTTGTAATAATTGCTACTTAGTTGATAGAGATTCTAAGAAATCAAAGATAATTTTGAATAATCTTTGAATATTTGAAGATAGTTTTTAAAATTTTATTTATCATCTTAGTTCTTATGAGGTTCAATATGGGGTAAAATTTGTTCACATTAATTTGGAAAATAAAATAATCATAGTTTATCCCTAATTTCTACCTAGAAGTTCTTATTCCATTTTGTAATTTAGTTCACGCTTTAAATCAAGAGAAATCTAAACTATGGGTTATTAAGAGATTTTATCATCTTTAGTTTTTTATTAATATGTTCTTGGAGAAGGGTCTTATAATACCAGAAGGGGCGACCGTAAAAAACGGTGCCCATTTAATTGGGGGATTAAACTTTCAGAACAGATAGTATATATAGTGCCTTCAATCACTTCCGGCAACCCTGCGATATTCTGATCGGACAGGGGAGTGCACCTCCCCCAAATCTTTGATGGTGCATAATTTTCTATAATAATTACGAGAAACTCTCATCTAAACTTTTTTTCATATTTATTTTTTCAAATCTATTACAGTTTCTGAGAAAAGAAATAGATACAGAGACATATTGATATCGGACACTATAATAGATATGAAAAAATGTTTCATAAAAATTTGTACGAAATAAAATGTTATGAAAAAAAGTATTGATATGTTTTTCTCGTAATTATTATCGAAAAAAAGTTATGCGCGATAAAAGATTTGAGGATGGGGCAACCTTATTTCGGATCAGGTTCTTGCAGGGTTGTCAAGTGATTGAAGTAATTATATGCACTATTTTAATGTGAAGGTAACGGCTTCACGAAAAGTGGATTTTATATAATAATACTTTAATAATACTTTTTAATAATACTTAAAGTTTGTTTATAATACTCATATAATACTAATACTTTATAATACTAAGAAATTTTTGTTCTTAAATTATTGAATACATAGATAATATTAAATGAACTACATTCAATTATACAGTTATACACAACCCCAATGGTACTTCAAGAATTCACTAAAACACATGTCAAATTTAATTTAGTTTTCATATCTTTAAGGTAATAATTAAATTTTTCACTTATACAAAGTTTTAACACCCAATTTTTTTCTCTAGAGAGTTAAATTTATAAAAATTGCGTTTCAATATAAGAAACAGTCATGTGAGTCTCACATCGAATTTTACTCTTAAGAAAATAAATGCCAAATTTTAATTGAAAAGCTCCATGTTTAATATGGTTTAAATTTAAAAAAAAAAAACTCAAATAATTTCCTAAAGTATTTAGTTTTATATTCATAAATTGCCACATCGATAGGAGAATATTCATATTTTTTACATGAATAGTATTTTATGCGAAAAAGATATTTGGAAAAGTCTTTATTGGCGGATTTTTACTTAACTAAAGCCAACTCCAGCTCAGACTTGTTTCTTGCTTCAATAGTTTTAACTTAGCGTTGGTAAATAAGTCGTTTCATGTCATTATTATATGTATACAAATATAGCACTAGAAATAAATTTCCATAAAATTTTTTCCACCGATTCATCATAATGTTTCTCCATTTCCCAAGGGTATGTAGGAAAATATAAAATTAACCTACTCAATAAACAAGTATTTTTAGTGGTAAATCATACTATGCATTATTCCTTGGGGTATAACTTACTCTCATCATACACTTTCAGTATATCACTAAAATATTAATGTATAAAAAATATTAAATAAACTCTCTTAGTTTATTGTGAAGGGCGTCACACAGGACCGTATTATATGGTATATTTGTTTACCAATAATTTATATTTAGAAAAACTCATTAATAAGATATTATTTACTTATGTGATTTATTCAATCTTTGTGTTTGAGGAAATAATAGACCACTATGTTTACTCTAATTGAATAGCTTATCTATATTCCAGTATCATATTTAAATATTAAAATTTATAAATGATTCAAATAATTGCAGTGATTCAACGTATTTGGATACATAAATACTTTTAGATATTGTATTTGGATACTTTCTGTTAATCGATATTCGTATCTGAGAAATCTCACACGTTAAGTGTTTCTTATTTAAGAACTAAAACCGTTTTCAAAAGCATTTCTAATAGAGAATCAATCTTAATTAAATAAATAAAATATTTACTATAAAACCATACATACATACATACATACATAGCTTGTGGTGTATGGTGTTTGTTTGATGTCATTTAAGAGTAGGATTGTTGTGATGCACATTATAATTGATAAAATTTATCATTACGTATGTGAATGCATGGGAAAGATTTGGTTGTGTGTTTTAATGCACACAATGCCATGATAGTAAGGCTGTTCCTAGAACAAACTTTCTAGGAACGTCTTATGAGTGGTTTTGGAACCTTCAAGTGGCCAGCCAGATCGCCAGATCTATCTTCTAACGACTTTTTTTTGTGGAGTTTTCTCAAAACACAGATCTATTCGCGGAATAGGCCAGAAAATTTGCAACAGTTAAGGCAAAGACAATTGTGCGCATCTTTCTCCTCAAGTGATAGAAAATACCCGGGTAGATTTCTACAGTTGACTCGGATATTGTTTAGCAAATAATGGAGGAATATTCGAACCGTTGGTTTAATTTTTTTTAATCGGAATTCTATTTTTCTTTTTGGGGTTTTATTTTTCTTTTAATTTGTAAGGATTTTTGTTTTATGTTATACCGTTAATAGAATACTATCATTTATTTTCAAACATTCCACATACCAATAATAAGGGATATTCAAAAAAGAATTTACAATTGTTAGAAGTAATTCTATGATTAAGAAGACAACAATAAACATATTTAACCCACTCTCATTACATATTAATGCAGTACTGAGACACACAACAGACACACTAAAGAGTACCCCCACTATTTTTATTTCTTTATTAAGCATATTGTATATAGTTATAATAGTAAATATTATTTAACATTGATTCTCTATTAGCAATGCTTTCCAATACGTGCGGTATAGTTTTTTTGTGACAAATTCTTCATTTGAATTGCTACCGACTACAAAGGCCACCAAAATTGACGGATCTTTTTTGTAAAAATCATAGTTAAGAAACAAAAATTCAGGGTATAAATTTAACATTTTTTATTTGCTAGGCAACTGACGAAGCAATTACCATCTGAACAAAAAAACGCACATGTTGGGGGCATGTTCAAGCTTTCTTCTCTCTAAATTTAGTACAATTTTATAAGATAAAGGGTAAACAAAGTCAGTTTCTCGAATATTTATTTTTTCATTTATATACATCGTATCACTGCTTGTGAGGTAGTTTATAATAAGATAATGCAAAGCGGCTACGTGAACTTAGCGAATATACTTTGAGAAAGGAATTACAATGGATATTAAATTATAAGCTATCGCGGTGACGGCCTTGCATTTAATGTTATTATTAAGTATAAGAATATTAAAATTACAAATAGTGAATATTCAAGTTGTCGAAAATATTATCAGGAAATAAATTATAGTAAAAATTATTTTTTACAATTTTACCGGTGATACATTTTTGCATTTTATTAATATTAAGAGAGAAATTAATATCAAGTTTTTGTTTCCCATCTTTCTAAACCCCGCTTTTTTCTTGGCTTATTTTCCCATTAAGAAACTTTAAAATGCAGAAATTATTCACTAAACTAAATTTCTTTAATATATAACTAAAATTATGGACATATGAAAATTATGGACATACTTTCATATTTGGAGTAGAAAAAAGATGGTTCCAATTATCTAAAACCAATTTATACAATAATTTAAATAGACAGATTTTTTGGATTCAAATCAAACTTTAGTTTGCTTTAGTGAGTCCGCTAGAGGATCTAAATATGAAAGTATATTTAGATTCACCTAGCGAGTCAACTTCAAAACCAATAGCTACATTTTCTTGAAAATTACGCTAAACATCAGTCTGTAAATTCCAATTTTAATTACAATATTTTCAACATTAATATTTAAATTACCTTAGATATTACTAGACTCCCATTACTTCCATACTCACACACACATAAATATAAACGTATAAACGTTAAAACACTACCCTTTTCTTGAAATTTACGACCGAAATTGTAATAAAAATAACTTTGTAACTAAGTAATAAGAATTTAAAATATATGACATAAACATCAATTTCCATTACAATATTATAATTTTATCGTAAATAAAACAACATTTCACCTAAACTAGTGAAAGTTACAAGTCAGTATGTAGATACGTTTATCGTACACTTGGCCACAAAAGTTGAAGTCTTTTTTCAAAATTTTATAGCTGATTTGTGCATTGTTCATTCGGTTTACAAAAAAGATTTTCGAATAAAAGTTGTTACTATATTTCTAATGAACATTTTACCCCAAGAATTTTTTCGAAACCGGAGACAATATGGCACAAATCACATATAAAATTTAAAAAATGACACCAACTTTTGTGGTCTATATTACGTACGTATACTATGTTTACTACATATTATAAAGTATTATAATGATGTCGCAAGGAGTAAACAATAGCTATGTATATTAAAACACACGGTTTTTTTTAGTAAGGCACTAAAATCGAAAATATCAACTAATAGGTAATTTAAAACCGTGAGGGAATGAATACTTTATATTGAAATTATACTCTTCTCAAGAACATATAACTAGGAAGCCCCTGACGCGTTTCCGATTTCCTATCTTCCTATATTTTTCTATTTAGTGTAGATTGATTGTAAGTACCATGCCATATGGTCACTACTATTCCATATATTTGCAAAGTTGCAAAAGTATGTGAAAATTGACTCCCTAGATTGGGACACATAATTACTTACATACGGCTCCTCAACATAATAAAAAGGTGTTAACAATATCAGGCTAGTAAACACCTCCATTTCAATTCAATTCAAGTCATTATTTCCTTTTCTTTTAAATATTTTTACGGTAGGTCATGCTCATGCGTACCAAATGTCTTTTGAACATTGCATCACAAGGTTAAGTAATATCTTTGATGTAAGGAATCGTATAGACATACGCACTTGCAATTTAATATTCTGTTCGTAATTTCCAAAATCGACAGTCGGACCTTGATTTATATTAATGAATAACTACATTAATATATATAATAATAATAATATCTGTTATGCACCCTTGTTAAAAATAATTCTTTTCAACTAAGAGCAACAGTTATAGCAAGTATTTTTTTGTTTCTCAAGTACGTTTTGTTCTAGCTCCTGATTATAATCCAATTACAAAAAGTTCTACACCGTTCGGTTTCGGTACGAAGTTGTAAAACATTCATAAATCCTGCTGGAGAAAGATGGCCCATTGTTGTCATTAATCTACTTTTTTAATTTGGTACCCTTTAAGAAATTAAAAACACTGAAAACAGTGAAAATGCAAATGTTTGAGCTAAAATTGTTGCAAAACTATGGTATATGAAACAAGTAAAAATATTTTTTACATTTGAATTTAATTATATCTCTTACGGTTTCAAAGATGGGTATTTTCTCCCATGATATCTATTCCCATCCGTGAATATGATACCTTACTGAACAAAGACAAGAGATAACGACCTAAAAATTGTGTGTGCAACCTTCGCCAGGGGCTAAATATCCATCATTGAAATCTTCCTTTCCAAAGACAAGACATATTTCTTTTTTGTTAATTAACTACTTTTTCTTCAAAATGTTTTCCTAAACCCAGCATATACCGGTTATTCACCAACTCGTTAGTTATTTTTATTTATTTATTTTTTCCCATTTTGTTTTAACGTCGGCATCTTTACCGATCGTCCCAGTTATATTAAGTACATAAGCTATTGATCAATGGTACGAGACGAGTATTTTGTGTATATATTTTCTGAGGTTGATTTTGCTTTATTTCACGGTACACATTTGTATATCAACAACCTACATAAAGCAATCTATACATATATGGTGCACACAAAGTTACTGTATAGCATTGGTGAGAAGATTGAGTAAATAGCTCTCTCGCTCTGTGCCATATTTGAGCCAATACATTCTACACTAGGTGTCTCAAAATTTTGGTTTGAAGCAATTTAGACACATGTACATACACTTATTTGTTTCGATCACTTAAGTTCAAATTTATGTTTTTAATGTTCTCTATTAGGAGTCACTAAGTCATCTTGGTTTACAGTTTGATGATCGGGCTTAATAATCTTAAGAATCTTATTAATGCCGAAAAACTTTTTATAATAAAATATTCAAGGTGTTTCAAAAACTTTACTGTCGTTATAATTATAATAGCCTAAATCAGCCCACTGGCTGGGCAAAGGCTTCCCCTAATTGCTTCCAATTTTGCCTATTTATGCCTTGCGCATCCACTGACCACCTGCAAATTCGACAAATTCGTCCCTCCACCATCTTATATGGCGTCCTCTCATTCTTTTGCAATTATAGGGTGTCCAAGTTGTAGTGTTAATATCCAGCGCATACCCCCAAGCCTCAACACATGTCCCGCCCATTGCCATTTAAGTCGCTTGATGTGCACAACTACGTCTTTTATTTTGCTCACAGCTCTTATATTCAAAGAGGAAATTTTTTGAGCTGTTTTGATATCAAGCATGCACTGTTCTTGCGCACGCTGGCATGAACGAATTCTTTTGTAGTCTTTGTTAGTTAGTGCCGAAACTTGAGATCCATACGCTAGCACTGGTAGTACTCAGGCATCCATCACGTTCTTTTTCAGATTTATTTAAATGTCGCCCTTGAGTATGTGTTTTAAAGACCAAAACTTTTTACATGAATTTGCCATTCTAGCTTTTAATTCGTTTGAACTATTCTGCATAGATACAATTTTTTCGAGAGCGACACCATTTAAGAGAATAAGTAACTGTTAGGAGTTTGACAGAACCAGAATCTTTACGTTTTTATTATGCAAAAAGTATAGTTTTGATCATCGTTTTGCGTATGTATTTGTATGCATTTAAAAATTCATGCAGATTCCTTTTTAGTATATACAGCTACAGAACCGCTTTTTACAGACTCTGGAACATCCACCTCAACTGGACTATGGGCGCCAACAGTTTAAAGTACATAGTTTTTTTTTTATTAATCTATTGAGAAGTGAGTATAGGGGAAATAATTGTACTGCCACCTGGATGATCTATTGTCCTCTCCCAAATAGTGCCTACCGAAGAATGCCTCGGCTTAAAGCACCTCATATAGCCCCATTTTATTAGGAAGTTCACGAACTGAATTGGGTCAAGAGATGGTAAATCCCTGTACGGTGCTGGTAGACATTTTTATTTTCTTGCGTATGTGGGCGTTGCAGTTAGTTAAGAACTGTTCCCTTCTTTTCTCCACAAAAACTACAGTAGCCCTGCAATGCACCATTAGAAACCCCATTAATCTGTTAGAATCGAAAAGATTTTATTCTATACACTTTCAGCGGAAAGATACCGATGAAAACCAAATATTAGAAATTAAATTTTAGGATACTCTGTAGAAAAGTACCCTATATACTATATAACCAACTGTGTTCTAAAACTCTCCTTCATTTCATTTAATATATGCAGTTTTCTGTAATCGAATTTTATAACTTCCTTTTGCAACCCATTCTACTCCGATATCATTCACACACACACACACACACTCTGACTGTGTTGTTGAGTGTAAACTTTATATGTTTACAGGATGTGTTATTTAAAGGTTTAACTGCATAACCACAAAAAAACGGTACGATAAATATTTAATTTGATTTTATGCGAAATAGCTCGTTGGGATTTGTTATGACTTTTATAGATATAACAAATAATAAATTTTTAATTTGAATTGTTTTTTACCTCTATACACAGACTACAATGTAATATAATATTGAGAGGATGTGATCGATGTCCAAACTGAATGTTGAGTTTTCACTCCACATTCAGCACACATGAGCAGAAAAAAAACAATGTTAAATTTTGACCAGGTCACAGTGTTTTCGAAGGAAATGAAAAAGAAGATACATTAGCAAAGAAAGGAGTTGGAAGACACTTCAAGAAGAGAGTTGACCCGGAGGTTATTTTGGGAATTCCAAAGACAGCATGTAGACAAGTGATCAATGAGTGGATGAAATCAGGGAAAATACTATTTTGGAATGCATCCAAGAGGCTGTCTGCGATGCAATCAACCTGAACAGTAATACCTGCGAATGCTTCTGCACTCAATAGGACTCCATAACGGATCTATTATGTACAGACAGTACGACGAGGAAGATTAAACATGGAATCACATCATCTTTTACAACGAATTTCTCGCTTACAGCAGACGAAAACCTGATAAACAAGCTTCTGGCTATTGCCAAAATATGGGAGAAGCAAATCTCGTCGGACTGATGTAGACGGGGGAGCACAATGAGCCATTAAGTCGAAGTGCAAAACTTTTATATCTCCCAATATTTATCTGTCTATCTATATGTCACAAATGTTAAATTGATCTGGGTGCCGGGTCACAGTGGTTTCGAAGGAAACAAGAAAGCAGATACCTTAACAAACAAGGGAGTCGGAATAGCCTTCATTGGCTCTGAGCCTACTTAAAAATTCTAAGCATTGCATGTAAACAGGTGATCAACGAGTAATCAAATGCTTAACACCGTGATCACTGGGAAAAAGTACCGAGGCAGGAGCTCGTGAAGCATATGCACACAATGGGACTCCATAACGGGTCTAATGTGTGCAGATTGTGTGGCGAGGAAGAAGAAACATCCAGCCACATGATTTTTGACTGCGTACCTCTAGGTTACAGCAGATACAAGATATTCGGTGCATCTCACCCCGATTATATGAATCTTCAGGAAAACCTGATAAGTAAGCTCCTGGCTATTGCCACATTTGGGAGAAACGAATCTTGTCAGACTAAAGTAGAAGGGGGAGCACAATGAACCGTAAGGTCGAAGTGCTATACTTTTTAGACCCAAAGATGTTTCTATCTATCTATCTAGGCCACAAAAAAAGAGCTGATTTTTCAAAAATTTTTATTTGATTTGTACCTTATTCGGTTTTTGAACAAATGTGTTGAATAAGAGTTGTTAGCATATATATCATGAACAACTTTTATCCAAAGCATTTTTTCGAACACCAAATGTATAGGTCACAAATCAATTCTGAAATTTGGAAAAATGAGCGCTACTTTTGTGGCCATTTTGTGTTATGTTGTTGTTTGTATATAACGATAAAAATAATTCACAAGTTTCCACAAATAAAAAATCACCTTTACAACAAACATACTCATAGTTTTAAGTTTATGTGATAGGCAGAAATGAGCGCGGATGGAAACGTATAGATATGCTAAATCCAATATAAGCTGTTTAGATTGTTTTATTATATGGTATGATTTTTATATGCAAAACTTAACGAAACCATATATAACACCACATATATCAACATATATAGTTAAGGCGCCATAGACCTATAGTAAAATAACAATACTCTTTAGTTTGAATATACAATGATTGGTATGTTAAATTATATGGATGTGTTTGAGGATAATTTTATAAAACTAAGAAACTACAATACACTTATTCAGGTATTTTTTTTAAGATGTAGATTTAGTTTTATCGGGAATTTGATCTTTGTTATATGAAAACGTGAATTCAATTTTAGTCCCACGATTTGTATTAGCAAATGCAGTGTTGCGACGGACGTCGCCAAGCGGAATGTTTAAACACACTCTATTTCACTCGAAGAAGCATACTTTTTGACTGAAAAGAAATGTTCAAAATAAAACTGTTAAATTCTCTTATCTTAAGTAGATTTGATTAATTAAAATATGTAGCTACTTATTGTTGAAACAAATTCGCACAATTTCCTTGTCTCTTGTTGAGGACCTATATTATAGAGGTATATTCATTGGACACACTTGCCTGGTACTCTCGGTTATGAATTTCAAACAGCTATGAATTTCGCTTCTTACATAATTTGTTTTTTTCGTAAAAATATCCTTTTTTTTTGGAACATTGGTGGTTAGCCGAACATTTACTTTACACTAAATAATACTTTAGATTTCAATCGCAAATAATTTCGAGAATGATAATGCACTTACAATGATTGAGTCCATAATAGATAAATCATGTCTTTACATATTTGTCGCGCTGTATTAGCTTTATACCAATTAGCTTTGTATACAGCTATAAATTGGTGTAGCGTGGAAACGCGTATAGCTTCGGCATTGACTTTGGTGTCATTGTGAAGAACTTGCAAAGCACTACTAGGATGCAGAGTGACACAAGACAATTATTCGCCGCAACATCAGTGAAAACCGGTATTTAATTAAAAATTACTTAAAAATTGAGTATTTCGTCTTACATGACTCCATTATATGATGGGAATTAAAAGAAAACAGTTCGTGTCGAAAGGAACCCAATGAGCCGAAAAAGATTGTGAATGCGAGAACTACGACAGCGTCGAAAATAAAATGAAAAAGCAGCGCAAAGGAAGTGCGTAGCTGGCTCATCGAGCATACAGCGGGAAACGACAGTCCGAACGTCTATGGATCATGTACAGGATGTGTTCACGAAAAATCTACGCCACGGACCCGAACTGCGCCTTTCTTATTTTTTTGGCTACACTACAAATATAATTTGCTTGCTTATTGGTATATTTATGTTGTATAGTGTTGTGTGTATTCTATAAATAACATATATATATATATATATATATATATATATATATATATATATATATATATATATATATATAAATATGTGTATATATATATATATATATGTATATATATATATATATATATATATATACATATATATATATATATATATATATATATATATATATATATATATATATATATATATATATATATATTATATATAAAGATTTAACATTTGTAATGAATTTTAAATTCTGCAGCTTAGATTCCTATTACACATGTATGTAGTACTACCTAGAGCGATGGAATACAAAACAAACACTTGTGCTTAGAAATGTAATCGTAGATAAAAATATATACGATCATACCGTACAGATAGAAGATCATCGGGTAAAGTAACAAACAAACATAACATACAAAATAATATGAATTGAATTATACTCTTTATTCTAACTTTTATACCTACTACGATGTAATAAATAAAGTCAAATTGAAAATATCGAATTTTTATTTGAGTTAGTAAAACTAGCTTGTTCCAGAGTGTAAACTTCTTTTAGAGAAATATTTTGTAATAAATTTCATACAATTCTTTTGTTAATTTGAAATGGCATTTATGTGGGTGAATTTTTATCGAATGACAAGAAATAGGAATTTCCAAGAAATATGAAGATTAAACATTAATATGTGAATATGTATCTTATGCATGTAAATATACACAATCTTCGTAATTGTAGAAAATCAGTATTTCATAACTGAACTATCTCTTCTACGCGTTCATAAACCGTCGTTTACCGTCTCTATTGAACAGCTTTATAAAATTCCATTTGGGAAGCAGAGATAAAGTTTACAATATGATAGGACTTTTCATTTGTGTTCGTACAGTGAACAGGAAGATAATACCATAAAATCCATGGCATTCTCGAAGAAGAACTACAGGCACATAAATCTCTACAGTCGTTTGAGTGCAATGAGAGAAGAAAATTTCTAAATAAGAATTAAGTACACATAAAAGCTGCAAACTGTCTATTCAATTCATAGTATGAACTCAACAATACGTTAGTACTAATCTTATGTCTAAATTAAGATAACATGCGCTGAATTTATCAAGTTTATAATTTAAAAACTCTCTCATCTTACTTAAATATCAAATTAAGTAAAAGCTAGGTCACTTCCGTTGGTATAATATTACCGAAAGGCAATCATACTGACAATTCATATATTGGCGCAAATTTACAAATCAATTAAAAATAAGTAAATATTAATATAATTTTTTTTTAATACTATAAGTCAATTTTTTTCTAATGGAAGTAAAATTATAAAAAACCTTAAATAACAGGATGATCAAAAATGGTAATTTGGGAAACAGAGGATCTCAAAACGTGCAAATTCGGTGCAAACTAAACATTTGTATTATTTCGGTAAAGTTTTCAACTAAAGGAACTTTTCTACAATTCGAAATATTTATCAAATTTTATATTATTTTTCATTGAAAACCACTCATTGCGCGACTTAAAATTCATAGTATCTCTTTGATTTCTCTACGATTTCGATAGAGGACAACAGTTGCATCACTGTATTCAAAACGTAAGATGGCGTCTATAAGGGTATTTGTTTATTGTCTGGAAAGCTTGATATTGATATGAAAGTGTGGTTCCGTAGCGGTGGTTTAATGTTCAATCACTTTGAATGCGCTTTATTGATCAATAATATTAAAAGTGGGCAGAGGTATTAGTTCCTCTTTAATAGACGGTGTGTTTCTATATGTTCCTCGTGACGCCAGTTCTCCTATGTATTAGATAAATGCCAAAATATTACTGCCTAAACTTTTTGAGCTTTTGTTACTACTGGTTATAAGCCTCTCATACATATCTTTAAAGCGTTGGATATAGAAAAGCTAATTAGTTATCTAGTTTTTTCGAAATTCAAAGCAAATTTTATCAAACATAAAATCTACTATGTATTTGAAATGTTTATGAATAGAAATCGGTTTTTGTGTGTTATCTTTTGAATTATTAGTTCTGAACGATTTGTATCGATTTGAAATCTTTCAAATGTATGATGGGCTTCAAAATATTCCACGAAATCACAACTAGAAATTCGGTGGAAACGTTGGAAAATGTGAAAATGAAAATTCATTATTTGGATTTTGTTCAAATAAACTAAAATACACTTTGTGATCATACATACTCTTCTCAAAGAAATTTTTAACACAATAAATTTCTCGTTTTTACCATAACTCTAAATTTGTTGCCTTTTATAGTCAAAATCCAAATTTTTTTAGGTCAATGGGTCAAATATGTGTACATACCGTTGAAACTATACAAAGATTTAGAAGTTATGCAATGTGATAAACAATGACAGAGGGTTGTCTTCGTCACCATACAACATACAATATCTATATTATATTGTTTTAAATGAAATATTACAATCAACAAAATAAATTCTGGCAATCTTCCAATAACAATTCACAAATTGTTTATTGGATTGCAATTGCATGATGCATTTTGCTGTACAGTATCTAACATAATATTTAAACGATTACAGGGTGAGTCAAAATTCATGGAGTTTTTTGAAAGGGTGGATTGAAGATGAAATTCTAAGATGAAAAGTCCATGGACATTTTTGCACCTGGCCCACCGTTAATTAGATATTACCTAAATAAAGTAACCAATTAGGGAAGCGCGTTAACGGAATAAGAAATGGTGGGGAATGAACGTAGCGGCAGCAGAGATATGTGAGGGGAGCGAGCTCTCCATATCTCTAACGTAGAGCGAGTCAATCTTATGCGTTTCAAATCCGATAGAGTTTTTATAGTAGTTTTAAAAAATTTTAGAAAAAAAAGTTACCTTTTTTTTTCCGAAAAATCTATTTTACTGAATTATTCAGTGCTTATTAGATTTCTTACGATGAAATTTACGACGGTATTTTACGTTCTTTTTTTAACTTAAGAGCTGAATAGATTTTGGAATCGATTGGTACACATTAGTGTAAAAGTTTAAAAAAAATTTTTCGTTTTTGGGATTATCATGAAGATAGTCAGGTTTTTTAGACCCTCAAAAATTCAAGATCTTATACAAACTCAGTTTTCGATACTTGAAAACCTTCAATTTACTTAACGAAAAGTTGAAAATTAGTTTAAATTGCAATTTGATCAGTGCAAAAAACATTAATAAATTCTTAAGTATAATTTTTTTCAATATTTTCGTCAGCTAAATTATGGGTGATTCATTGCTTAAATTTTTTAACGAAAAATGTAGTTTTAAGGTATAATGAATCATTCACTTTTCGTTGAATTGAGAACTCTCTCCCCTCACGCATCTCTTCTGCCGCTGAGTTCATTCCCCCTCCATTTCTTATTCCGTTAACGCGCTTCTCTAATTGATTACTTTATTTAATTAATATATAATAAACGATGGCTCAGGTTCACAAATGTCCAAGGACTTTTCATCTTAGAATTCCATCCCCTATCCATCCTTTCAAAAAACTCCTAGACTTTTGACTCATCCTGTATATGTAAGTAGAAAGATTATTTCAGTTGTACCAAGGGCGTTTTATCCTGTATGAATTCTAGGAAATAAGACGACGACTTGATCGCGATATATGTAAATTGATAACGTTATATGTACAAGTATGTTATAATAAATTTCAACTACAAGAAACTACAGATATATTTGAGAATAGTAAAAGTATCATTTATCTATCCCACCTACATTTCTCATGTACAGTGTGTTTCAGAGACAAAATAAAAACTATAAATAAATAGAACAAAAAATGACTTACAAAAGGAAATAAAAAAATAATAAATTTTGGAGAGAAAACCCTTGAATAATAATAAGCATTCAGAGAATTGGTTGAAACCTGTGTACTAAATGTACAAAATAGGAGCCCATATAAAACACTCAAGAAAAAAATAATGAAATGTAAACATTAATTTTTACATCTGCCATTTGGTCTATAATTTCTACTTAGAAAATTTACCAAGGTTTAATGTTTATGCTACATGTTTGCTCAAATTTTGTGTACGTATTCGTTTTTTGTACGTAACAGTTAAGTTCGACTGAGCAAATTCTCTCAGAGGATCGAATTATAATGAACATGAAACCTGAAGTTATCTTAGGGCCACTATTATTATAACATTAAAACCGTGAATAGTTTTCTACACGTAGCCACAAAAGTAACGCTCATTTTTCAAAATTTTATAACTGATTTGTGCCTTATTCATTCGTTTTTCCAAAAAATGCTTCGGATATAAGCGGTCGAAACTAAACAATTTTGAAAAATGATAGTGCACTATAAAATCCCATAGTACAACTGTGTTAAATATTTCTATTTTACCAATGTTAAGAGTTCCCAATTTTTCAAAATCTACCTCAATCTCTCTCGAGTAGTTTAGAGAATATGGCGTTTCAACAATACTTACAGTTTCTAGAATTTAAACGGTCGTATTATATAGGTAACAAATTAATTTGGAACTACAAATTTGTCTGTGACACAAGGTAGTAAAGGTTTTTTCACCTTCCACGTATATATTTTCACGAAAGCTTCAAATCTAACATTTCTCTTGTTAAGTTGTTTACTTTAACTATATGGAATAAACCATATAGTATAAGGAAATTCACTAGACGGAAGTTAATGTGAATTATGTTTTCATTATATAGGTGAACGTTTTTTAACTTCCTCACCGGCTTAGAACTTTCGGGTTTCATCCAATTTATTTAAACCATCGAATCATTTGTAGCATCGTGAAGCATATTTTGTGTTCAAATATATTAAATAACATTTAAAATGGTGTTTCATCAATTGTGCAAACCACTTGCCAAATTGTACAAATGTGTTGTTAAGCTATGACGGCTCATTCATGATTTTACTTTTATTGAGTTAAAATAATAATAATTTGTTTCTATACCTTTTAGATAAAATTTCCATGGATATCTTTGAAAACAAATTTTTCTATTTCTGTTTCTGATTTCTAACGAACGGTTTGTGCTACTCAAATACTAAATAATATCAATTTCAACCAGTGAAATCAAAAATAATCTGATTTTATTGCTTAAATATCTTATATGTATATAATGCGATTATTATGAATACGTGAATTGTTTATTATACCCAGTATTTGTAAATATACAAGGTATATTAAGTTTAATTTATCACGACTTTGAAACGCTTGGAAATATTGATCGTAGGCATGAATGTTTGGCATATGTGTTCATAAAATGGCCTAATTCGGCCATTTCCGCATGTCCGTCTGTCGGTGGACACGATAACTCAAGAACAAAAAGAGATAACGAGCTGACATTTTTTTGCGTGTGTTCTAGGGCAGAAAAGTTAAGTCAAGTTTGTTAATGAGCAAAATCGGGCCATCTTTGGGAAAAATGGGCAATACTGCCTATTTTTGAATGTAAGAGATATAACAAAAATTTAATAACAAAAAATCTTCTTTTTAAAATAAACAACTTTCGTTTAAAAATTTTTTCCATAAACTCAATAGTTTTCTCATAATTTGCGCTTAAACATTCCTCGGAAATCGAAAAATATGCCCTTTTTTAAAACCATAAGAGATTTTTTTTAAATTGTGGGACAATTCAAAAATTGTTTAAAATTCAAACATTGACATACAACTCAGTATATACTGGATATTCAAATAATTAACTCAGTTAGTTGTTACATTACTTGTTTTCTGTTAACATACGCACAAATGTAAAAAAATACAAAGTAGTGTAAAAAGGGGTTATGTACATATGCATACTTCTGGAATCTACAGTAGTTACAGATGTTCCAGCTGAAATTGCGGTAAAACTTACGAAAAAATTTCAAGCATAGGTTGTCTCTTTACGTTTTGAGTTCTATGGGCATATAGGTAGATGGATACGTAGATTGGCGAAGTCGGGTTTAAACTAATATTTTTTTAATGTATTTTATGTATGTAGGATATACAAATAGCTCATGCAACCAGTTATTGAGGAGAATCTAATTTTTCTCATTATCTTTTCGACCGATTTTCTGTTTTCCATGAGAAAGTAAGTTAAACCTAGAAAAAAATGATATCATTTTATAGCCGGTATGTATATAATATAATATATACAATGATAACTGTTATAGACCATGTTAGTCACAGAAACGGAGGTAAAACCCCATTATTAATATTATTAATAATATAATAATTATTATTATTATTATTATATACAAGGATATGTTAAGTTTTGTCCGGACTATGTAACGGTTGAAAATGTTGGTCGCAAAGCAAAACTTTTTGGTAAATGCCTTCATCAAGGAACCTAATTAGTTCGTTTCCACATTTCGCACACCTATCTGTTGGTCTGTAAAACGACTCGAAAAGGAAATGAAATAAAGAAATTTTGTAAATGTTCTGTGAGCATTAGCTGTGAGCAGAAGTAGTTTTTTCAATTTCTTAGAAATTAATTCTTCAGTTTATCAGTTTTCTACTCTCTAACACAATATATTTAAATAATAAATTACATTATTAATATATTTAAATATATGTAATAAAAATAAAGTAAATATAAGTTAATAATAATAATTTTTAAGCCGGACTGTTTCAATAATGATTATGGTATCAAATTTAACTATCAAAGTCTTTCTCCATAGTTTGTTTATATTAGACATTTGAATTACATAAATAAGTTGCTGAGGAAGTCATAAATAAATGACGAAACGTCCAATTTATTTAAATTAATTCATTTACTTTCCCAAATCCTATTTCCTACGAATTAAGCATTATTATATGTAATAAATCGCATTATGTTTTAATACTTTACAAAATGTACTACTTATGTACGAGTATGTCAACTAAACCAATACTTTCGACTTTCATTTTTTTAAATATAATATCAATAATATACACCCCATAAAACCCGTACCGAAAAACAAATAACCATAACGAATTTTCGACAAAATAATTAATATGTAATATATTCCCTTTACATGGCCTCCACTTTTGCCGCCCTAGAGACAATAATAAATCATTGCAATCGAATTTAAATGGGAGTTTTTCATTTCAAAACCAATAATCGTGAATTCGTAAATACACAAAATCCAGAAAAAATAATTCTGCCTGACTGAATAATTATTTCCGTACACCGAAAATGGTTTTCCAATAAACTTATTCTTATGCAAATTTTTTGATATTTTTAGTGAGGACCTCTTATTTTATGGGGATTCGATTTAATTATTTTTAGATGTTGGGAAATGACGGCAAATCTCTCTCTCCGTGGAAATAATCTATTCGGGTCAGAAGAATAATTTATTCAAGTGCTGAAATTAATCTTAGTGTAATAATTTTCAGCATCTTTAAAGTATACGCCATGTTAAATAGTGCCTTTAATTGAAATATTGTATGTAAAATAATTAAGGAGTTATTTTGAATCACACAAGCACTTCGATGGCTTCAAAGTATTTGCTTGAGAATAATAATGCTACACTAAATAATAAATAGTGTCACACGCTAACGATTATTCAACATATTAAACATATTAAATGATTCTTACTCATTAATTGGAGTATTATCATAGTGAATGTTTATATATAAACTATCACTTATATCAATATTTCGCGTTAGGGTATGGCTACTTTAAGGCGATTAATAATTATTTCAGAAGCATTCCACAATTTAACAAATCGTTCAAGGATAGTGTTATTTTTATTTGTTAAGGTTGATCGAACACATGTATAGGGTTTTCATGTAATTAATCATTAAAAATTGGAATATTAACATGTTGTGAATAGCAAATGTTGATTAAACGCATACATTTTCGATAATGTTGCTCCACCTTCTATAGATCAAAAAGTAAAAAACTTCTACTTTTATAAATTAAATCTCGTACATTACGATAAAATTTAAAAAAAATACTCTGACGCAGTTTTGTAAATATCTTAATTAAAAAGATAAAAAATTCACGAAAATTTTCGTTCGCCATACTGGAAGAGAGCCAAAAGACGATTATTTATTATTTTTAGTAATTAAATAATTACATAATTCCGATTACTAGTGATGTTAGATGCTATCTAAATTTAAATAATTAATTTACAGATTAAAATTTTTCATTTCTAAAAGAGTGAAGAATTTCAAAAGAGTGTTTCTGTTTATTATGAATTGCTGGGTTCTGGCTGGTCAACCTTAAACATCGTTAAATAGCGTTAGCCGAGTGAGAGAGACTGAAAATATTATTACCTCGCTAGCGTATTACTTCAGACGACCAAATAATTATAGTAATGCCTGTATTATACCAGTTCGAAATGCTCACTTCTGGTAAACAGAATAGTTGAAGGTACTTACCATATCTCATTTATAGACATATACAGCAAGTATGTATGCACTACCTATACTTGCTTGGTTCGCTTCTTTGTATATGTACATGTTCGATACTTGTTCTATGTAAGTGCTAGGAAATGTCTGCCATTAGATATTTATCAGATGAGGTTGTTTAGACGTTAAGTTGTGGTTGATACATATTCGCCGCTTCTGTTTATATCTATGCTGTAGTTTTCCCCTCATACGGTAGCTAACAGCAGTAGATTGATAATTCAGATATCAAATGTTCAAAGTGTATCCTCAACGTTCGACTCGACTGAGATTACCCTAAGCCTCAAAAGTGTGTGTCGAAAGTAATTTGCTTTCAAAACATTTTAGTTTTCTATGAGATCTGATTGTGTTTATCGTTCTATGGTTACTTTGACATGCCGAATATTAAAGTTAAAATTGCAAAAAAAAAGGTTTTTATTCATTTTATGTATCTTGTATCATAGTTGGGAAACTTTGAATAGTACCAAAAATCAACAGTTCTAGTAATACTTGACATGCAAGTAATGTGTCTGAAAATTTGTTTGAATTGTGTTTGAATTTTTTTTTCATACATCCCATAGTTTTGATGTAAACACTGGGCGTTAAACTTAAAATTTTACCCAAATTTCTAGAACAAATATGTGTATTTTATAAATACGTATTTCGATTACAAGGTAGTCATCATCACTTTGAATTAGCTAATTGTAACTATCTCTGGGATATGGATATGTTGCTCGTTGCTAATTTGGCGCGTGTCTCACAAAAATTTTTGTATTTTGTATGATCTGACTGAGGTAGTGCCAGAAGGATTATTTGAGTTGACTGACCAACTAAGCCCATTAAGACCATCCTATTTATTGGCGGTATCCTTTTCTGACCATGCGGTGTTGTTATTTTTCAAAAAGGTGGGGGATGTTAATCGAAGCTAACCTTGATATTCAGGTATTAAATTTTGAATATGGTTTAATTTTATTAAAGCAGAATTTTGAATTGGGCCATTGTCTAAATTCATTATCTGCTTTCTTAATTTGTGTATGTAGATACTGAGTTACTAATACGGAGTTTTGTATCGATTTCAGTAGTTTTAAATTCGATTTGAAAATTTTGTGGTTGTTCTCAATAACGTGCGCAGCTATGCACGTTTTTTCGGATGTCTAAAATTTCAGAGGGGCGCTAGTTAATGTGAGAAAAAGGAGGAATTAGAGGCAGAATAAAACACAAAATAGAGAATATCTCTCTTAATATTAGATAAATCGCAACATGTATTATTATCAAATTTGTAGAAAATCAACTTTGCTACAATTCATTATCTGGTTATTTTTTCTAAAGTTAATATATTTATAGATATTTAGGATTTAACTCCATGGCGGCAACAATTTTTGTCCGATCAAAATGAAATGTCATATCTGATACGATTTTGGTATTTGGAAGACCAATTTTATTAATAAATAGCATAGGTCAAAGGGGAAGAGGGGCATAAGAGAAAGAAGAAAACACAAAATATAAAATATAAATTATATTAAAACAATCGAAAAATGTATGAAGACTATAGAAAATCATGTTTGCTACAATATATTACCTTTTCATTTTTCTCAAACTCTAAAGTGTACAGAGATATTAAGTAGTTTTAACTTTCAATCTTAAATCGTAAATATTCCTGTAAATATTTACGGTTACTTATGTTTTTTTTCTTTCGATTTTTCCAATATTAAGGGAGATATACTAAATTTTGTGTTTCCCCCTCTGTTAAAACCCCTCTTTTCAATTGTCTGATTCTTCCCATTAACGAACTTGGCTTTTCAAATACCAAAAGCACCTCACATATCAAATTTCAGTCCGATAAAATGAAAACTGTGACCGCTAGAAGGTTACGAAACATTATTAAAACACTAAATAAATATTCCCTAAACTTTTCGATGATACTGTGTTCAATAGAATACATACACACTATTTCTTCATATACAAGGTTAGGTTACTTACGTATAGCTTATGAAGTTTTAACCTTGCACGTATATCTATTTATAAATTATATGTATAGACATCTATCAAGCAACCGTATATAATCAAAATAACTGATTTCTTTGTACAGATTACTTAAAATGACAAATCCAAAAGATGTGTTACACAGTTATGTCATCCAATTTTAATCAAATACAAAACAAAATGGAAAATTTTGTTTTATCAATTATGTGACATAATAAATTTAACTATATCTAAAATATATCATTTGTATTTTGATTGAATCGGATTAAAAAGAAGTTAAATTCATTTTTTGAGTTTCGGAATATATTTCACTGACAATTTTAATAAATTTGTTTTGTTAATACAGAAATTTTTCTGCTTTATCACCGCAACTATTCATTCGTTTAATTAGCAATCGTAATGATGATTTACGCAATAGGTGAAGTACGCAATATATTCAAGGTCTTAAACTTAAGAACAGTCTATTTTGAATGATTTTTTAATCATATTAAATCAACTCTAGCCACTTGACGAACAATTTTTTTCAAACAGTCCTTGTCAGGGCTATGAAGTGCAAAATAGTTTTCAAACCTCCTCGTGGTGCTCATTGAGTAACGGTAATGTCATTGTGAACAAATTTGTTTGTCTAATTGAAATACTGTCGACTTTAGAGCCACCCAAAATCAAAGTTGACCGTGGTTTAACCTAGTAAATTGGTTTCAAACTGAAAGACGAGCTCACAGTTCTTTGACGCCTGGTATATATATATATATATATATATATATATATATATATATATATATATATATATATATATATATATATATATATATGTATAAAAATATGTATATAATTTCTACGATGATCATTTTCGACAACTAGTAATATGACCAAAATTAGCGGCGACCTTATAACATTTAACAAACATTTAGTACACACATGAAATCTGAATGTTAAAAAAAAACGAGATAAAACGATTTAAAAAAATAAAATAAAAGTGATTGTCCCATAATATGAAATCAAATATTAATAAATTTCCGATTATGTATTCTGATACTACAACAGATGATTCATTCATTGAAAATACATTTCTGAAACTCTTTGTAGAAGAAAACGGCATATAACCATTTTCTTGTAAAAGTGTTATTTACTTTCTCAGTCTGCTGATTTACAGTAGCTATTTATTTATATGTGTTAATGTATATGTATTTGACACGTTTCATTTGCATAAGTAAGTACAGGATGTAAAACTCCAGAAAGTAGAAGTCTTAAATGGAACTATCCAATATTATTTTTGTAGTATATTCTTATGTAATAGAATTAGAAAAAGCTCACCACAAAATTATTACGTTTAATTTCAAAATACGTTTTCTTAAAAAGTAATCTATCCGATTAGGATAAGAGTTGTTGAGTAGCGTAGCACCCAACAACATCCTTCTACAATGGCTACTCAATTAGAATTTGTTACATAATACAAAGAAGGAGCAAAATATATATCACCCACCCTCGTGATGGAGCCAGGGAAATAATTAAAACAAAAGGACCTCATCCGTAAGCTTGAGTGAAAAACGATGGACAGTTTCGAAAATTCAAATTCGAAATTTTTTCGACCGAGTTTTTCTGAAACTCAAATCGGTTGAAAATTTGTAGATAGCGTGTAATTATAGGCCTAATAGAATAATACCATTGCATCGGTATAAAATTGGACCATCTAGATCTCATACCGAAACAATGAACCAATTAACGAACCAAATGAACCAATATGGTTCTCGTGGTCCTTCAATGGTTTTTTGATTTATTTATTTTACGTTTTACACTGGTATTGTTCTATGCTCTCTCTTTTACCGACGAAAGAAGGAGGTACTCAATTCAACCTGTATATTTTTTTTAATGTATGATCACGCATAACTTTCTACAGAGTAGTCTGATTTCGATAATTTTTTTTGTTGGATAGGCTATACTTCAAAATTGGACCCATAAAAATTTAAAAAATTCAAATTTTAGCCACAAAAAATAAAACTTCCCAGTGCTTCCACTAATAATAATAATAAAGAAAAATATCATAATCGATTATATATGTTCTGTGTGTAAACAGTATATGAAAACACTCAATATCTTTGCGCAATTTGAATGTTTTTCTAACCGACCAAAAAAGAGGGACGTTCTCAAGGCAACCCATATATTTTATTAAAAGTATGACCACGCATATCTGTTTTCAAAGTAGTCCGATTTCGATAATTCGTTTTTTATTGGATAGGGTATACTTCGAAATTGGTACCAAATTTGAAAAAAAAAATTCGTCCCTAAAGACAGAATAATAGGGAATGGTTTATTGTTCACCACTGACACACATATGTAGTTCAAACGACACTATAAGTCACAAAAAAAAACACTTTTTAACAAAAAATAGAACCGACAAAAGAAGAAAGTAACTGAAATAAAAACTTTGTAACAAAAAATTAAACCTTCGAATTAAGAAAGGGAAAAATAAAAAAGTAACTTTTTAGTCTAACTAAGTCTTACACTAATGTAAATACTTAAATAATTTTGAGTCGGCACCAAAAAATCTCCATCGAAATGGGCGAAGGGTGAACCTGATTTTCGGTTAAAAGTAAATATTACAAAATATTACATTTTGTAATATTTTGTTTGTTTGGCGTCGAATCAAAATTAATTAGGTATTTACATTAGTGTAGGACTTATTTAGACTAAGAAGTTACTTTTTTATTTTTCCCTTTTTTATTTCGGAGGTTTAATTTTTTATTACAAACTTGTTATTTTTTGCTTTTCAGTTACTTTCTTCTTTCGTCGGTTCTATTTTTTGTTAAAAAATTTTTATTTAAATCTCAACTCATTCGTTATAATGTGTTATAGTAAATGTATTAAATCTCCTCCATAATGTATTAAATATCCTCCTGGGATGAGCATTTGGTTCTCATAGAGGGTGCGGTATTTTATATGGACGGATTCAAACAAGAGGATTGAGTGGGTGTTGATGAAGAAGGATTATCATCTGCCTACCGGATCACTGCAGAGTATGCCCAGAAGAAGTAATGGTTATTAGGGACGAATCTGAATGTCTAATACTGAACACGGAAACTTGAAACGACATCTTTATCCTCATCGATTGTCAAAGTGTAATAAGTCTCTGATTTAAATCGAATACCTGACCTCTTAGGCAACTTTGGATACTAACGAGCCTTTGTAAATAGGTTGAAAGAAACCGTAATAGTCCAGGCTGACACAAAATGGCATGATATGCGTTGTGGTATTATCACGCAGATCTAGCCAGAGTATTACTCATCATTTGTAGGCATCTTAAGACACTGGCTTGGCGACAGAAATGCAGATCGTCGGAGACTAAATTTCACACGTTTCAAGTTCGCTACAACCGTGGTCAACTCTGAGGGTAAATCAGACTTAACAGAACTGAACTACAAAGTTCAGTTCAGTTTCAAGATTAGTTTATTAATCGTTCGTCAAGTGGCTAGAGTTGTTTTAATATGATTAAAAAATCATTCAAAATAGACTGTTCTTAAGTTTAAGACCTTGAATATATTGCGTACTTCACCTATTGCGTAAATCATCATTACGATTGCTAATTAAACGAATGAATAGTTGCGGTGATAAAGCAGAAAAATTTCTGTATTAACAAAACAAATTTATTAAAATTGTCAGTGAAATATATTCCGAAACTCAAAAAATGAATTTAACTTCTTTTTAATCCGATTCAATCAAAATACAAATGATATATTTTAGATATAGTTAAATTTATTATGTCACATAATTGATATTGGTTTATTAATTAATAACGAGTTCAGTATATAGTGGGTGCTTGATACATTATATTTTTATTAATCCGACTTCAAAAAGGAGGATGGTTCTCAATTCGTCTGTATTTTTTTTTGTTTTTTTTTTTTTTATGTGTGTCACCTCAGAACTCCGTTATTTATGAACAGATTTTGAATTTTTGTTTTAATGTATTTTGTATTCTGATGAGGGGATCCACGAGAAATCGAGGAAAATCCTCATTTAATATGTGATAACCGATTTCTTTCTTTTTTTTTTTGAAAGGGTATACTTATTCATAATGGGAAAATAAAAATTTTTTTTCAAAACCGACTTCAAAAAAAATTTTTTACAAAAAAAAAATTTTACACAAACAAAACAAAATGCTTGTAAAAAAACTGAAAAACCGTTATGAAAAAATGCGCTAAAAGTAAATAAAATAAGTTATAGAACTTCAAAGTCACTAAAAAGCGAGAAATAAAATCTATTTTGACAAAATGGAAACCCCACTTCAAAAATCAAATATTCTATAACAAAAAATTCCCCATAAAACAAAAAAATTATTGCATATTCTTGTGCCAATTTTAGTTCACCTAAGCAAAAATTTTTAAATATATATGTACAATTATTGTTATTTTTGGAGGCGGTGCCCAAAAGTTATGTCAATTTCTCTATGCTGACACCGCCTCCAAAAATAACAATAATTGTACATATATATTTAAAAATTTTTGCTTAGGTGAACTAAAATTGGCACAAGAATATGCAATTATTTTTTTACTTTTTAGTGCATTTTTTGTTATAGAATATTTGATTTTCGAAGTCGGGTTTCCATCAAAATAGGTTTTATATTATTTATTAACTTTAAAATTGGATTAATTACAGTATATACACATACCTCTTGTTGGAGGAGCACAGATAATTTGATATTTATACGTGTATGATAAATGTATAGTTTATATTAGAGATTATGCGTAAAGAAACTTTTTTCAGAAACTAATCTCAGGAATTTGGGTATGTGGTTACACAAGAAGCACCTATTAGAATTCGGTATATTGTACTGAATAAAAAAATTATATTAATTTTATTAAGTAAATTATATTTAGAAAAACAAAGGTGCAAATACAAAACGAGTCTACATTTTTAATGAAGATTGTCAGTAAATGTAATAATGCTAATTAAAACAAACAACTTAATAAATTAAAAGTATCTTTGTGTTTGATGATTATAACATAATATGTTAAATATTATATACACTCATACTTTATTTGTACCATTTGGATAAATAGTGATGACGATATCGTTTGATGTTAATGAATCAGTTGCCATCTGCTAAAGTGGCAAGTTCTACAGTATAATTTCTTTCAATTCTCTGATTAATTATATACTATAGGTCACAAAAGTAGCGCTCAGTATTAAAAATTTTTTTTGTTGATTTGTACCTTATATTTTTAATCTTTGTAAAAATGAACGAAACTTAATACTATATCTGAAAATAAGAATTATCTGAGTTTATTGCTTAAATAACCGGTATATACTGAGTTGAAGGAAAATTATCAAACCAAAGTTGTTTGTCTTTAGAATAGGAACATTTTTTTGTCGTACAATTTTTTTCTATCTCTTACGGTTTCAAAGATAGACATTTTTCTCTTATCGAGGCAACGTTGGAGCTCAAAATATGTGAAATCAATTGTGTTTATGAGAAATAGTTTATTTTAAAGAGAAGATGATTTGTTTATAATTTTCTATCTCTTACGGTTTCAATGATATTTTCTCCCCTGTGGGGGGGGGTGTACGCGTTCTTATTTTACCCATTGAAGAACGTAACTTGACCTTACTGTTTAGCTCTAGGACACACCTACAAAATTCCATCTCGTTATCTGTTTTCGTTTTTAAGTTATCGTGTTTACAAACGGCTGTCTAGCCGTTATAAAGTCGGAACTAAACGTATTATATTTTATACCGTCTGTTTAGTTTACATCTTCGTTGATACATTAAGCAATGTGTATAAGAAGGAGGTCTTATAGGTTTGATATACAAGCATATTTTTGAAAATAGTGAATAATATTCATAACGAGTATGAGAGAGTACATATGTATACAATAAGCAATGTGTATGAGGAGGAGGTCTTATAGGTTTGCGTGGTTGGTGACCACTCGAACAGTTATGAAAAATATGCTCCTTCTCATACACATTGCTTAATGTATACATATGTACTCTCTCATACTCGTAGGAGATCTTCTATACGAAGATGTAAACTAAACATAGTGTATATAATATACAACAAAAACATAAATGTGGATGGGGCCAATACGCACACAATACATATTGATATCCCAGCAATAAAAAAGGTTCGCCTTCGAGTAGTGAAATGTAAGCTATGTAAGCACCGTTAGTGTTTTAACAAAAATGATTGGTATATATTTATTTGGAAAGTTTCTCAGATACAGGGTTTACATATTGTACTTGGCAAATGGTCAGATTATTTCTTTGTATATTAAGTGTTAAAAAGTGTTAAAGTGTTAAAAATTATATATATATATATATATATATATATATATTTATATATAAATATTATATGTATATATATATACATATATATATGTATATAAATATATATATATATATATATATAAGGTTACGGTGGGGCACATATCAGCATCTTCACAGATAGTCAGGCCGCACTTCAGGCCCATGAGGCATCAGAGATTGGCACGATAGGATTCGTCTCAAACGCTCCTTTCTCCTGAACCTTTCGGTCCCATAGCAAGATGCTCCATAATATACCGTATCACGGAGTGGCTATGACAAGCCCATCTTGATTAATCGGAATTTGCACAGGGCCAACCTGTGCATAACCACAGCTAGGGCATTCCCCTGTGCTCGGTTGAAACTTACTAGAACACAGTTAAGAAGGGTGGTGGGACTCTTGACAGGATAATGTCGATTGAACTACCACCTTCATAATTTGGGGATCTCTGACGATCCCACTTGTAGGGCCTGTATGAAGGACGATGAAACCTCTATACATGTCTCTTTCATTTGAGTATCAGGCATTGAATGTTTGGGTCCTCAATCCTGAATTCATCAATCCTGGGAGCAATCTCGGCGGAGAAGCTGTGAGCTTTCTGTGCGACGTATGACCTCTACAGAATCGTATAGCTTCATCTGCTTAAAATAGCACCTCTTACCCAAAGACGTTTCGCCTTCGGATGACACGGTGTTCTCTAAGGACTCATTTGCGGTACTCCTCTTATGTATTATTATTATTATTAAACACACACATATATATATATATATATATATATACAAATATATATATATATATATATATATATATCTATATATATATATATATATAAATATATATATATATATATTGTATGTAAAAAATAAATTAAATTAAAGTTTAATTTTAAAAAAATTGGGTGTTTAGTTTTAAAAAAAAAACTAAACACTTTATAGAAAATAATTGAATTATCAATTATTTTCATAAATGTGAAATTAAGTTAATTTAGTAATTTTAATTAAAAGAGGTATTATGATGTAAAAAAAAAATAATGAAAACTAAATATACGGTACTTTAGAAAAAAAAATCCAAAGCAGAGTATTGTATGTGGAATTATGAAAATTAGAAAACGATCGGTCCTAACGCGATACACATAAATATAAAAAAAAATAACACGTTGAACCGAAAGTCTTTCAGTAAAAGCTGAGCCCATTAAAAAGATAATATTGAGGTAGTAAGATCTTTACTATCCAGTAAGTGTCTAAGTTATCGACAAGTGATTCGAATCTGAAAAAAAATAAAAAGGTACAAAAAAGGGAACAAAACTAAATATATGTTAAAATAAAATATATTTGAAATAAATAATTTTTAATCTAATACGCTGATAGTACAACTATCCTTAAAATACTAACTTTGGTTGTACAAATTATAAAAACAAAGATTACATGAATATATGCTAAATTGAACTGTAGTAAAAGAAATATTGTATATATAAAAAAAAAGACACTACAGTAAAAAAAAATATGTTCAAATATGTCTGATTTGCAAAAATATAAATATGGATTACAAATTTAATTCAGATACATAGTTGTATATATAAAGAGACATTACGCTTCTGTAAAGAAAAAATACACGGCCAAAAAAAAACCAAGCGTATACAAACAATATAGTTATAAATTGAAAAGTCAATGCATATTCACATAAAATATAAATTGTACAGCAAAAGTGTGTATAGAATGTGTATTGAATTGTTACAAGTTTGAGAGACCACAAGTTTCGGAATAGTGAATTAAATAAATTATACAAAAAAAAAAATACTTAGATACAATCAGATAGAAACCATTAATTCGCCCATTCGATACTTCAGCACAATCCATAAAAAATATTCAATTTGTAAATTGAAGAAATAAAAATTTTAAATACCATCTGATTAATTCATGTGAATCAACTAATTTTAGTAACTGTCTTGAGACAAGTACTTTTTGTAACTCCTTTCTTTTTGTAACTCACAGAGAGAAGTAATTTTTGTAACTCCCAGAGAGAAATACTCTTTGTAACTGATTTGAAATATGTGTTGTAATATCGAAGTAAGCTTGGATATACGCAAGTCATTTCTAATCTAAGTAAATGTTTGTTGAAATTATGTAAATTCTCAACTCGCATAAACCAATAATTATATAAATTTTTTGAATAATAAAAATATGAAAAAATATCAATAATAAATTTTATACAGTGGAGTAGTAAAAAAAATTATTCTCCACTCCAGGGGGCCAAAAAAATTAGCGACATGCTAATTGGAAAATATTAAAGCAAGAATGACATGAATAGATGAATGAAAAATCTTACAAATGTGGATTAGACGTGAAGATTTAAATACATTTAGATGTTTAATTAGGATGCAGTAACGTTACCATTCCCTTGATATCCTCTGAGATAGTATGGCCGAATGTTGTATATCGACATGCCGAAGGTTTTCTTATTAGATTTTGGAGCTTTTAGCCTAACTGAAGTTGGTGTAGTGAACTTTATTATCTTGTACGGTCCATTGAATTTTGAAGCGAATTTAGGTGCGATATTCTTGTTCATATTCGGGGCCAAGTTTTTTACCATGACCAATTGACCCACTTTATATTTAGACAGCGTTGGTTTATTTAAAGTTTGGTTGACTCGTTGTTGGTGAGCAATCTTTAACGCATCTTGTATATGTGCTTGTGATGGTTTAGCAGAACTCGTGATTAACTCAGTTAATTCGTTTATAATCACAAACGGCGTCATTAACTTTCTACCAAAATAAACTTCAGCTGGTGTTGAGTCGATTGTACTTTTGTAGGAGTTGTTGTAATTGATCGACGCAAAGGCTGGTCCGTTGTCGGCTACAACAACCGTCGGATATCCGTTTTGCAGGAAAATCTTCTGTATCAGTGAAATGGCAACGTCACTGGTCTGCCTTTTACATGGAAAGGCGAAAGCAAATTTTGAAAATCCATCTACAATAGAAAAAATATATTTAAAACCTTCACTTGATCTAATAATAGGACCGATAAAGTCGACGTACAAAGTATGTAGGGTATACTCCGGCACGGAACTACTCAACTGAACCTTATCGTTACGTGTATATGGCCTTATAGCCTGGCACACTTTACAGGTTCTGACATAGTCCCTTACATTTGCATAGAGGTTTTTGTAGTAAAATATTTTACTAATTTCACGGAATGTTTTAATTACTGAATTATGCGCAGCATATTTAGAATCATGATAATATCGAAGAACATAGTCGAGTAAATTATCTGGTAAAAATATACGTTTTAGTCGATTCCTTCCGACGAACTTATAAATTAACCCATCCTTTATGCAAAAATTAGGGACATTCATCTGAGCCTTAAGGTTTTGATAAATGATTTTACATTCGGGAGAGTTACGTTGCTCGCTTTTAATAGAAAGGTAATCAAAATTTGTATTAGCTAAAACGTTAATAAAGTTCAGTTGCGCAATGTTCCTGATTTCTTCATTCACCGATTCTAAGTCAGTTTGATCCAAAGTATTGGTTATCTTTTTTAAAAGGTTTGCATAACCTGGATCATTGCTATGCAACTCTTTAACTTTAATGAAATTTTTGCCTGAATCTTGATTTGAATCAGAAAATTTGTTCACTAATATATGGTCAGTTTCGTATAACCTAGATAGAAAATCGGCCATATTGTTCAATTTGCCCTTAATATGTTCCGGGGTAAAGTCATATCTCGAAATTTTAAGGATCCACCTAGATAATTTATTAAATTTATTGGGGGTATTAAAAATCCACAATAACGACCTGCAGTCAGTCTGTAGAGTAAATTTGCGGTCGGTTAAAAAATCTTTAAATTTATCTAGGGCCGTTACTACTGCGAGAAGTTCTAATTCATGACTGTTATATTTTAATTCGGCTGGATTCAATTTTCGAGAACAGTACATAATGGGGTGCAAACCGTCATCATACTTTTGAAGTAATACCGCGCCCAGACCAGTAGCTGATCCGTCAGTTTGTAGCACAAAAGGTTTGTCAAAATTAGGATGTTTTAAGACAGGCGCACTTACTAAAGATTTTTTTAAAGTAGAGATTGCATCAAGATGAACCTTAGTAATTTTGAACCTAACACCTTTCTTTTTTAAATCGTTTAACGGAGCTACAATCTGACTGAACATGGGAATATAGCGGGAGTAAAAAGCCGCAGCCCCAACTAGACGCATAACTTCTTTGACGTTTTTTGGAGTTGGCCTGTCATTGATTGCTTGCACCTTACTAGGGTCTATAAAGCGTCCTTCAGCGGATATTACGCTACCCAACAAACGTACCCTCGACATACAAAATCGAGCCTTAGAAGGATTAATAGTGATACCGATAGACTTTATTTTAGTGAACAAGAGATTCAGGTGATTTAAATGTGATTCAATGTCGGGTGAATGTACAATTAAATCGTCATAATAAATAAGAAGAAATTTATGACGAAATTCTGCGAGACTGGAATTTAAAAAACGAGCTAATGATTGACTAGCCACCTTTAGCCCGAAAGGCATGGTATTGTACTCAAACAGACCATATTGTGTGACGATCGCGGTGACATGTTTCGAGTCATCTGATAATTTTATCTGATGAAAACTGGATTTCATGTCGAGAAGTGTAAACACTTTCGAATTACCTAAGCTAGCGAAAATATGAGCCATACTGGCTGAACTCATCGGATCAAACTCTATATGTTTGTTAACAAACCTGTAGTCAGCGACTAACCGATAAGAATCGTCTTTCTTTTTAACAAAGAAGACGGGTGAGCTATAATTAGAGTTCGAAGGAGAAAGTACCCCTTGTGTAACAAGTTCTTGAACATGCTCGTCCAAAAGTCTGGCTTTATCGGGTGCTAGATAGTAAGGAGCTTTACAAACCGGAATGTTATCGATTAACTTAATTTTATATTCAAAACCCTTGGCAAGACCAGGAATGTCAGAAAAAATCGATTTAAAGTTTTGAAGAAGTGTTTGCAACACTTTGGTTTGTTTGCTATTAAGATTTACTTTCGCTTCGACAATGGTATTAATAATTCGATTATTGTTACAAAAACCCGAAAACGGTATTTCAACATTAGGATGAAAATAAAATTTGATCGTCGACTTAAAGAAGTCCAAAATGATGTTGCAATCTTTAAGTGTGGCAACACCTAAAATTACCTCAAACGGTAATGAATCTACTATAAAAAAAGTTTGAGTCCATGAAAAATTAGCCAATTTAAAATGAAGTTTCGCAGTTAAATTACATTTTAAAAAATTATTTCCCGGCAAAGAAATAGTTTTATCAATTGATTCGGTGACGATGTTTCTATTGTTAGATTTTAACTTATTAAAAGTCGCAGTTTTAATAGCATTAACAGTAGCAACGGAATCAAAAAGTGTTAATAGAGGATAACCTTGAATGAAAATGGTTTGTAGAGGTAAAATAGTATAATTTAAAATAACATCATTAATAAGAAACTTGGGGTCTATTGCGAGTTTTTTGGAACCGTAGTACTAACATTTATATTATCCTTCTTTCTTTTAAAACAATATTTAAAATTGTGATTAGTACCTTTACAGAAGGTACAAAAAAATTTAGAGTCATTATGCGTATTTTGAATTGAAGTAACGTTTACACTGACGGGTGTTGTAGTTATTCGCGCTTGAATTTCCTCAATTTTAGTGATTAGTTGATACAAATCTTTATAAGTATCGGGAATTTGATATAAACCAAGAATAGATAGTACAGAATTATTGGCATGAGCAAAAATAATTTGTATGATTTCGGATTCAGATGAATCATTAAGTAGGATGTTCGCGAATTTTATTATTGAAGGAACAAATGTCGAAAATTTTTCAGTGTCAGGTTGATTTCGCCGGACTAATCTATCAATTAATATCTGTTTAGTCAAAGGTGGAATATAAACTTGTAATAAATTATGTTTAATATTTTGCCAAGACAAAGAGTCAGCCAAACAAGTAGACCAAAATGTTTTTGCGTTCGAAGCACACCTATTGATTTAAGATTTCAAAAGAACGTCTATAGGTAAAAAATTAATATCAACTAAATGTTGAGTATCGACAATAAACTGTATAATATTTTCTGGAACCGAAATGTCCAGAATAGTGATTTTATTTATAAAGGAATCTATACTCGGTTTTGCAAAAAAACTAAAATTTGAAGTTAATTGATTTGAACTAGTATTATTAATTGATAGAGTAGTTGTTATTGTTGCCAAGGCATCGGTAATGCTACTTATCTGCTTGCTTTGCTGTTGTATTTGTTGCTGTACATCCGAAACGTGCAGCACTGACGCATGGAACTGTTGAGCTGAAGTGTGCATCTGCGTAGTTATAGCCGCTTAGTTAACCGCTGATACTTGATGAGGCGTGATGAATACGTCATCTGGTGCAGCTGGAGGATCGTCATCTCCTGTGGTACCTGGTGTATTACGAGTTGTTCTCGGCATAATGAAAATTTAAACCACAAACAAAATAGAAGAAAGAGAAAAAAAATTAGTACTAAGTTAAATATAATTATAGAATTAAAGAAAATGTAAAAGATATAAATGTATAAATATAAAGAAAAAATTATAATCATTTCAACTTTCAAAAAGAATTTCAGAATCACAAGTCGAGCTTTGTGAAAACTATCGAAAACAAAAGACACATATGGATATTTGCTCTGCTTCCATATGTGTATGTAAAAAATAGAATTATAGTTTAATTTTAAAAAAAATTCGGTGTTTAGTTTTAAAAAAAAAACTAAACACTTTATTGAAAATAATTGAATTATGTGTGTATGTAAAAATATACCACACTTTATAGAAAATAATTGAATTATCAATTATTTTCATAAATATGAAATTAAGTTAATTTAGTAATTTTAATTAAAAGAGGTATTATGATGTAAAAAAAAAATAATGAAAACTAAATATACGGTACTTTAGAAAAAAAAATCCAAAGCAGAGTATTGTATGTGGAATTATGAAAATTAGAAAACGATCGGTCCTAACGCGATACACATAAATATAAAAAAAAATAACACGTTGAACCGAAAGTCTTTCAGTAAAAGCTGGGCCCATTAAAAAGATAATATTGAGGTAGTAAGATCTTTACTATCCAGTAAGTGTCTAAGTTATCGACAAGTGATTCGAATCTGAAAAAAAATAAAAAGGTACAAAAAAGGGAACAAAACTAAATATATGTTAAAATAAAATATATTTGAAATAAATAATTTTTAATCTAATACGCTGATAGTACAACTATCCTTAAAATACTAACTTTGGTTGTACAAATTATAAAAACAAAGATTACATGAATATATGCTAAATTGAACTGTAGTAAAAGAAATATTGTATATATAAAAAAAAAGACACTACAGTAAAAAAAAATATGTTCAAATATGTCTGATTTGCAAAAATATAAATATGGATTACAAATTTAATTCAGATACATAGTTGTATATATAAAGAGACATTACGCTTCTGTAAAGAAAAAATACACGGCCAAAAAAAAACCAAGCGTATACAAACAATATAGTTATAAATTGAAAAGTCAATGCATATTCACATAAAATATAAATTGTACAGCAAAAGTGTGTATAGAATGTGTATTGAATTGTTACAAGTTTGAGAGACCACAAGTTTCGGAATAGTGAATTAAATAAATTATACAAAAAAAAAAATACTTAGATACAATCAGATAGAAACCATTAATTCGCCCATTCGATACTTCAGCACAATCCATAAAAAATATTCAATTTGTAAATTGAAGAAATAAAAATTTTAAATACCATCTGATTAATTCATGTGAATCAACTAATTTTAGTAACTGTCTTGAGACAAGTACTTTTTGTAACTCCTTTCTTTTTGTAACTCACAGAGAGAAGTAATTTTTGTAACTCCCAGAGAGAAATACTCTTTGTAACTGATTTGAAATATGTGTTGAAATATCGAAGTAAGCTTGGATATACGCAAGTCATTTCTAATCTAAGTAAATGTTTGTTGAAATTATGTAAATTCTCAACTCGCATAAACCAATAATTATATAAATTTTTTGAATAATAAAAATATGAAAAAATATCAATAATAAATTTTATACAGTGGAGTAGTAAAAAAAATTATTCTCCAATATATATATATATATAAATATATATATATATATATATATATATATATATATATATATATATATATATATATATATATATCAACATTATTAGGATCATCTTATTTAAACTTTATATACGAGTAGAAATTTTTTCTTTTTAGAAAAACTATATTAGAAAGTGGAAATCGTTAAAAGTATAATATTTATGTTACAATATTATGTATTGTTATAATATAATATAATATAATGAAGAAAGAGACAACAGTTACCGAGAAACTCTATACAGGAAATGCTTATTCTATTGATGTTGAAGGTGCGGCACAATGGTTTCCTTTACATCCGGCTTCCTTTTTGTCATATTACTATATTGTTGTCCTTTTTCATGTGCTGTGTGTATGTATATTATTTTCTATACAGGAGCATACATACATGTGTATTCATTTACATTTTATGTGCATTAGAAATAATTACTTCTAGTTAGAGAACATATTCAACTTGTTAAAATCCATAGATAGTTAGTAGTAAGACTTATTTTCGGGATTTATTTGATGTTCGTCAGTTCGTCATGTTCATTCATTTTCGCGTTATAGTGTGAGTTATTCTTGGTTCATAATGCTTACATCTATTTGATTTCTTAGCTTGATTTCGTATTATTTACGAAAGTTTCTACATTTATATGTAATTACTAGTCACTACCGCGAATTTTCAGGTATTAAATCCAAAACTACGGTTTGCTTGAACAATTTCGTTAACCTACAGAGATAATCATTTTTTATTTTTCAAATGTTTTCTATCTCACATCAGGTTAAAGCAGGTCTTTGGTCACAGCGGTAGTTCGGTTAGGGTTGTGAGAAGAACTAGTTATGAATACTGTATTCGCAGTTAAAAGTAAAATGGGTCACATCTCGCGTTCGAACCTTTTCTCCGTCACATTTATTTAATTTTGATACTATCTACCTGACTTAGATGTATACCAAGTAAAAGATGATAAAAAAATGCATATTTTGTCATACAAATGTAGAAAACTGATGACAAAAAACTGTAAAGAAAATATATGAGGAAAATTGTATATTATAAAAGGTCTTTTAAAATTGAGGCCTAGATGTTGGTTGTATATAACTTCTGATTGCAACTCTTATTTTATGTCATCCTTAACATTTGTCACCAGTCCAAGTAGCCGAGCGGTCTAAGGCGTTACGTCTGCGCAATATGCATACTTGGAAACTGGGAGGTTAGGGGTTCGAAACCCGACATCGGCAGTTTGTCAATTATTAAAAAATAGAGGCGGTTAATTGACTAAACTGTCGGCATATGGACAAGAACCAAGGAATCGGCTATGCTTGAGAAGGTTTTCTGCAGTTTCCTTCACAAACTCCAGATGAATATCGGCATAGTTCCTATCAGAGACGGCTGCAGCCCCATATCCTACTAATTCCTAGTCTATTAATTTTCTTCATTTTGTCACTATGAAAACAGGGCACAAAATTCATAACGCGTGCAAAAAAATTTATTGAAGTTCAAAACTCCCGAACATAAGTTTTTCTCAAATATCTCGTAAACTATTGATTTTACGTTAACAGAGGTCAGTATTAAATTTATTTCTTAGCTAAATCTACACAAAAAAGGACTTTTATAAAATTAAACTAGGACCGATAGATAAGAGATTAGCGAAGCAATAAACTGTTAAACTATGTTTTATATAAAAAGTAAGATTAAAATAAAGTTTTTGACGATCAAAAGTAGTGAAAAGTAGTTTTTCTCTAACAGAAGTGAATTATGTTAATGAAGGCCAGTATCAAATTTATTAAAGTTAATTTTGCACAAAAAAGGTATCTTATATAATTTACGCAGGATCAATAGTAGTTCTCCACATAAGCTATTGTAACCAAATAGTACTTTAATTTTTATGGAAAAATACTAGTAAAGAATCTAAGAATCCTGAAAAATCTAAAAATACACATGTTTCATTTTTTTTAATAAATATCTAGGCGTCAATTTTGAAAGATTCTTGAAGTGATTCAAGGTTTTAGTCAAATGGTAGGCAGGGCCAATTCTGTACATGCATACACAATAAAGTGAAAAAATATTACCAATTCTAGAAATAGGATCGGAAAAATAAATTCCCTCATCAATAACACGAATGCAGTAAACATTTTTCAAATTGTTAGTATGAAAACTTACATCAAACTAAAAAATATCTTTAAAGGATTCTTAAAGAAGCATATAGGGAGTACATCAATTTTAAATATTCTGAAAACTTTCGAGTGTATTAAACAGATAAGTATCGTGGTGGACTCTGTACATAGATAGTACATATAACTACTATAGTACAACATTATATAGAATCTTACATAATGTCGGACGTTATGTCCTTTTAAAACATTATATACATAAAATGAAGGCTAGAAACTTACGACCAATGTTATAATCATAAATTACCTTGACACATGTGTGTATAATATATTATTTTATAACTATAGATACACATTTACATCATTTAAATAAAAAAATACAACATTTCTTGGATTATATATGTGAAATAAAAAAATCTATGAAAAATTACAAACTCCGTTTGTAATTACATATTTTTCACTTTTTTTCCTTTTGTACAATTTGTAAAATTTGTTTATAGTATAAAGTCATAGATGATTATTAAACTGTATATAATATGCTAAACCAGAAGATCATTATATACACAAAAAAATGACTGGGTCGCGGGACCCAGGACTGAAGTGAAACTTCATTCGCTTTATATTGAATCAAAATTTATATAAATTATAAATATTTATAATTGATTATGTAGAATGGCAATAAATTGTAATGAATGTTAGTGCCATAGTACTAAAAAAACTAAAATTTGTGAATGTACGGAGATCAACTTACTACATATTATATTATAAATATATAATACTAGCTATTTCCCGCGACTTCGTCCGCATTTATATAAAAGCTAAATAAATATATATTGAAAATAATAATAATAATAATAATCACCCTATATGATCTATGTATACAATATACTTTATAGTAACTATGGAAACGAATATCAAAGTTAACATTTCAAAATTGAAACAAAATTTTTAGGAGAATAGTTCCTGTGGAAATGACAAAATCAACGGGTGGGAGGGAGTACAATACACAGCAATATATGCTGGAGTATACAGTGAGAAGAAACGGCACGCAATTCCGTTGCATTCCAAAGTGATGACGTCACGTTTTTTTACCAATTCACTCTCTGTATTTAAAATATATATATTCTGTATGAATTTGAGAGGTGCGCGTAGAGAGGTTCCACTTCAAAAATAAAAAATATTTTTTACTTGATTTGAATATAGTTTCATAGAAATCATTTCCGTTGTAATAAAGTGTTGAGGAATTTTGCTAAAATATAGTTTCATTTTCTGTGTGGGTCATTGTTAAAATGAAATTTGTCGAGAATTTTTGTTAAAGAACGTTTGAGACATGACACTACATAAAGCTTTTAATCTATTAATTTTGGCATTTTAAATCACTTATTTATGTATCCTCAAAAATTCAAAATCTCTTATTGATCATTAGAAAACGTTATATAACGATTAAAAATCAAATTTAATGCTGTAACAACTATGTTAATAATTTAGATACTGTATTAAATATTGTTTTAAAATATTCTTAGAATTATACAGTTTATTTAATTGAATTAAAACAAGTGAAAATAACAGCTTATTAAATTAATTGTTTAAATACCCGGTATAAACTGAAGTTATGAAAAATATACGGAATTCTTACAAAAGTTGTTTATTTTTTAAATACGAACATTTTATGTGTTTTGTTTCTCTTACGGTTTCAAAGATAGACCATTTTGCCCAAACATGGTTCCATTTTTCCCATTCCCGAACTTATTTTTTAGCTCTAGATCAGCTTTTTTGTATTATAAATACATTTATTCCTGTTAACCTTACTCTTATTAAAATTACTCTTATATTGTTTAACAAGAGTAATTTGAATATAATTTAAAATTTATTAGATTTTAATTTTAATTTATTTTAGTTAATTTTCTATCTATTTTTATTTTTGTCTATTGATCTCGACGTTCTATCTATTTCTAATTGTTAAAGAGTAAATTACGACTAGCTAATTTATACTGATGATGACTACTTTGTAGTCGAAATACGTATTTATAATACAAAAAACTGATCTAGATAAAGGGGGCGAATTTGAAATTTTATTTCAAAAATCTAGAGTTCTCAATAATTATCATTTGATAATATAATAAATATGTGTATATATAGTCTATAAACTACGTATTTAACAAGTCAGTTGCGGACGAAAGAAGAAAGTAACTGAAAAGCAAAAAGTAATAACTTTCTAACAAAAAATGAAACCTTCGAAAAAAGAAAGAAAAAATAAAAAAGTAATTTTTCAGTCTACAGGCCCTTCACTAATGTAAATACCTAAATAATTTTGAGTCTGCGCCAAAAATTCTCCATCGAAATGGGCGAAGTGTGAATCTGATTTTCGGTTAAAAGTAAATATTACAAAATATTACATTTTGTTTGTTTGGCGCCGACTCAAAATTATTTAGGTATTTACATTAGTGTAGGACACTAGGTCGACACTAGTGTAGGACTAGACTAAAAAGTTATTTTTTTATAGTTTCCTAAGTTTAATTTTTTTGCTTTTCAGTTACTTTCTTCTTTCGTCGCTTCTATTTTTGTTAGAAGGTTTATTTTCTTATTTTTTTGTGGCTTATAGTGTCATTAGAACTACATATGTGTGTCAAGTTTCAACAAAATCGGTTCACAGATGAAAATTCAGTGGTGAACAATCAACCATTCCCTATATTTCAGCCTTTAGGGGCGAACTTTTTTTTTAAAATTTATATGGTATCAGTTTCGAAGCATACCCTATCCAAAAAAAAAGAATTATCGAAATCGGACTACTCTGTAAAAGGTTATGCGTGATCGTACATAAAAAAATTTATTTAGGTTGAATTGAGTACCTCCTTCTTTCGTCGGTAAATTAGGTAAAAACTCGAAATTTTTGGACATATGGACAAACCATGTAGTTATAACATTGTGATCTGTATATAGATGCAATTAAATATTTATTCATATATAATTGAATATTACAAAGGTAAAATCTTGATTATAGTAAATAAGTTTATTGTTCCGCCGTGTATAATAAACGAAAATCGAGAAAACAAGCTACCTTTACACAAATTGAACAGGTCAAATTTGGTCGCAAAGATATATTACAAACGGTCATGCATAGGACATCGCTACAGTGATTATTGAAAATATAAATTATGTTAATAATGGTTTAATCAACAATAATAATTATTGTTTTATTGGAATCATAACAATAATTCAAAATAATCACAGAACAAAAGGTACACACGTCTTCATTTTATGCAATAGAAATAATACAATAAAACAAAAACAACGATATAAAAGACGCTGTTTAATATTGGCGCTTGATCGCTAAATCTGGAATGGAAATGATTGCTTGGTTTTCAAATATTGTTTAATGCAGCATACTTTAGCATGTAAAGGTAGATGATAGCAACCGTGATAATAGAGGGAAGTTATAGTTGTTATGCAACAGATAAAAATGATGAACAAAATTATAATAATAATTTAATGAAGAAGCGATACCGCTACAAGCAATTAAAACCTAATTTTATGGTGTAATTTTAAGGTAATTCTATTTGGTTATTTTTTTCATTCTTCTTCATTAATTACACTCGGTGACACTATAACTCAAAAACGACAAGAGATACCAATCGGAAATTTTGTATGTGTGTTTGGGAAAAACAGGCAGAACTGTCCATTTTGAGACCATAAAAGATAGTACAAAAATGTAAATACAAATATGTTTCTTTTCTAAAAATAAACAACTTTCGTTATAAAATTTTTAACATAAATTCAGTATATACCAGGATATATCAGGATATTCAGGTATTTAGGCAACTAACTCAGGTAGTTGTTATCCTTGTTCCTTGTTCCAAAGTTCTCCTTGCTTACATTTATACAAAGAATAATACATTTAAGAATTTATATATTTTATTTCGGAAGACTACATTTGAAAATAACAAGTGAAAATAACAGTTTACTGAGTTAATTGCATAAATATCCGATATACTGAATTAATTTATAACAAAAATTTATATAAAAATTTATAACAAAAATCTAACAAAAAATAGTTATGATCAAATTTTTTTCTGCCATCAATATTTTCCAGTTACCGTTAAAGTCGGGAATAAAGTTAGTATACCCTAGAAATCAATTAAACCGTGTATAAAAATACAACTGAAATCTAAGTTCCCTTTGCTTACATTTCGGCACAAAATAATATATTTAAAAATTTAAATATTTTATTTCTGAAGGCAACCTTAGAAAATAAAAAGTTATTAGAAAAAAACTAGAAAATCACTAGAATCATAGTGTGTTTACATGTATTTGTTGGTGTAGATGAGAAAGTTATAAGAAAACTAAACTCTAATTCACAAGATATTAATTAAAAAACAATTAAGGATTGAAACTGAACTTAGTTGATAGTTACTGAAGTAAAACATGTAGTTACCGAAATAACGAAAGGCATATATAGTGTGGTCGCTATAGTGAGGTTTAGTAGCTACATATTCATTCTTTAGTAATATTTATGTCTTAATTGTAAGTATTACTTAGCATAGGCACACTTAAATAAAAAACGGTTAGTATGGATAGAACGGTTCCTCAGATTTGTACCACGTTATATGAGAATAGTGCTTTCAAACTTCGTTGACATTACTTTCTTATAAATTCTTAATTTTTATGAGCATTAATTTCATGAATTTAACAGGCCAAATTTTTGTTTACTCTTTGTTACCTTAAGGATGTCCAGCATGAAACCACTTTTCGACAGAATTTGCCAAAAAGGGGCAAAACTACCTATCTTCGAAACCGTTTAATCGAATTTAGTTGTTATTGTCACTTGTTTTTTAATATTTAAAAAACAAAAACTAAAATATATGCTATTATTAGTAGGCAACGTTTTGAATTGAAATTCAACGATTATAGATTTCTTAAAGACGTTTTCAACACAGAGTCCTTGTCGCTTTTGCAATATTTTGGTATTTAGTGCCTTACCTAATAAGATGCGTGTATTATTTTGTTTATGAAGCTTTTAATTTTCTTTAAAAAAAACCGTCGTGATTGTACCCCTTCTTTTAGTATGGTAATAATGATAATAATGATAATAATACTAATGTTCTAAATAATTTACAATAAATTAAAGGTAATTTAAACCAAACACTGTATAATGTTTGTCGAATTATTAACAAATTCATCTTTTATATAAATTTAATGACAGTTTTGGTTTTACATATTAAAATATACCTAATCATCATGATAATAATATCTTAAATAAATAATGTTTTAATATAACATTTATTTATAATATTATATGTGTATAATATTTATAATACCCATGAAGTACAAGTTGATCTATTAGATAGAAGTAATAATATGCGCATATTTCTAGTCTATTAACGATTATTAAAATAATTAAAGAGAACTCTAGGTTTTTTTGAAATTATATTTCAAATTTTGCCCCTATTCCTAGAACATTTGTTTGTACTTTATAAATACGTATAAAATTAATTGACGAATTAGCTTATCGTAACTATCTCTGAGATATGGATTCAGAGATATGTTGCTTGTTGCTAATTTAGTGCCTGTGTCACAATGATACTAAAAAATTCTGTCCTTTTATACGATTTGGCTGAGGGTATAATCTGACTTGAGGATTATTTAAGTTGCCTGACTACTGGATTAGATGTGTGGAAAGCCCCATCTATTTATTGGCGGTATTCTTTGGTGACTATGCGGCGTTTGTTTTGTCACTAAAGTGAGTGTACCTACGTTAATCTTGACATTCAGGTATTGGATTTTTATTTTTTTAAATGGTTTAATTTTATTAAATCAGAATTTGGAATTGGGCCATTGTCTAAATTCATTATCTATTTTCTCAATTTGCATATGTAGATGCTTTCGTATGCATCTAATTCTGTGGGGTTTTGTACCGATTTAAGTAGTTTTATGGTTGTTCTCAATGACGTGCGCCGCTATACACGATTTTTCGGTTCTCCCTAATTTCACATGAGCCAGATGTTTTTTGATTCGAATACCGATTTGGCGACGACTTTGGCCAACATAAATTTTCGAACAGTTTTGACAATTAACACCATATATGCCCGATTGTTTTGATGAAAAAATTCATACTGATGATGCTAATTCATACTGATGATGACTACATTGTAGTCGAAATACGTATTTATAAAATACAAACAAATGTTCTAGGAATAGGGGCAAAATTTGAAATATAATTTCTAGTCTATTGTAAAAGTTATATTGAGTTACGTATTTTATGACAGATAGAGCAGACGCCAAAGGAAATTGTGTACGAACAATTTTAGAACTGGCAACTATGCTCAGATTCTTATAACGGAGACCCTATATAACAAAAAACGGGTTTTTCTTGAATACTATATCTCGCATAGTTCCCGAGATAACGATTGTGAAAAAGATGTCGCAAAATGTAAGATACTTAGAGAGTGATGAAAGCAATGGTATCTCGTTAACTCTATTTTAACACATAAGTGTATTGTCCAGTTTTCTTAGTGGTTGCTTTTTTCACGTTTTTAATTTATAATAACTTTTAATTTAGTTCAGGATTAAATGTTGCATTTGTATATCTATGATTTTAAATATGTTTCTTAATATTCAGGAACACTAAAATACTTCTTTTATTGTATTTTATCGGTTTTAGAAAGTCATATTTCTCATCCAACCATTAAAAAGTTGTGAAAGGTTAGGAAAATATTGTTGACGTTATTTAAGAGTTCTCAATGAAGCAGTCATATTCATTATTTCCAGTTTAGGTACTTTAAATAGTTTAAAATATCTTCTAAAAGTTATATCTTCAAAATGTTGTGCTGACACAAGTAGCATTTTGTAGAATTATAGGAAATAATGGGTAACGTATGGGCACAATTTGAAATTCTGATATTTTTGGGAAAGTACACCAAAAATCAGTTTTTCAAAACCCTATCTCAATACCGTATCATATTTTGTCAAAAATAATTATGCATTACTATGTTAATGCAAATAGATTGAAATCGAATGAAATGGCATTTCTGAAAGACGTTTATATCTGAAACAGAAATATAAGTAAACGTAACTAGTTAATGAAGGTAATTTCTCATCATTAAATTTTATCTCATAAACGGTGCGAGGTAAAGCAAAACTTTGTATTAGACAAAATTTTGCTACAGAACAATTTCCCGACCGAGTCCATTCTAGAGCATTGGTAGAAAATTTGAAACGATTAACTGTCAATCTACAGAATTTCCAGTTTAAAATTATTCTGGTATACTAATTCTGAGTAAACAAACTTTCATGTTAATGGACCAGTCCGCGCGGTGGACTTGTTAAAGGCACTCTACTCGTAACTGGGAGGTTGCTGGTTGGATTCCCAACATTGGCAGTTTATCAATTAAATTAAGTAAAAATTAAAAATTTTTGACGCGGTTAATTGACTAAACTGCCGGCGTATGGATAAGAACGAAAGAAACCGGCTATACTTGTGTATTTTTGCAGTTGCTTTCACAAACACCAGATGAAGCATAGTTCTTTCCAAAGTTGGCTGCAAAGTGCAATAGAACCTACCAAGTCGTCATAGTCTACATACAAATTTCTTTGGGGATCGGTAAAAAAGGTCTAGAAAGCCTACTTCATGTTAATGGAGTTATTAAATTATTATACTGAATATTGTGCCAAAGTTAACCTTTTAAATGTTTTAAATAATGTATATATGACCGCTTCTTGAGAACTCTTCGAAAACATCAACGAAACTTTCTTTAAGTGGTCAACACTGGTTAACGGTTGGATGAAAATGACTCATACTAAAGCCGATAAAATACAAGTAAAGAAAAAGTTTATTACATAGTTCGTGAATATTAAATATAATGGAAACATATTTTTCAAGTAAATAAATAAATGGACTATTTTCATTGGATATAGAATTAGTGACTGGCCGTGTTATAAATATATATATTTCATTTTATCGCTAATAAATCACCTAGTATAAAATAATGTATACATTAGCTGGTATAATATTATTGATGTTTATGTTTAACATAAATCAAAACTATTAAACAAAATTTATCATAGTTTTATTTATTATATATCATAGAAACATATCATATTATGAAAATAAATATAGACATATAGACATTATATATTATTGTGAAATTATTATTTATTATACATTAGGATCTTTGTACTACACTTATACTGAACATTACTGAAAAATTACTCAATGTTTGAAAAATAATTTGTCTATCATGCTAGAAGGTTGTGAATTATTTTTGAAAAATGCTTATTGTCTGAAAGTTCATTCAAATTAGGTCAAAAGATTTAACATAGATGGCCTTTTATTTTCACGTTTTATAGAATATGGGTGTTATTTATCAAACCAGTTTTCTTGTTTTCTTCTACCATTTATTTGCAGATCTTAATATGTTTATGAGAGTCGGCTACAATTTTTGTTTGTTCCTTATATTCTTAGCAAATTTCCTGATAGGAAATAGAGCTATTGGTCTCGTACCGACTTCAAAATTTTGCGAAAATTTCATCAAATGTCCAACGATCCTACCTAATAGATGTGGAAAATCACCATCTGTAAAATTTATATATATATATATATATACATATATACATATGAATTTATATATATATATGTAATTATATATATATATATATTTATATATATACATATATATATATATATATATATATATATATATATATATATATTTATATATATATATATATATACATATATATGTGCCTGTAATTGCTCTAGCGGTCACACTTATAATCTAATTGGAATGAAATTTGGTATTTGAGGCGCTTTTGATATTCAAAATGTCAAGTTCGTTAATGGATAAAATCGGACAAGGGGAAAGAGGGGGGGGGGGTTAAAGAGAGGGCGAAACACAAAATTTGACATATCTTCCTTAATATTCGAAAAAGCGAAAAATTTAACAGAAGTAAAGCTGCAGGTACTAAGTTTTACTGTAATTTTGTTTCTTATAAGTTTGTCTGTTACACTAATATTTATAGAAATACTGACGGTTTAAGATTGAAAATTAAATTCCTCAATATCTCTGTACACTCTAATGTGTACAGAGCTATTGAGGAATTTGATAAGATGATGCATAAAGTGAGCAAAAATGATAAGGTGATGAATTGTAGCAAACATCATTTTCTACAACTTTATTCTTTACGCATTTTCTAATATTATAGAGATATTTTATAATATTAGAGATATTTTCTATTTTGTCTTTACTTCTTTCTTTATAACTCCCCCTCCCCCCATTCCCCTCGACGTATATCATTTATTAATAAAATTGGCCTTGCAAATACTAAAATCATGTATGACATTTCATTTTGATCAGACTAAAATTATTACCGCCAGAGGGTGATTTATGTATTTTACGGAAATTCGCTAAGTTGAAGCAGTTTCTACGTAACGAATTTTTTACGTTTTTCTTTGAAAAAATTGACTGAATAAGTAAACTGAACAAACGTAGAAGAATCAAATTTTATTGGAACTGATTAGAACATCAAATTTGATTTCATTGTGAACAATAAACAAAATTTTCATTCCAGACTGAGTTAATTGCTTAAATATCTAACATATTACCATTTAGTTATCCATGTGCGAGTAATTTTGTATGTTTGAGCTGATATAGTGTCAAAATTATTGAATTTATGAAAAACAAATTGAAAGAAATGTTGATTAATCTTCAATTTATTTTCTATCAAAGATAGATATAAGATTTTGCAAATATTGACGTTATAATTTAAAATTGTGGCAAAATCAAAGACAATTTTTGGTTAAATATTTCATGGGCAATTCAGATTGAGAGAATATATTTGATAAAATGTAACAATTTGCCGCATATCAATATATTTATTTTACACTTACGTTTTAAACTAAATATGAAACATGACAGTCATCCACCGCATCTTAGGTTTATATAACATTAACCAGGGATGTAGCCAACAATATCCTATTATGGTCACATTGTTGTATTTCTCATATTACCATTATGTCATTAAATATATTTTTCAAACCTGGTTCTCTGAATCATTATATTTATAGTTCTCCCATTCATTGCTCTGTGTTGTGCAGTAATTTTAAAAGTTAAACTTGAACTATACGGGATTGGGAATATTATTATTCATCTTAAAAATTCTGATTGCTATGAATTCGATAATTTTGGACTACCTTCACGTACATGCCGGATATATAAGTATGTATATTGCAATCATTTAGAATAATTGGTTTTTAGCTAATAATAATATTGTGGCAGTCGTTTAGAAACAAAATTGTGTCTCTTTATCTGAATAATAACGAACGGAGTCATTTCCATTACGGACGTATAAAGTGCCGAGAAGTATCGATTTATACTGAAACGATATATCTGTAATATTTTGTGACAATAGAGTTCTAAAGTTATTTAAAAATAATGTTTAAATATAATTAGGAAAATATCATTTTTGAATCCGGTAAATAATATATTCCAGGTGTCACGATATCTTGGCTCTCTTCATTCCTCAAAGGAGCGCTGTCCGAACCTGCAACAGATTCCGATACTCGACAAAAACAAAAAAAATATATTAGTAAAAGGTTTTACTTAATATTTTCTAATTGAAATGACATATTTATACTTTTCAACACAAAGTCAAACTTTGAATTACTTGTACAAATGACAACTTTAACTTGATCTTAATCTAACCACAGTTAATTGTAACTTTGAACTGAATCAACCAATAGTCGATTTAAAACTGATTTGATTAGCGCTGATCGTGGCTCTTTTATACCCGCCATGGGTCCTTCTACAATATGATTGTTGTTTTGAAGAAATATTTTTTTGAAAATATACTTCTGCATGGAGGCTTCTAGAATAATTTAGTTTATCAACAACCATGGGCGCATTCGGATGTTTCGATTATTTATAAAATTAATTAAAAATTATAATACTTCTCCGATGCTTGAACCCGAATGATACACCTCTTGCGTGACATTTAAGTGTCCACTCAACAGACACGGCCATCGCTAAGTCAAATTTCTACATAAATTTTATGATACATAGATTATTCATAGCAAGCTTGTTCTGTTTACTCAATCTTGTTTATACAAAAATTATACAACAAAATTTATTTTTGCTATTTTTGCTTTTGAACAAAATCATACTTGATTTTTTTATTTAAATTATATCTAATAATTTTTTTATTTCAATTTTTTCAATTTTTGACTTAAAAAAAAAACTTTGTTTAAGAAAAAATTAATTCGAACTAGATTATTTTCTTTTTGTACTTAGAAAAAAAAAACTAGTTCTTTTTCCAAGGAGAAAAATATTGTTTTCTTAAATATTTTTCGTAATATTTTTCTATTTGATAATTAAAATATGTGTTGGATCCAGAAAAATTATTCTCAATAATTTTCATTACAACACAGGGTATATTAAGTTTAGTTCCGTTTTTGTAACGGTTGAAAATAATGATCACATAAATTTCATAAAATGACCTAATTACTCAAGAACGAAAAGAGATATTGAGCTGAAAATTTTGTTTGTGTGTTCAAGAGCAAACAAAAAAGAAAGGTCAAAGTTCGTGAATGGGAAAAATCGGACCTTGTTTGAGCAAAATAGGCAAATCTTTGAAACCGTAAGAGATAGAACAAATAAGGGTATTTAAGCAATTAACTCAGTTAATTTATATTTTCCCTTGTATTAATTAATTGTTTTTATCTTGACTATCACATATACATAGGGAGTATTGTAATATTAAGAATGCTGGCTTATCGCCTAATTATTATAGTAAATAATGACAGTAATTCTTATATACAAAATCAGTTTTATTATGTATAGAGGTAAAAATGCAACTAGTTATTATCATTTATGGCATTTTTATTATTATTTCGTTTACAGAATCCTATCCAACATGTACACTATAGGTAGAGGAAGTATTATATAATGCTTAAGTATTATAGAAAATAATATAATATATAAAACAAAAAACAGATATAATCTATTGTGTATGTCTGGTTTCATTCATTTAAATAACAAACATTAGAGAAATTACATCCTAAATAAACAGATATATGTTCTAGATAAAATACCATTTAAAACCTTATTTGTCACTGTTCCTACTACCATCAACTCACTATAATGTTGGTAACTGTATTATAATAGATGTAATGTATAAAAGGTTGGTTGTACTGCACTTCACACACATATGTAGATAGGTAGGTAGCATCCTATACCTTTACGTGTTATTTCATCACGTTTTTATCAAATGGTTACGGTATAGTTTGTTCTTTGTTTTTAATTTTTTTTTTGTGTTTGTATTTTAAAATGGTATTTATTATTGTTTAAAAGTTGGTATTAGTTATGTAATAATAATAATAATAGTAATATATATTGGAAGGTTAAAACACGTGTTTTTGTTAAATATCATGTACTTATTTTAATTAAAACAAAAATGTATATTATAATATGTGTGGGTGTAATGAAGCTTTTTTACTTCCGTTATTGTATGATAGTAATTAATAAGTTAGTGAGGGTAGACTTTCTGCGATCTAAAATATCAATTCTGTTATTCTATTCTACATTCGAGCATATAGATTTGGATAAAGCATTATAAAAAAAATTCGTTATGCAGAAGCTGCGTCAACTTAGCAAATTTCCTTCGCATACATCACTCTCTAGCGGTCATAATTTTAGTGTATTTGCAAAACTTAAATTTATTAATAGCCCAAAAAAAAAAACGGTATAACGATTATAGTTTATAGTTACTATGGAAACGACAATCAAAATTTTTTACAATAAAATATATTAAATGTATTCGTGTCAAATAAACACAAAATATTAAATATATCTCTTAATATTAAAATAATCGAAAAATGTATAAAGAGTAAAGTTGTAGAAAATAAAGTTTGCTACAATTCATTACCATTTCATTTCTCAATTTTTCTCAAACTCTAATGTGAACAGAGATATTTAGAATTGTAACTTTCAATCTTTAATTGTAAATATTTCTGTAAATATTAGTGTAACAGAAAAATGATAAGAAACAAAATTACAGTAAAACTTAAAGTACCTACAACATAACTTCTGATAAATTTTTAGATTCTTCAAATATTAAGGGAGATAGTCAAATTTTGTGTCCCCCTCCCTCTAAACCTCCCATTCTCCTCTCCGATTTTACCCATTAACGAACTTGACCTTTAGAAAACCAAAAGCGCCTCAAATACCAAATTTCATTCCAATCGGAATAAAACTGCGACCGCTAGAGAGTCCACAGACATTTAAAAAAAGTACATATGTATATATGTATATATGTATATATGTATATATGTATATATGTATATATGTATATATGTATATATGTATATATGTATATATGTATATATGTATATATGTATATATGTATATATGTAAATATGTAAATATGTAAATATGTAAATATGTATATATGTATATATGTATATATGTATATATGTATATATGTATATATGTATATATGTATATATATATATATATATATATATATATATATATATATATATATATATATATATATATATATATATATATATGTATATATTAAAATATAAATATATACAAATTTTAGCGCAAGTGATTTTTGACATCTAATAGGTAGGATCGATGGACCTATGAAGAAATTTTTACGAAATTCCAACATTGGTGCAAAAACAATAGCTGCATTTCCTTTGGAGGAAATTCGCTAAAAAGAAGCGGGAAGATTTTTTTTAAAGTAACAAAATTTGTCCTCCTTTCATAAGGACCATGTTTTTATGCAAAATATGGTAGGTACTTCAAGTACTATTCCTTCTTTACTTATAAACGCAAGAATCGTGTATAATCGTTTTATACTCACAGAAATTGGAGAATAATTTTTTTTAGTACTCCACTGTTTAAAATTTATTATTATTTTGTTTTCATATTTTTATTATTCAAAAAATAATAATTTATATAATTATTGGTTTATGCGAGTTGAGAATTTACATAATTTCAACAAACATTTACTTAGATCGGATATGACTTGCGTATATCCAAGCTTACTTCGATATTTCCGCACATATTTCAAATCAGTTACAAAAAGTACTTGTCTCAAGACAGTTACTAAAATTAGTTGGCTCAGACAGTTACTAAAAGTAGTTGTCTCACATGAATTAATCAGATGGTATTTTGAATTTTTATTTCTTCAATTTACAAATTGGATATTTATTATGGATTGTGCTGAAGTGTCGAATAGGCGAATTAATGGTTTCTATCTGATTGTATCTAAGTATATTTTTTTTGTATAATTTATTTAATTCACCATTCCGAAACTTGTGGTTTTTCAAACTTGTCACATTTCAATACACATTCTATACACATTTTGGCTGTACAATTTATGTATTTTATGTGAATATGCAATGACTTTTTTAATTTATAACTATATTGTTTTGTATACGCTTGGTATTTTTGGCCTTGTAGTTTTTCTTTACAGAAGCGTAAAGTCCCTTTTATATACAACTATGTATCTGAATTAAATTTGTAGTGTATATTTATATTTTTGCAAATCAGACATATTTGAACATTTTTTTTTACTGTAGTGTCGTTTTTTTTTTATATACGATATTTTTTTTTACTACAGTTCAATCTAGTACATATTCATGTAATTTTTTTTATAACTTGTACAACCAAACTTAGTATTTTAAGGATAGTTATACTATCAACATATTAAATGAAAAATTATTTATTTCAAATATATTTTATTTTTACATATATTTTGTTTTGTTCTTTTTTTGTACTTTTTTTTATTTTCAGTATTTCTGATTCGAATCACTAGTCGATAACTTAGACACTTACTGGATAGTAAAGATCTTACTACCTCAATATTATCTTTTTTAATGGGCCCAGCTTTTATTGAAAGACTTTCGGTTCAACGTGTTATTTTTTTTTATATTTACGTGTATCGCGTTAGCACCGATCGTTTTCCAATTTTCATAATTCCACATACAATACTCTGCTTTGGATTTTTTTTTCTAAAGTACCGTATATTTAGTTTTCATTATTTTTTTTAAAAAAATACATCATAATACCTCTTTTAATTAAAATTACTAAATTAACTTAATTTCATATTTATGAAAATAATTAATAAAAATATTTATTTTCTATAAAGTGTTTAGTTTTTTTTTAAAACTAAACACCAATTTTTTTTTAAAACTAAACACCAATTTTTTTTTAAAACTAAACTATTAATTTTTTTTTTAAATACACATATGGAAGCAGAGCAAATATCCATATGTGTCTTTTGTTTTCGATAGTTTTCACAAAGCTCGACTTGTGATTCTGAAATTCTTTTTGAAAGTTGAAATGATTATAATTTTTTCTTTATATTTATACATTTATATCTTTTACATTCTCTTTAATTCTATAATTATATTTAACTTAGTGCTAATTTTTTTCTCTTTCTTCTATTTTGTTTGTGGTTTAAATTTTCATTATGCCGAGAACAACTCGTAATACACCAGGTACCCCAGGAGATGACGATCCTCCAGCTTCACCAGATGACTTATTCATCACGCCTCATCAAGTATCAGCGGTTAACTTAGCGGCTATAACTACGCAGATGCAGACTACAGCTCAACAGTTCCATGCGTCAGTGCTGCACGTTTCGGATGTACAGCAACAAATACAACAGCAAAGCAAGCAGATTAGTAGCATTACCGATGCCTTGGCAACAATAACAACTACTCTATCAAATAATAACACTAGTTCAAATCAATTAACTTCAAATTTTAGTTTTTTTGCAAAACCGAGTATAGATTCCTTTATAAATAAAATCACTATTCTGGACATTTCGGTTCCAGAAAATATTATACAGTTTATTGTCGATACTCAACATTTAGTTGATATTAATTTTTTACCTATAGACGTTCTTTTGAAATCTTTAATCAATAGGTGTGCTTCGAACGCACAAACATTTTGGTCTACTAGTTTGGCTGACTCTTTGTCTTGGCAAAATATTAAACATAATTTATTACAAGTTTATATTCCACCTTTGACTAAACAGATATTAATTGATAGATTGGTCCGGCGAAATCAACTTGACACTGAAAAATTTTCGACATTTGTTCCTTCAATAATAAAATTCGCGAACATCCTACTTAATGATTCATCTGAATCCGAAATCATACAAATTATTTTTGCTCATGCCAATAATTCTGTCCTAACTATTCTTGGTTTATATCAAATTCCCGATACTTATAAAGATTTGTATCAACTAATCACTAAAATTGAGGAAATTCAAGCGCGAATATCTACAACACCCCTCAGTGTAAACGTTAGTTCAGTTCAAAATACGCATAATGACACTAAACTTTTTTGTACTTTCTGTAAAGGTACTAATCACAATTTTAAATTTTGTTTTAAAAGAAAGAAGGATAATATAAATGTTAGTACTACGGTTCCAAAAAACTCGCAATAGACCCCAAGTTTCTTATTAATGATGTTATTTTAAATTATACTATTTTACCTCTACAAACCATTTTCATTCAAGGTTATCCTTTATTAACACTTTTTGATTCCGGTGCTACTGTTAATGCTATTAAAACTGCGACTTTTAATAAGTTAAAAGCTAACAATAGAAACATCGTCACCGAATCAGTTGATAAAACTATTTCTTTGCCGGGAAATAATTTTTTAAAATGTAATTTAACTGCGAAACTTCATTTTAAATTGGCTAATTTTTCATGGACTCAAACTTTTTTTATAGTAGATTCATTACCGTTTGAGGTAATTTTAGGTGTTGCCACACTTAAAGATTGCAACATCATTTTGGACTTCTTTAAGTCGACGATCAAATTTTATTTTCATCCTAATGTTGAAATACCGTTTTCGGGTTTTTGTAACAATAATCGAATTATTAATACCATTGTCGAAGCGAAAGTAAATCTTAATAGCAAACAAACCAAAGTGTTGCAAACACTTCTTCAAAACTTTAAATCGATTTTTTCTGACATTTCTGGTCTTGCCAAGGGTTTTGAATATAAAATTAAGTTAATCGATAACATTCCGGTTTGTAAAGCTCCTTACTATCTAGCACCCGATAAAGCCAGACTTTTGGACGAGCATGTTCAAGAGCTTGTTACACAAGGGGTACTTTCTCCTTCGAACTCTAATTATAGCTCACCCGTCTTCTTTGTTAAAAAGAAAGACGATTCTTATCGGTTAGTCGCTGACTATAGGTTTGTTAACAAACATATAGAGTTTGATCCGATGAGTTCAGCCAGTATGGCTCATATTTTCGCTAGCTTAGGTAATTCGAAAGTGTTTACACTCCTCGACATGAAATCCAGTTTTCATCAGATAAAATTATCAGATGACTCGAAACATGTCACCGCGATCGTCACACAATATGGTCTGTTTGAGTACAATACCATGCCTTTCGGGCTAAAGGTGGCTAGTCAATCATTAGCTCGTTTTTTAAATTCCAGTCTCGCAGAATTTCGTCATAAATTTCTTCTTATTTATTATGACGATTTAATTGTACATTCGCCCGACATTGAATCACATTTAAATCACCTGAATCTCTTGTTCACTAAAATAAAGTCTATCGGTATCACTATTAATCCTTCTAAGGCTCGATTTTGTATGTCGAGGGTACGTTTGTTGGGTAGCGTAATATCCGCTGAGGGACGCTTTATAGACCCTATTAAGGTGCAAGCAATCAATGACATGCCAACTCCAAAAAACGTCAAAGAAGTTATGCGTCTAGTTGGGGCTGCAGCTTTTTACTCCCGCTATATTCCCATGTTCAGTCAGATTGTAGCTCCGTTAAACGATTTAAAAAAGAAAGGTCTTAGGTTCAAAATTACTAAGGTTCATCTTGATGCAATCTCTACTTTAAAAAAATCTTTAGTAAGTGCGCCTGTCTTAAAATTTCCTAATTTTGACAAACCTTTTGTGCTACAAACTGACGGATCAGCTACTGGTCTGGGCGCGGTATTACTTCAAAAGTATGATGACGGTTTGCACCCCATTATGTACTGTTCTCGAAAATTGAATCCAGCCGAATTAAAATATAACAGTCATGAATTAGAACTTCTCGCAGTAGTAACGGCCCTAGATAAATTTAAAGATTTTTTAACCGACCGCAAGTTTACTCTACAGACTGACTGCAGGTCGTTATTGTGGATTTTTAATACCCCCAATAAATTTAATAAATTATCTAGGTGGATCCTTAAAATTTCGAGATATGACTTTACCCCGGAACATATTAAGGGTAAATTGAACAATATGGCCGATTTTCTATCTAGGTTATACGAAACTGACCATATGTTAGTGAACAAATTTTCTGATTCAAATCAAGATTCAGGCAAAAATTTCATTAAAATTAAAGAGTTGCATAGCAATGATCCAGGTTATGCAAACCTTTTAAAAAAGATAACCAATACTTTGGATCAAACTGACTTAGAATCGGTGAATGAAGAAATCAGGAACAATGCGCAACTGAACTTTATTAACGTTTTAGCTAATACAAATTTTGATTACCTTTCTATTAAAAGCGAGCAACGTAACTCTCCCGAATGTAAAATCATTTATCAAAACCTTAAGGCTCAGATGAATGTCCCTAATTTTTGCATAGAGGATGGGTTAATTTATAAGTTCGTCGGAAGGAATCGACTAAAACGTATATTTTTACCAGATTACGTTCTTCGATATTATCATGATTCCAAGTATGCTGCGCATAATTCAGTAATTAAAACATTCCGTGAAATTAGTAAAATATTTTACTACAAAAACCTCTATGCAAAAGTAAGGGACTATGTCAGAACCTGTAAAGTGTGCCAGGCTATAAGGCCATATACACGTAACGATAAGGTTCAGTTGAGTAGTTCCGTGCCGGAGTATACCCTACATACTTTGTACGTCGACTTTATCGGTCCTATTATTAGATCAACTGAAGGTTTTAAATATATTTTTTCTATTGTAGATGGATTTTCAAAATTTGCTTTCGCCTTTCCATGTAAAAGGCAGACCAGTGACGTTGCCATTTCACTGATACAGAAGATTTTCCTGCAAAACGGATATCCGACGGTTGTTGTAGCCGACAACGGACCAGCCTTTGCGTCGATCAAGTGGAAAACCTTCTTATTTAATAATGGTATTAGAGCTGCCTACTGTTCGAGCTATACACCATCTTCGAACAAGAGCGAGTGCCTCAATCGACAGATAAAATATAATTTAGGATGCATTCTCAAAGAATATTCTGTAGAACATAAAAATTGGTCAAAATTTTTGAGTTTTGTAATTTTCAATTACAACAACTCCTACAAAAGTACAATCGACTCAACACCAGCTGAAGTTTATTTTGGTAGAAAGTTAATGACGCCGTTTGTGATTATAAACGAATTAACTGAGTTAATCACGAGTTCTGCTAAACCATCACAAGCACATATACAAGATGCGTTAAAGATTGCTCACCAACAACGAGTCAACCAAACTTTAAATAAACCAACGCTGTCTAAATATAAAGTGGGTCAATTGGTCATGGTAAAAAACTTGGCCCCGAATATGAACAAGAATATCGCACCTAAATTCGCTTCAAAATTCAATGGACCGTACAAGATAATAAAGTTCACTACACCAACTTCAGTTAGGCTAAAAGCTCCAAAATCTAATAAGAAAACCTTCGGCATGTCGATATACAACATTCGGCCATACTATCTCAGAGGATATCAAGGGAATGGTAACGTTACTGCATCCTAATTAAACATCTAAATGTATTTAAATCTTCACGTCTAATCCACATTTGTAAGATTTTTCATTCATCTATTCGTGTCATTCTTGCTTTAATATTTTTCAATTAGCATGTCGCTAATTTTTTTGGCCCCCTGGAGTGGAGAATAATTTTTTTTAGTACTCCACTGTTTAAAATTTATTATTATTTTGTTTTCATATTTTTATTATTCAAAAAATAATAATTTATATAATTATTGGTTTATGCGAGTTGAGAATTTACATAATTTCAACAAACATTTACTTAGATCGGATATGACTTGCGTATATCCAAGCTTACTTCGATATTTCCGCACATATTTCAAATCAGTTACAAAAAGTACTTGTCTCAAGACAGTTACTAAAATTAGTTGGCTCAGTACAGTTACTAAAAGTAGTTGTCTCACATGAATTAATCAGATGGTATTTTGAATTTTTATTTCTTCAATTTACAAATTGGATATTTATTATGGATTGTGCTGAAGTGTCGAATAGGCGAATTAATGGTTTCTATCTGATTGTATCTAAGTATATTTTTTTTGTATAATTTATTTAATTCACCATTCCGAAACTTGTGGTTTTTCAAACTTGTCACATTTCAATACACATTCTATACACATTTTGGCTGTACAATTTATGTATTTTATGTGAATATGCAATGACTTTTTTAATTTATAACTATATTGTTTTGTATACGCTTGGTATTTTTGGCCTTGTAGTTTTTCTTTACAGAAGCGTAAAGTCCCCTTTATATACAACTATGTAACTGAATTAAATTTGTAGTGTATATTTATATTTTTGCAAATCAGACATATTTAAACATTTTTTTTTACTGTAGTGTCGTTTTTTTTTTATATACGATATTTCTTTTTACTACAGTTCAATCTAGTACATATTCATGTAATTTTTTTTATAACTTGTACAACCAAACTTAGTATTTTAAGGATAGTTATACTATCAACATATTAAATGAAAAATTATTTATTTCAAATATATTTTATTTTTACATATATTTTGTTTTGTTCTTTTTTTTGTACTTTTTTTTATTTTCAGTATTTCTGATTCGAATCACTAGTCGATAACTTAGACACTTACTGGATAGTAAAGATCTTACTACCTCAATATTATCTTTTTTAATGGGCCCAGCTTTTATTGAAAGACTTTCGGTTCAACGTGTTATTTTTTTTTATATTTACGTGTATCGCGTTAGCACCGATCGTTTTCCAATTTTCATAATTCCACATACAATACTCTGCTTTGGATTTTTTTTTCTAAAGTACCGTATATTTAGTTTTCATTATTTTTTTAAAAAAAATACATCATAATACCTCTTTTAATTAAAATTACTAAATTAACTTAATTTCATATTTATGAAAATAATTGATAATTCTATTATTTTCTATAAAGTCTTTAGTTTTTTTTTTTAAAACTAAACACTGAATTTTTTTTAAATTTATTTTTTTTTTAAATACACAAAATAAGGTCTTTTACGAATAAAGTCATTCGATTATAAAATTGAAACATAATAATAGTAAGGGCATAGTAATTCTTATTGTTGTATTATTGATAAATGTGTGTACTAGCAGATATACTATATGGGATGGCGTCTATCAACAAACATACATATTCTATAACCAATCATAGTTATTATATTCAAAAATATAATAAAAATATTTCTATATTTCTAAAAGTCTTTACGAAATAACATTTATTGATATAATTTTTTGGATAAAATAGTTTGGTCGGGTTCAAAAATATTTTCGCACGTGTGGCAGAAAAATTAAAAGTTTGCAGGATACAAAGTTCTTACATTCGACTTCAAAAAACTGCAAGAACTTTTCAGTTGTTTTCATCTCTCGCGTCAGTACAGGCGTTTAAAAAGTAGCATAAAATACAGTGATTTTTTTGGCTACTTACAACTTCTTATACTTTCAAGTAATACTTTTTATGTAACTATGTTGGACCCATTATTATAAAATTATGTCGTATATCATTTAGAACAATTAAAACAAATAAATAAATAAACTAATTAAAATTATTTATTTATTTATTTATTTATAAAATATTTTATGTCTATTATTTTTAAGACAATCTCGATTGAATTTCCCACCGCTTCCACACCTTTCTAATATTTATTATCACCAAATTTTTATTTCACGGAATGTAATTTGTATTTCATTATTTTCGAATTCCATCCATATACACGTGACGAGCATTTAAAATTTTTAGCTCAATTAGAACCTCGAAATTTTGCTTACAAGGTTTTTCCATCACGAACAAACAAACAGAAAATGAACTTAAATAAAAGTTTGTAATCAAACTTCGATGAAGCCTTTGACGAAACCTTTTTTGACAGACTTGTATAGCAGATTTAATTAATTGTTAATTTGAAAATACCAAATTCGAAAGAATCTTGAAGTATGAAATATTCAGTGTAATGGAAGTTATTTAAATTAATTTTATATGAATGAGATAAAGCAAAGATAACAAACTTGAAAATAAATTTAACATTCGGCGTTCAATGTTTCTAGATATATCATTATGGTTAATTAACATAGTAAAAACTTTTGTATGTAGGTTCGAAAAATTAACTTCATAACCAACGGAGATATCAATTTTTCCATTTATTTTTATTGCTTATAACATTCATTTTAATTTAAATATCTATTAGAACTACAGTCAAAAATATAACTAATTATATAAATTTAATGTGTTAATTATTTTTATATATTCTTTCAACATTTTAAACATATAAACTTTTCCAATTTATTTGATCTCGACAGAAAACAGGCTTTTCAACTACTTTTGAAAAATATCTCTGTTTTGAAATATTCGAACACTAATAGAAAGAATTTGTTCAGGCATATTTACTCCTTGAGAAATAAATCCTTGATTTCATTCAAGAATATGCTGATGATCCAAAACTTCCTCAAGTGTGAAAATGAGCGAAGAAACTAAAATTCTTAATCTATGTTTTAAATGGTGACAAGATATACCCATTCTTGTTTGTCAAAGGTTTATTGTCTGCCCATATATGTGAGCCAGAAATCCTCGGTTTAAAAAATTATTTCTATTGGTGATGTAATGTAGGTTGACCTAAAAAAAAGGGATAATAAAAACGACAAATAATTGATAATTCAAGGAAAATTAATTTAATGCTTATTTAATTTTTATCATTATAACTATTGCCTACCGTAAGAATTGTGACGCTACACATTGCTAAATTAAAAAAGTTAAAGTTATTGAAGCTCAGAGGTCTCGAAAATCATTTTTCTCAAGTATCTTGTCAACAATTGGTTTTACGTTAACAGAGGTCATTATTAAATTTATATCTTAGCTAATTCTACACAGAAAAGGTTCTGTCAAAAATTCGCGTAGGACCAATTGCTCTCGATATATATGGCTGAGAAAACATCGTCACGATGCAATAAACGGTTAAACTGACTTTTAAAGACACACTTTGTCCCTTCAAAAGGGACAATTGTGACGCTGCACATTGCTAAATTAATTTTTTGTGAAATGTATATTTAAAAAGTTTATTATAATCTTGGCGTGTAATCCCCTCCTACACAAGGCCGAATCACTATGATACTCAAAAGGTACTTTTAGTTTAGAAAGTACCGTTTTTAAGTTTTAGTTTAGTTTTGAAATAATCGTTGTTTTGGCGCTATGAAAATATATTGTTATTTATTTATTGAAGATTACAATTTATTGATAAGAGGATTAAAATAAATTTTTTTAAGGTCAAAAGTCGTGAAAATTTGTTTTTCTTGAACAGAGTTTTCTTATTAGATAGGTTTTCTCGGGATGGTTCTTCTTAACTATATTTGATAAAAATCTGCCACTGGTTTGAAGATTATTATCTTTACATAATTGATGTATTTGCATATTTCTAACATTCTCATTTTACATATAAATTGGGTGGAGATATCGGGAAATTCTTATCGTTTTTAATTTTAAAATTTTTAATTTTACTTGTTTTCAAATACATTATTCTTTTGTGAAACTTAATTATAAGTTTAATTATCTCAGAAACCAAAAACAAGATTGTTTTGAAATTTGCTCCAGATATAGATTTTTGTATTAATGTTTTTACCGCCCAGTCCATTTAAGCTATGTAAAAATCTCTTAAAAATCCTAACTTTAATATTTTTTTACTCAAAAACTAAAAACAGGAACAAGTTTAAACTTTGACAGGATATTCTTTTTTCTTTGTTATTATTGAAATAACAAGCTGTCAAATTTTGAAGAACCTGACATTAAATTGAATTTTCCTCATAACAACCTTAATGACTTACGACAAAGGAAGATATAACGTATAATCAATGTGTAAAAAAATATAACGCTTCTATTGGTTTGACAATATTATACAACTGATCGAATTTCTGTACCGGGTGCTTTAAATGAAATTGATTCATAAGGAGTAAACTCCAAAACAATTACACAATAGTTATAAAAAACTGTATCATATAAATTTAATATTGTTAATTGTAAACCATAAAAATTCGTTTCGCAGGGGCTACGTCAATTTAGCCAATTTTCCTTTAATAATAAATACATTACGGCTCATTTGGAAATATATTTCAATTAACCTTTGAATACAATTGTGACCGCTAGAGTAAACACAGATAGAAACATATTTTTCTTGTATTTGTACACTCTCTAACAGTAATAATTTTAGTCCGATCAAATTGAAAAGTCAAGTTTGTTAATGAGTAGAGTCTGTCAAAGGGAAGGGACTCAAAATAGGGATCAAGAGAAGGGACGAAAATATAAAATATAGAATATCTCTCGTAATATTAAGAATGTAGAAAATCAACTTTACTACAATTCATTATCTGATCATGTATAAACTTTAATATATACGCAGAGATATTTCGGATTTTAATTTTCAATCTTAAATCGTAAATAGTTCTGTAAATATTAGACATAAAATTATATTTCATTGTCACATTTATTATTTATTATATATTTCCTGTTGACACCGTTTTCAATTTTCCTTCAAGTTAATAAACAGTTTTAACGTGTTTTAAAATTTGTTTCCAATAAATATTTTTTTATTACCAAAGGAAGTTTACGTTTTGTCAGAATAAGCTTTTTGTTTATGTGCGTCTAATTGGAAAACCAAAGCAATCAAACTAACGTTGTCACTTTATTATCAAAGCGCGAAGAAACAAGTTATAAAATGAAAACTTTTAGATATGATAGTAATAATATAATTATTAATAACAAATACTAAACATAAATCACACCGTCTTTGTGGTTGAAGTAAATATATTATTGAAGTAAAAATGTCTATTCGCTCCTTATTCTGGTGGTCGGTCGAATATTATTGTGTGACAAAATACTGCAAGATTTTAATCGCTAATAGCTTCGAGATTACCAATGCGTTTACGATGGCTGAGATATAACAGATAGATCATGTTTTTACGTATCTCACATTGTATTTACTGTGGCGTCATCGTACCAGTGTAGACGCACGCGTGTGAATGATTACGTATAAGCTTTGTGTAAAGATAGATACATTGTAGCGGCTGCCCTGGATGGGCTACACTTCGTGCATAAGGTCCATTCTGATGCCTAAGGATGTGAGGATGTGAGTGGAGTGGAAGGAATTTTTGTATATAGACTAGGAATTGGTAGGATGTGCGGCTACAGCCGACTCTGATAGGAACTATGCCGATATTCATCTGGAGTTCGTGAAGAAAACTGCCGAGAACCTTCACAAGCATAGCCGGTTTCTTCGTCCGTACGCCGACAGTTTAATCATTTAACTGCCCCTTTTTTTTCTTAATAATTGACAAAATACCGATGTCGGGATTCGAACCCATAATCTCCCAGTTTCTAGTAGATATAACGCCTCAGACCTAACACCTTAGACCGGTTGGCTACTTCGAGGGTAGCTTTGTGTTATAAATTGCATAAGCGGGGAAACGCGTAAGGGCATTGATTCTAGTGTCAATGGGAAGCATTTGCGGAGTACTACTACTAGCGCTTCACAAACATAAGTGGAAATCGGTATTAAGTTGAATATTACAAAAAAATTGAATTGATTTTGTCTTATTTGACTCCTAAATATGCTTCAAATTATAGAAATCAAACATCAAAGGAAAGCTCACGTCGAAGAGAATCGAAAAGTCTAGTGTCAAACGAATGTGGGAGATACTTACGATAGCTTCCAAAAATAACTGAAAAAACGATGCAAAGCGAATACGTGGCCCACCGGGCATATGGCGGCAAGCGACAGTCCAAACGTCTACGTGAAGGCGACTTTCTTTTTTTCATATCATCACGATTCAAATTTTATTGAATTGTATAACTCGTTTGCTCGGATTAATAATTATAAATTTTCAAATTGCGAAAAATATACTTATCAGGAATCAGGATAATACATTTTTAATCTCAAAAAATATTTATAAGTTCTTCAAGTATTATATATATATATATATATATATATATATATATATATATATATATATATATATATATATATATATATATATATATATATATATATATATATATATATATCCTTAATCGTCTGACAAGTTGGACTGAAAATTGCAACATTTTATTAGAGGGTCAGTCAGGTTTCAGAAAAGGGCGAAGCTGCGTAGATAACGTTTTTACCCTCAGTTCTATAATAAATTTGCATCTCCGTCTACCAGGTAGGCGCATTTACGCGGTTTTCATTGATTTCAAACGTGCATTTGACTCCGTAAATCATATTTTACTTTGGTCTAAATTATATCACTCTGGCGTCAGTGCAAAAATTATCCGGCTGCTTAAAAGTTTATACGACAATGCCACTTTTAGGATCAAAATTAATGGGAACATGAGCAGAGATTTCAACATAACAGAAGGGGTTTTACAAGGTGAATCTTTAAGTCCGTTGCTTTTCTCGCTTTTCATCAATGATATTGAGGATTACTTTAGGAGTAATGGTGTTGCGGGTGTTAATATTGACGGAGTTAATGATATTTTATTGTTGCTGTACGCGGATGATTTGGTTATTTTGGGAGATACATATGCTGATATTAATAAGAAGCTGGAACTATTACATAAATATTCCCATAATAACCAACTCACAGTGAACCTGCAGAAAACAAAAATAGTAATTTTTCGTCGAGGGGGGAAGCTAAAACATCACAATTTATTTAAATATGGAAACAGCTCGATTGAGGTGGTGCCCAGATACATCTACTTAGGTATCCCCTTCTCTTCTTCCTCTTTATTTTACGAAACTGCCAAAAATTCGGTTCAGAGGGCTAAGTCCGCTATTGGTAGTGTAATGTCAACATTGGCGAACTCTGAATGTGTTTCATGGGAAGCAAGGTTGCGATTATATGATTCAATTGTCGTTAATTCACTATTATACGCATCACCTGTTTGGTCTCTACGATATTTTGATGAAATTGAGCGAGTGCAAGTAAGCTTTTTTAAGCAATTACTACAGCTACCAAGAAATACACCAGGATATTTTATAAGATTGGAATGTGGATTACGCCCTATGTCAGTAAAAGCCGTTTATCTGACTTTAGTTTGGTGGCGTGTATTACAAAGGATGGATGAGCGTAGATTTCCCAAATTGTGCTACACCCGCCTTGTCAGCCTGACATCTCAGCCGGATCAGCTTGCTAAATACAATTGGGCTTTACAACTTAAAAACCTTCTGATCGAAATTGGTAGTGAACAATTTTTTGGGTTACAAAATATTACGAAAAGTGATATTGACACCATTGTAAAAATGTATTCCGATTCACTATTTCTAGTCGATGTTAATAGGGCCAAGTACTCAGGTTTCAGTCTTCTTTACCAGAGTTTGGTGTTTGATAACGAACCGCAACCTTACCTATTGTTTCAATGCCCAATATCATTTAGCAGAGTTTTAGCACAGCTTCGCTCTTCTAACAAACGCTTAATTCGAGTAGTGATACGTGGAGTTCCCTTCATTATAGACCCGACATCTCTATGCACGCTATGCAATTTGAAGCAAAACGAGGATCTAGCACATTTATTATTTAATTGTCCCATATACAATGCCATTCGCAAAGATTTTTTCAGTAAAATCAGTTTTAAACCAAGTGATAGCTCTAATACTATTGTAAACCTATTTTCAGTGTCGAATATTTGTATGCTCAAACGATTTTTTTGTTTTATTAAAGCTATTGTTTGCACTAGATCATTTATTTTGGAGCAGTAGCACAATATTTAATGATTGCATTTCTTATTTTTCAAGCCTTTTTAATTTTTGATTAAAATAAATAGTTTCATTCTGAGTTTCTATATTTATATATTTTTATTTACAAAATTTTAGTTTATATGAATAGTTTCAGTTAATTTTAGCTTATTTGAACAATATCGTTCTTTTTCTAGTTATAAATTAATCTTATATAAGTATAAATAGACAATTTACATGATTAATTCCATTTGAAATATATTTGATTTAATTTAACTGTTTATGGCATGAAAATACTACGACATTTTTTGTACACGCATTATGCAGTTTATTTGTAAACAACGAATTACTTTGTACAAGTTGTAAAAACTTAAGCAAATAAATTATTATTATTATTATTATTATTATATATATATATATATATATATATATATATATATATATATATATATATATATATATATATATATGCATATATATATATATATGTATATATATATATACAAATATATATATATATATATATACATATATATATACAAATATATATATATATATATATATATATATATCTATATATATATATATATATATATATATACATGAAAATTGTACGAAGAGGTAAAGTAAATATTAAAATTTTTTAATACATAAAAAGTATTTGAAGTAGTTAGTGAACATTAAACAAACTAACCAGCGTCAGGCAGCCACTATTTTCTACATACGATCGAACTGTATGATGCATTTCTTTATGTTCTATACATACATATTTAAATTTTGCATTCGCAAGAGTATTTGAGTTTGTTGTTCTTATTGAAAATTGTTGAAAGTTTGTTTCATACTTATACAAATATATTTACACTCATGTATTACAACAAAAAAAGAATTGTATGTAGAATTAAACGAACCATAAAATTGTTAAAACATTTATAAAATTTGGTTACTTATTTTAATGGTTAGTAGAATATATACTTTTGTTTTATCCGTAGCTTTTGATCCGATGTAATGTATTTAAATAGCCTTATAAATATTGGAGTATGATTTATTGGATCAATGGAAACAGTCAATGTGAAGTAAAAATTTTAATTCTACTTCTATTAGACTCCATCTACACAGTCCATAGAAATATTTTCTACTTTGCTATTTAGTACCTTTATACAGTCACATCGCGTGCGACCCCTGGCGTATTTAAATTTGGTATGTTAAGTAAATGGTATGTTTATATATATATATATATATATATATATATATATATATATATAGTCAAAACCAGTACAACGACGGATTCCGGCCAAATCCCTATGTAAAAACCTATGTTAACATACCGCCTATAACAACAGCGGATAAAGCAACATATCGCTTAAAGCAACCAACCTTTATCGCAAATGGTTGGCTATACCGTCAACCGTCATACTTTTTCATTACAACAAAAGATTATTATTTTGTCTAATTATTAGCTGCGCATGTCCTCCCACCCCACCCGCGCGTGTTTTGTACCATTTCAACTATCGAAAAATCTAATATAATATAAAACTAGACATGAAGTTGACTGACTGACTGACTGACCCACTGACTCATCTATATAAATTCTAAGGCACTTCTAGACATGCTAGAAAGATGCGGTTTTGCATTCGAAAACTATATATTATATAATGTATTTGTATAAAATAGTATTTTCTTTTATTTTGTTCATTGGAAGTTATATAAATATTGTGTGTAGATATTGATATAAATATTGTCAGTCTGTTAAAAAAAAGTATAAACAAACTATTATAATTCTTAGTTGTTGTTTAGCAACTTAATATGTTCCGCCAGTCTGTCTGTCAGTCTACTCTAGGATCAACAAAAATATTCAGATTCACTTATGGATTAAAGAGAGTCATTTTTGAGATGTAGTGAATGCGTTCGATGATCATTTGAAGAAATTTAAAGAAAATTCGCTAAATCGAATTGAGAATGTTTTCGTAGTTTTTGAATTTATTATACGTTTTGGTTTGTGTCACTGTATTTATCATAATCTAAAATGACGGTATAACAAATATTTCGAAACCACTTGAAATACATCAATAAACTCAAAGGTGTTTATATACGAGATTACTATTAAAGCAATAAAAATATAAAGAAAAAAAGGCTTTTTGGGAGAAGAAAAAAAGTTTGATAAATAATACAGAAAAAAATCTTTAAACCGAATGAATAAGCGTGTTTTATGTATGTATGGTGTGTGTGTTCGTGTGTGCAGCAAGCGGTCTCAAGCACAGAGGACACAACTTCTCTCAAGTCAAGTGGTATAGTATTGTTTGAAAACTGTGACAATGATAAAAGTTTTTTAGTGTGAGAAAAATGTGGAAATGAAGAAAGTTACACATAAATGTAAATATATCAAAGGACTGTATGTATGTGTTCGCTATAACTATTACTTTAACCTTTTTTTCTTCTTCTCAAGTATTCCGCAGTCCCTTCATACATTAATAATAATATGTGAAACAAATCGAACACATTTGTAAGTGTATTTCTATCTTTATAGATTGGTGGGCTTGATCAAGGACCACGCTATTGTACCGTATTTTTTACAATCAATTTTTATTTGAGTATTATACTGCATAGTTTTTTGAACGATAGGGGATGAATTTGAAAGACTACATCAAGCGTCTGACAGAGCTGTGCATAGTACCGGGAAAATTATGAAGAATTTTTAAAAAAATTTGTCAGCTTTTGTTGATGTCGTGAGATGATTGTGGGAGTAGGTGAAAATAATTGAATTTAAATCCTAACATATTAGGAAATAAACATTTTAGGAAATCATATAATGATTAATTTAAATTAATACAAAATTTAAAAAATCCACAGTCAGTTTACAATGAAAATCTTATTTATCATTGTAGCAAATGAAAATAATCTTTCGACTGCTGCATATGACCGCAAGCATCTACTACATTTCAGAAATACTGCCTTTACACAGGGATATTAGATAGATAGATTGTAGAGGCTGCCCTGGACGGGCTACACTGCGTCCATAAGGTGCACTGTGGTGCCTAAGGATGTGAGGATGTGAGTGGAGTGGAAGGAATTATTGTGTATAGACTAGGAATCGGTAGGATATGCGGCTGCAGCCGACTATGATAGGAACTATGCCAATATTCACTCGGAGTTCGTGAAGGAAACTGCAAAAAACCTTCTTAAATATAGCCGGTTATTTCGTTCTTGTCCATACGCCGACAGTTTAGTCAATTAACCACCCCTTTGTTTTAATAATTGATAAACTGACGATGTCGGAATTCGAACCCATTACCTCTTAGTTTTCAAGTAGGCATACTGCGCAGACATACCGCCTTAGACCGCTCGGCCACTTGGACTGGTCATGGATATTAAATGTAAGTCTTCTTATAAATATAGTCTTCTTAATACCGAAAATTAAGCCACAGAAATTAAGCCGAGCGGTCTAAGGCGTCATGTCTAAGCGGTCTAAGGCGCAGTGTGCATTACTTGGAAACTGGGAGGTTATGGGTTCGAATCCCGACATCGGCAGTTTGTCAATTATAAAAATTAAAAAAAAAAAAGGGGCGGTTAAGTGACTAAACTATCGGCGTATCGACAAGAACGAAGTAACCGGCTATGCTTGAGAAGGTTTTCTGCAGTTTCCTTCACGAACTCGAGATGAATATCGGCATAGTTCCTATCATAGTCGGCTGCAGCCGCATATCCTACCAATTCCTAATCTACTCACAAATTCCTTCCACTCCACTCACATCCTCACATCCTAAGGCATCACAATGGACCTTTTGGTGTATTTTAGTGTAGCCCGTCCAGGGCAGCCTTTACAATCTACCTCTCTCTCTCTCTCTCTCTCTCTCTATCTATATATATATATATATATATATATATATATATATATAAGTATATTATTTACCTTATTATCTTTATCCTTGATTTCATTCAGATTTTAGTGATAAGAGAGTAAAATTATTAATCTGTTTTTCTCCACATATAATTCCTTTCGTATATTATAAATATGACAAATTTTAATTATTCAATTGAAAAAGTCTCTGAGAAAAAAATAACTTTTTTTAATTTCTGTTCTGGCATCAATCACTCAAAATAATACATAATTTCATAAACATATGCATTTACAAAAAACAACAGTTTATAAATGTTTAATTTTTATCATTTTTGAAAACGTGGTGTTTTATAATAAAATATTCAATACATAAATGTTTGAATAATTTTGCTATATATATATATATATATATATATATATATATATGTATATTTGTATTGGAAATGTTTCTATATTTTTTTATTGAATAAAAAAGAAATCGCAAGCGTATCAACAAAAAAAAATGAAAAAAAAAACTTTTTTTAATTGAATTTTAAAAGTTATGTTTACTTTATTAAAAAAATTCCGTATTATTTTCTGTACTGCTTCGATTTTTTTTATATATTTTATAAATATCGTTGAAAGTTGAAATTGAAAACACTTGAGTAATGGAGAAGTTAATGCAAGTTTCTTTTTTGGGAAAAATGACTAAAGAAATTTTGTCCAAATGAGAAATATGTGAATATTACCAAATCCTTGTATTTTAACATTATTGTTATTTATTTCATTAAACAAAAGGAGAGAAATAATATGGTAATTTGTTTAGGCAAAACTATTAGATTATCAAATGAGAATTAATTAGAAGATTTTTGAAATAAAATTTCAAATTCGCCCTAGAATACCTAGATCAGTTTTTGTATTATAAATACGTATTTCGACTACAAAATAGTCATAATCAGTATAAATTAGTTAGTCGTAATTAACTCTTTGACAATTAGAAATAGATAGAAAAACGAAATCAATAGACAAAAATAAAAAATTAAACAAAATATAATAAATTTTATTGAAATTACTCTTGTTAAAATTACTTTCATTCAATTTACTCTTGTTGCCATCACTCTTATTAAAATTACTCTTAGATTATCTCAGGATATGTTATTCGTTGCTAATTTGGTGACAGTTTCTGCAGAATTTGTGGAACAAAGGCCTAACTTTTTCAATTAAACAAAACAATTGTCCGTCCGTAAATTTAACTGTAGATATTGAAACAGGCATAACAACTATAGATGAAGCAACCAAAAACGAAATTCACTCGATCACTACAGCGTTTCAAATTGTCGCGATCATGCTGTATAGCAGGGGTGGCCAACTTTTGTTTGTGTGTATAAGATCTACTTTTTATCAAAAAAATGTGTCGCAATCGACTTCTACTATTTTTTCGAAGGTACATATGAGAAAGTTTTAGAAAATGCACAGTATGGTTGATAATTTGATTTTAAGATTTCTCGCGATTTTTTTGAGTCAGGAAAAATTATCATAGATGATATTTGATTTTTAGACTTGATTTTTGCTTTCTATCAATAAAGCAAAACTCACTCGCGGGAGTGAAAATTGTACTGGAACAGCCTGTATATCCACCTACGTTAAAAACAACATAATTTTAGACACATGTAGACAGATTGAGAATTTGTTTTATTGCCTTAACATTAATGGGAAAACTGAGTTAACCAAGAAATCATAATTAGGTGTATATCCTGGCAAAGGTAATAATAATAAGTCTTCAGTATGTATAGGAATTAGTCAGAACGTTGTTTAGTCTGCGTTAACTTGAAAATGTAGTATGAAAATGCCATTTGACAAAGGAATGTAGATCCGAAACAAGAATAAATAAATACATTCGCTACATTTGGTGATAATGGGATATTTTTTGGTTTGTCGGTTGACGTATTTCCAAAAGTCTTCTTCAAATTTTCTGGCTTGTAAGATTAAATCAGTTTGTAAAATTATAATTTCCTTTTTAATACCTTTTGCTTCATATGTAATATGTTTTGCAATTTTTTGGCTAATGCGTTTCACACTCAATTTTTAAAGGAAAAGGTATAAATTCCATAATTTCTTTATTTTTCAAAATCTTACATCAAATTCTTCAATTACTTTTTGTCAAGATATCGCGAGGGATGGACCAAAATTGGCTTCGATCGATGGACCAAAATCGACCGGTCGATCGCGATCGACTTGTTGACCACCCCTGCTGTCTAAAATAACTGTGTAATGCAAAAAAAACTACTAGAAATAGATCTGCCGAAAATATCGACTTTTCCATTGCCGATCTATTTAAATTTAATTTGCGAATTTATTTATTTCGAATTCAATTAAGATATAATCGTTTTTAAAAAATCAACAAAAAAATGTTTATATTGGTGGCGTCTTTGAGTTTGAACAGTTGAATTTTTTTCCAACTGACCATTTTTTTTTCAGTCCCACTTTTATCAAACACGATAAGTTGAAATGATAAAGTTTATCATTTTCCTGCTGAAGTTTTCAACATCGGTGAGCTATCAAAACCATTTTAGACATCTAAGCAAGTTAAATTTCGAAAAACGACAAATTTCGGTAAAATTTACGAAAGGTGGATAAATTGTGCATTTAGTAAATCAAAAACAAATTGGACGGCAGGGTTAAAATAATGCAGTGTTTTATGAAATAGTTTACCTACTACAAAAGGTACAAGAAATATTTTACTATTTACACAAAAAATTTTGTTTCAATAAGTCTTATACAAATAATTTCCGATTTGTATAAAAATCAATGTACACACATTCAAGTTTGAGATTTTGATTGTAAACAAAAATGAATTGTAAAATGGATTTTTTTTATATTAATATTATAAAGTACGAACTTACTAGATGTTAGAGGGTAGATTGTGATTTTATGTCTGGATACAGAATGGCTTAAAATAAAGATCAATCAACTCGAAAAAATTGATCATGCTTGACACGATCTACGACCATGGCCAAAACCTCTCTTTGTTTTATTGAGTGCGACTTAAATCCACGAAAACCTATTAAAAATAATTAAATCAATCAATGGTTTAAGATTTTATTAAAATATTTTTTATAATATATTATTTATTCGAATTATATGATTCTATGGAAATCATATATATATATGATTTACATATATATCCACCAGTCCAAGTAGCCGAGCGGTCTAAGGCGTTATGTCTGTGCAGTATGTAGTACTTTGAAACTGGGAGGTTATGGGTTCGAATCCCGACATCGGCAGTTTGTCAATTATAAAAATAAAAAAAATTCGTTACGCAGGAGCTGCTTCAACTTAGCGAATTTCCTTAAAATACATAAATCATTTTCTAGCGGTCCCACTGTTAGTCTGATCAAAATGAAATGTTGTATATGTTTTTAGTATTTGCAAGGCCAATTTTTTAAGAAAGGACATACGCCAAGGGGAAATGGAGGCATAAAGAAAGAAGAAAACACAAAATAAAAAATATCTCTCTTAATGTTAGAACAATCAAAAAATGTGTAAGGAATAAAGTTGTAGAAAATCATGTTTGCTACAATTCATCACCTTATCATTTTTGCTTAAACTCTAATATGTACAAAGATAGTGGGGAATTTAATTTTCAATCTTAAACTGTCAAAATTTCTGTAAATATTAGCGTCACAGAAAAAATAACAAGAAACAAAATTACAGTAAAACTTAGTACCTACAACTGTATATCTTATCAAGTTTTCGATTTTTCGAATATTAAGGGAGATATGTGAAATTTTGTGTATACCCCTCCCTTTAAACCCCCCTTTACCCTGGTCCGATTTTACCCATTAACGAACTTGACCTTTTGAATACCAAAAGCGCCTCTAATACCAAATTTCATTCCGATAAAATGAAAACTGTGACCGCTAGAGTGATTACAGACATATATATATATATATATATATATATATATATATATGTATATATATATATATATATATATATATGTCCATAGATATATATATATATATATGTCCATAGATATATATATATATATATGTCCATAGATATATATTTATAAATTTTACAGATGGTGATTTTTGACATCTACTAGGTAGGATCAATAGACATTTGAAGAAATTTTTGCGAAATTTTGACTTCGGTACGGGACCAATAGCTCTATTTCCTTTCAGGAAATTCGCTTAAAGGGGCGGTTAATTGACTAAACTATCGGCGTATGGACAAGAACGAAGTAACCGGCTATGATTGAGAAGGTTTTCTGCAGTTTCCTTCACGAACTCCAGATGAATATCGACTTAGTTCCTATTATAGTCAGCTGCTGCTGCATATCCTACCAATTCCTAGTCTACTCACAAATTCCTTCCACTCCACTCACATCCTCACATCCTAAGGCATCACAATGGACCGTATGGTCGAAGTGTAGCCCATCCAAGGCTGCCTTTACAATCTATCTCTCTACCTCTACATATATATTCATAATCTTGAGGCCTTAAAAAGTATTGCACTTCGACCTTATGATCCATTGTGCTCCCCCTTCTACTTCAGTCCGACGATATTCGCTTCTCCCATATGTTGGCATACCCAGGAGCTTGCTTATCAGGTCTTCCTGAAGGTTCATATATTCGGGGTGAAATCATATGGAAGTAATTGATCGATATGTTAGAAAATTCAACTAACAACGCAATTGTAGGATATCCAATCCAGCACTCATAAGCTTTTGATGAAGTCCAATATGTACTTAAGGATGTACCAGCATACTATCACTTTTCGACAGATTTTGCTCATTTTTTTTTCACAGGCTAAAAATAATGTTTTCTAATAAATCCCTCTTCAATTCTGACTAATAGCGTAACATGGAATAATCTGTCCAGTTATATACAGGTCAGTAGAAAATACGCCAGATGAAATTTTATAATGAATCCGCAAGAATCTCCTCGTATATCGTACGACTAAGTATTTCCGATAATCTCATCATATTGTTGAAACATTGAATTAAATTGGAACAGGCGGTATACGCTCACACATGTATATGTATGCCACCACACACATACACAATAATAAAATTGTAGATAAAGTTTGTCTAAACCATTTCAATAAAAAACAATCGTTCTTGAATTGGTTGTTGTAAAAATATGTTATCAAAACAAATTGAAAGAAGAGGCAGGCAGGCAAGCACAAAAACCGTATAAAAGATGTACGATTTGTGTAATCAAACACACAATACATATATACATATAGAAAAAATAAAAATAAATAAATAAATAAAATATATATGAAAAATTTATTCAATTTTTCTTTTATCTGCATATTTTATATATTTATTTTATAATAATTCATATAAATCATATATTTGTCACACTTTGACATATTATATTCGAAATCACAATATTTATAAAATCAATTATATTAAGGACGTTGGAAAGAGAAAAAAATGCAGAGAAGTTCCTATAAATTAAATATGTAATTTGTGTATGAAGTATACATAAATAAATATACATGAATAATAACTTCGACAGAAGTATACTGTCTAAATAAATAAAAATAAGAATGATATGAAAAGTTTGGCTGTTACGTCACAGTCGTCTTTGGTGTCATACTGGACTAGATATCCGAGGTTCTATTCCTGGTTGACGAGTTAATTTTTGCATATCAGTATTTAATTAAAATTCATTGACAATGACATTTGTCTAAATAGTATACGCTAAAGTCTTCTACAGTTTGTCTTACGTAACCGAAAGGAATTTGGACAAACATCGTAATGTTGACGCTTAAGTATACACAAATAAATATATATGAATAATAACTTCGACAGAAGTATACTGTCTAAATAAATAAAAATAAGAATGATATGAAAAGTTTGGCTGTTACGTCACATTCGTCTTTGGTGTAGCGGAAGCATACTAGACTAGATAGCCAGAGGCCCGAGGTTCGATTCCTGGTTGACGAGTTAATTTTTTCATATCAGTATTTAATTAAATATGTTATAAAGAAAGTCAATAGGTATGCTTCAAAATGTTAGTTCAAATGCATTTTTTCATTTTTTTTCGATATTGAAAATCATACTTTTAACATTGGGTCTTATGGAGACTAACTACAAATTTAATCATTATAATCGAATAAAACATGCAGAGAAGTTTTTATAAAACTATGTAAAATGATTTTAAATAAACAAGGATTTATTTGAGCCAAAGATGAAGGTATGTTCTAATGCATTTAAAGTAATGGTGAATTATATAAGTAATTTTATCATTTTAGAGAAGCAAAACACAAGATTTTACTTTTGTATTTAAAATAATAAAAACATTACGAGTCACGACTCACGAGTATTATTATTTACCAAATAACCATGGAATATTTAAATCTAGTTTCAGCGTATACATTAAGTCTGTAACGCTGCGGGCATGCGCAGTCTCTTGATACCTCCTTACGTCTTTCCCCGCAAAATGACTTTTTCGAACGTCCTAAAATTAAATTTATAAAAAATAAAGTTCAAAACACTTAAATCCGGCTACTTTTTTTTACTAAAACGTTGTATACAAGTTTTTTTCCATAATATATTTATTGAAATTCTACTTAGTGTAAAGGTGCATTTTCATGGATGACGCTCGATTAGAGTGGTAAATGGTCTCACGTAGGTCACGTTGACACTGATTTATCCACATCTGATATTTTTCATATAGTCGACATTTTGTCAATCAAAAGCACTCACGATACAACGAAAAATTGTTCGAGTAAAATGATGTACAAAAAAAGTGAAGACATAAAAATTCCCACGATTTTCAAATTATATAGGATGCATGAAGTTACTTTTTCGACTCCAATAGCATTGACGGCAAAATGTTTATCGCCTATTACCAGTATCAAAATCCAGTCACGTGACTACTTATGATATCATTTCGGCTCTCTTTGAGCGTCGAGTGTCAACCATGGAAAAGCACTTTATGAGGTTTTAAAAATGAACGCACGCATACAACTTTTCTATTATAAGATTATATACTATTTTAGATTATTAATTTACAAGTTTTAGTGGGTCATGAAAGTTTTATGCGAATTTTCTTTAGATAAAAAGTCGGTACGTAGGATCTACGATCGTCGTCAAATTAGCTAATTTGCTCATAACAAATAGATCATTTCTATTTTGGAAATAGATTTTACATACTTTTATCTTATAAATGAGAGGATATATTTGTAGTGCAATAGTAATTTAAAGGGTACTGATTCGCTTGGTTTAATTGGTTTCTTATTTTATTATTGAAATGAAGGAACTGGGCAGTCTAAACTGACTTTAAAAATTTAAATTGTCAATTTCCCTCTAAACATTATTTTTACTTTTCTCTTTAGAGGTGGTTTAGGAAACAAGATAGTTCGTTTACGTTTATAGAAAAACTTGTGTATTAATTAGTGTATTATTTTACTTCAATTTATTAAATACTTCCAATGATTAAAATACAAAAATATAATATTAGGAAGAATAATTTACTTAAATTAAATTATCAAAAACAGTGTGTTTGCATATACACGGACAATTATCGGATGTCAAAGTCAGACAATATCAATTAACATTGTCTTACATTGATATCTCTTGCACGATGTCCGATATTTTCAATAAATCCGATGTACATGAATTGTCCAAGGCACCCAGATATTTGAAAATATGCGGCACTGAGATTTAATAATTATTGAAATGTATACAAACGCCCTCAAGTGTAAGAATAATATGGTTAAAGTTTTGAATATTTAATAACATAACTTTTTTTTACAGGTCGCCCACCACCTACCGTTTCATGGTTTTTCAATGATCGCCTTGTGGAGGGACGACTTATGGAAAAACATGATAATGTAATAGTCAATCGATTAGAAGTACCTCACGTTACACGTCAGCATTTAAATTCAACATTTAAATGTCAAGCAAGTAATACAAAATTGAAATTGCCATTTGAAAAAACTGTACGCCTGGAATTATTATGTAAGTTTAATCACAAAACATATTTTTTAATAATATATTATGTAGTTGCTTTTTATATTATTGTAGGTGAGTTTTTTTCCAAATTTATTTTTAAATGCTTTCATTACTTCAGAACTAACAGTTCAGGTTTAATTTAGTTCGGATCGGTTCTAATTGAGGTTCTTAACCATTTGTCTATTTACTTAAATATGCTGAGTCCTTGAGTTATGAACACACACGTAGAGCTTATCCAACACACCCTACCTGAACGAGAGACTAATACCACACAATTTGCAACAACTACATAATATCCAAGAATACATATCAAATAGAAGAATGGTCACTTCTTATCGGTACTTTTTGAAGCCTTTTTAAAGAACGTTAAGAAAGAGTGGATTTATTTTCAGTAAATTGACGACAGATGGCGGGAAACAAACGCAGCGATATTTAATTTGATCAACGATTTTATAACCGTTGTTTTAATAGATAGCAGTTTTCAAATTACTTATAATGAAATTTCAGTCAACTTTAAATAAATTATAACGTCGACCGGATCTTGTGAGGTCGTAGAGAATCAATCCTAAACTGCAAAATCACTTCGGGTCAATGCACTTTTTTACAGGTGTAAAAATTTTTATTTCCTTGATTTCTCCACAACCGTTCAGTTTATTGAAAAAGTTTTAAAAAGAGTAAAATTTTTTAGGAAATAAAAATCCTCACATATTTTGTTTGAACAATTTTCGTAGAGTCTGTAGTTTAACCAGAAAGAGCGAAAATTTTAATGAATTGGGTATTTAAACTATTGGTGTTACAAAAAAAATTATTGAAACAAGTAATTTGAGGATACTTATTGCTTACAAAATTTCTCTCAACAACTTTTTCAATAAATTGAACGGTTGGGGACTTGTCAAGGAAACAAAGGGGGAGATGTCTAAAAGTAGTTTTCGCAGTTGAAGATTGGAGTCCCACCTCCTAAAGCGGACCCCAGATCTCCTGGCTCTGCATTATCTTAATCTTTATCGTAGCCAAATGATAATAGTAGGTAAGACACCTACCACTCGGTAGTAAGCTGCTCAATTGCTTACCAGTCTGCCAGTTCGTGTTTTCATAGTAAAAAAATTTTTTACGTTGTGCTTAAATTTCGTTTTTCTTCCTAGATATTCACAGGTAGGCCATTCAATCTATATATATTCTTAAATGGTAAGGTTTAAGGCTAATGTTTAGCATCAAACCATTCCATTTAAATATTCCGTAAAGTATTTATCGGGTAAACAAACTGCTGACTATAGTCGAACAAATCAGACCCCTTTCAATTGCCTATACTGGACCCCTTATTTTTTCATGTTTAAAGCCTGCGTCCTGTATCTAATTCCAAATTCCAAAAGTATAATGGGCCCATATAGATTGTGCTGGAGCTGAAAACACGTGTACGTCTGCGATTTTGTCCGCAATGATTTAATACTATGTTTTTTTTAAGTACATTACATGTCTTTTTTTATGAACTAAAGCCTTATTGTATTGTATTGTCATTGTTATATTTTACTTATGATCTAAGGGGCTGGCTACATAAAAGTGAACTGATAAAACGTAGTCGTAATTTTTTCTCATAAGTTCCCCATGATATCGTCAAAGCAGGAGCCGCATTTTGCAGAAGTTTCAAGTGAGGCGGAAAGTGTGGGTGGGGAGTCAAATGTGTAGAGTTTTGATTAAAAAAAAACGATCGAACATAGTCCTGAAAATTGGTGTAGTATTACATATTGAAAATAGAAATTGAAAGAAAATGTTCTCAGAAGTGTAGGTTGAGGCCCAACCGCTCCCAGAAGCGGTAAAGTGGTTAACTTTGAGTTGAAATTGGACTCATAAAACCTAGTTCTGCAAATTTGTTTACTGCAAGTTTACGATACAATTGCTTGATGTAGTTTCTATGGACGCATCCAATTGTTTATTTTAATTGTTTATTTTTTGAAATATTAAAAAAAGAATAAAAAATATACAGAATGGCGGATTGCGGCTAAACCGGGGTGAATTCAAAAACTAAATGTTTTTTTGACTATTTTAGTGTGTAAAATATGCTTATGTAAAGCCAGTCACACATTTTGTTAACCACTTATATACACTATGTAAGTTAACATATACCCAATAGCAACATCTATCACTGTCTATGTACAGTATACCTTGATATAACGTTCTTTGTTACACTTGAACAGCACTCAACTGTGTATGTCTCCCCACAAAAAACTAATCTAAGACAGTAGTTAATAGCATACTAAGGGCCAACGCACACCAAAAGAGCAAAACTGCTTTAAACAGTGTTAGTCAGCTTAACACTGTTTTGTTAAAATAGAACATAGGAAATTACATTGCATACGTACACTGAGAAAAAACGTTTTGTTTTGATTATGCCTTATCAGTGTGCGTATGGAATGTAATTTCCTATGTTCTATTTTTAACAAAACAGTGTTAGGATGACTAACACTGTTTCAAGCAGTTTTGCTCTTTTGATGTGCGTTGGCCCTAAGATAACACTTTGTATTATAGTGTTGGTCTGGTGTTGGATGCTTTGTAGAGGTAGAGGTAGATTGTAAAGGCTGCCCTGGACGGGCTACACTTACACCGGCTACCATAAGGTCCATTGTGATACCTTAGGATGTGAGAATGTGAGAGGAGTGGAAGGAATTTGTGAGTAGACTAGGAATTGGTAGGATATGCGGCTGCAGCCGACTATGATAGGAACTATGCCGATATTCATCTAGAGTTCGTGAAGGAAACTGCAGAAAACCTTCTCAAGCATAGCCGGTTACTTCGTTCTCAGTTTAGTCAATCAACCGCCCCTTTTTTTTTTTTATAATTGACAAACTGCCGATGTCGGGATTCGAACCCAAACCTCCCAGTTTCCAAGTGCTGCATACTGCGCAGACATGACGCCTTAGACCGCTCGGCTACTTGACTGGTTGGATGCTTTGTAAGTATTTGGAGAACGTATCAGACCCGTCTCCGGTTTTAATATGTAACAAAGCAAAATATATCATAGTAAATTGCATATAGACAGCTATAGATATACATTCACTGTTTCCAGATTGGGTGTAGTTTAAAAAACACACTGTATAATAAATATATACATGTTTGTCCCTGTATTGATCAGAGGTGGGCACAGACAGCTCGTCTGAGCCTTACGGGCTCTCCATAAGCTGGGTGAGAGTAAGTAAAGAAGGTATGTTTTGAAGCAAGACGGAACGATGTTTCAATACAGGTTGTCCTACCGATTATTGCCCAATAATTATATAGTATCGTCTATAGTATAGTCAATATTTTATTTTTTTTGAAAAACAAATTATGCGAAAAATAATTTCCACTACTACAAAAAGTACTTTTCACTTTTTCAATTCAAAGTAGACTAACTCGAAGAACTCAAATTCCCACTTTATGTAAAATTTAACTTAATTCATCAAATTCCCATGACACTATACAGAGCACACTCCATACGAAGAAAAAATAATTAAATCAGGTAAATAATTCTTTATTAGTTCTCGGATATGAATAGTAAAATATTTAGACAAATTATTTGGAATTTCCAAAACTATATTTCTATTTAAATTATCCTTTGCAAAAATTTCCCTCTTTTATTACAATGGTCCAGCGGTTAAAAAACTGAAAGGTTCAAAAGATTTATATATATTTTTTATATATTTTTATTTTATTCATACACAAATATGATATATACTAAAAAGGTACATTTTATGACTATAAATAGTGACCATAAAAAAGATTTGGTATTATTATATTTTTTTCAGAAAATGTTTTAATTAAAAAAAGAAAATATTAATAATTGGTAGGTACCCTGTATTAACTCTATCTCTCTTCCCTACCTCTCACTCAGAGCTTGGCCTAGTCAACTCCTGCTCACCTCTGGTATAGATAAGTTTTTGTGATTCGCATGAAAACTATATAAGAAACAGGTTGAATAAAATTCAAGTGAATCATATTTTGTTCATAACACAATAAATTATATAATTTTATTATAAATATAAAAGGGGGATACAGTATGTTTAAAAAGTTTTAATATCATTAAATAGTTTCTTAGCTTTAATTTCATAACAGTTACCAACAAGATTTTGATGGATTGATTAGTTGCGAAAGAATCATTTATCATTACTATCTCATTATCGGTGTATTTATTAGTTGTTTTTGTGTCACACTCCAAGTTACAACCTACGCTTTCACTCATTTTTAATTATCGTATCGATTTGATATTTTTTAGATGTATGCTGCAATTTTGTTGAAAATAGAATAAGATAGTAGTACTAATCTGATCTCGCGATTGAATTCAAAAATACGTTTCAAAATACAAATTTGACAGCGGATAGAAGTCAATGATCATAACATAAATTTTTCTATTGGCATAGAAAAAACAGTTTGAGAATGCTATCATGTATGCTTCAGAAAGGCATACAATTTTGTACTTAAATATTTGCTCAACTTTATAAGGTATTTGTGTTTGATACACATGTATAAAAAAAGTTATCCTGTCTAATAAAAAGATACGGTATGATTCATAATTGATCAAAATATGTGATTTTTATACCTGGTATATAGATACTAAACACAAGGCTGTATTAAGTTTAGTACCTACTTTGTAACGAAAATATTGAAAATATTTGTTGAAAATATTGAGCGCATAATAGAATTTTTGATATAGATGTTTATAAAAGCCCGTCAGCCCGTTAACACGGTAACTCGAAAACGAAAAGAGATTGCGTACTGAAATGTGTGTGTATTATACAGCTAAAATAGGAGAGAAATCACTATGACGGAACATATCTATCTTTGAACCGCAAGAAATAGATAAAAAATATTTATTTTTTTTAATATAAAGAACATTTATTTGAAACTTTATCTTATAAGTCACTGAATATAGTTCCGTCACACTTAAGCAATTCACTCAGTTAGTTGTTATTTTCACTTGTTTTAAATCAAATATAGGATATTGAGAACTATATCTATCTAATATCATATTTCAAATACATCAAATGCTTAAGAAAAATGTGGTTGGGGATTGAACCCAAGACCGCTGGCATTTCAGACCAATCCTCTGCCAACTGTGCTACCAAAATGTTATAGTATAACTTTATAATTAATTATTACAATTTCTCACATGATGTACATGTATTTTTATTTAACTATTTACAAATATTTAACTGGTTTTTTGGAAACTTTTTTGTCCACCCATCCATTGTTAGTGTTGAATACCTTACAGTTATGTTAAATTAACGGAAGTGGCTAGTATTTACTTAATTTGACATTTCAGTAATATGTCTAACCATTTGTAACATTATTTTGACATCAATGTTTTGATGTAAAAAATCATACATATCTTGGCTGGTAATTGAAACCAAGATCATTGGCGTTCTAGGTCCGTGCTCTGCTATAAAATGTTTATCTCACAAAAATAAACATTATTTACTTAAAACATTTTTTCATTCATCCAATAGTTGGCGTAAACGCGGGTCGGCGCAAATGAAAAAATAATATATATTATATATTTACAGCCTGGGAACATCTCAAAAAATCAAACAATTTTATAGTGTATAGATAATTTCTTATAAACGTGAAATTTTAATCATTAAAAACAATAAATTATTACAAAATTTTAAGTTAAGTTCAGAGAAGCGACTGGGTAACAGCTAGCTAACATTTAATATATTTAATTAAAATGAACGGTTTTGTTTTGCAATTTAACATAGAAACCACACGGAAACCAAATATAGACATACTGTAGTAACTTGACTACATTTCTTGACTCTGTTTGAATTCTTCAAGAAATATATAAATATTATTCAATGAAAATGAATTTTGATTAAAAGTTTGGAATACAAAACAAAAACCAAAATTGAATACAACAAAAACCCAAAAAAAAACAACAACACACCCTCTATAAATATATATTACATAATATGATATATGTGTTTTGTTTTTCTTACTGTAAATGTGATTCGTTCGTATACGAATGGTTGCGACTTTATTATTATTATATATCTGAAACCAGCAGCAGAGCGCCATCTACCTTTTGCACGATGTAATGGATGACAGTGGGTGTTAGAGTAACTTTTTATTATAAAAAATATTTACCATTTTCTTGATGTTGACTCATTTATGAGAAAGTTTATCATTTTATTCCACTTTACTTGTTGTTGAAAAAATATTACAGTAAATTTATATACTTAAAACCATTAAATGAATTGAATAAAGATAGTTGTATGGTTATGTTGTCTATTAGATAGATATGGATATAGATTTACTTATAAGTTTGTGTTGTGATCTTATTTCTGCTGTTATTATTACATTTCATATGAATTGTTTGTACAAATGGCGTCAAAAGTCGAGTGATCATTTCAAAATTTTATATTTTGATTTTAGACACGGATCCAGCCTTCAAAAAAGGTTGTGGTCACAGCTACCCGAAAATCGGCTTTGTGCGAGTCGGAGTATGAGCTCACTGATGATAGATATAGTGCATTCCTACATTCCTAAAGAGATGTTTACAAAATATATGACGCCCTGGCCAAGATATTGTATTAATAAAAATTAATAAACCTATAAAATGTGAGTCTGTTCGCTCATGAAAATTACAAAAGTAAATGTGTGTTTGTTTGCACATCACAGAGTAACATTTAGACTCTAAACAACTGAACCGATTTTGATGTAATTTTTACAACTTCAAAGGATATCAAATTAAATTAAACGCTAGTATACATTTTACATTAAATAATTTTATTTAGGTGCTTATTTAAATTACAAATTCAAGCTTACGTTTCTTTTTCGCGAAAACGTTGATAATTTCATCGATATCCAGGTTCACATCTTTATGTATACTTAGGAGAGCTAGCCCGGATAATCTTTCCTGTGCCATTGTATATGTGCGTTCCGAATCACGCACAATTCATTGTTTTTTAACTTTATTAACGCATTGGATATATCATCAGCCTACCGACCTCAATTGACCATGAAAGTGCATCACAAGTCTATTAGGGTTGTGGGCATGTGGGTAGGCCGGCTTGATTGATTTGTGTCTTATTTAATCGATTTTCGAAAAAGTACTTCGTATAAAAGTTGATTATTAATATACTAACAACATTTATTCGATAGCTCGACTTTTGACGCTATTTGTACATCATAGACATGCTAAGATATTCAATGTGGTTAACAAACAACCCTCTAAATCTTTAAAAACTAGATTAGATAACTTTGATTCTACGAACTCTGAAAGTCATGATGAATCTTTTTTTTAAATAGTTTTTTTGTAAACTAGTATCTATTTATACATTGTTAGAGCATCGTATGCTTTCAACGGGAGATAACCTTTTTTCCTATTTCATCATATTCTTTATCGACCACCATTTAAAAAATTGGGTTTTTGGCAAACCTGCAAAGTTATTTGTTGTTGCTTATAACCTGGATTGTTGCTTATAGCCCAACACTGGCAGTTTGTCAATTAATTTAATATAAAAAAAAATGATGGGGCGATTAATTGACTAAACTGTCGGCGTATGGACAAAGAACGAAAGTAACTGGCTATACTTGTGAAGGCTGCAGTTCCCTTTCACATACTCCAAATTATCAAAGTCGGCTGCAGTTGCACAATCTATCAACTCCTAGTCTAAATATAATTACCTTGTCCTTTAGTGGTCTGTAAAATAGGCCTATAAAAGCCTTCACTACACTACTAACTTGGACTAAAAACCAGAAAACAATAATGTTTTTATGAAACTTATGATCGATTGCGGTATCTCTTTACCTTTTAAAGCCTGCCCGCATACTACAAACTTTTTATCGGCCAATAGTTTAGTCTGTATCGGGCTATAATGTATTTTCTATAGTAATTGTTAATCGGTAGGTGGGCGCACTCTCATATAACTACATGTCTATAAATGAACCGATTAAAATATCGGCCGATAAAACGTTTGTAGTGTGTTAGTAAGTAAAATCCTGCTACATTTCTGCAAAACAGCAATTTTGAAACGTTTCGTCGCGTTGCTATGCACAGGGTGCGATTGTATTTTAAAATTCGTGCATCTAGCAACGATTGTTCGTTAAGAATGGTACTGACGCAGAAGGATACTTTAGTTAGCATAGCCATCAACAAATATTTATTGGATGCTTAGTTTCATTTAAAACAATATACAATCCTTCTTTAAAAAAACTTCGGCCTATCGATTTTTTATTTGTAATACTTAAAATGGCACTGGCCTTTTTCAAAAAAAATTTCACGTTACAACAATCTCACTTTAAATAATTGTATATTTGTACATATTTGTACATCTTTCTGATGTTTTGAAACAATTTAGATTTATGTTTATACTGTTTGCAACCTTGTTTAAATAATTGATAAAGTCAATATTTTATACTTGACGAAAATCAATATTTTGTAGAGTGTAAACGTAGAGTATATATTCGATACTGAAATAGATATTGAGATTCTACCACATCTCTACGTTTTGAGATACCCTGATACCAACAAAACCATTTTTGCCCATTGGTGGGTCTGTGTGTATGGTATGTATGTGTATATGTGATAGCGAGAGGTATGGAATGTTTTGGCGAAAATAGATAAATCGGAAACGACCCTTTTTTCTTAATGTTTTTGATTTTTTGAGAATTTGTATCATGATTGCCTTTCTTAAGATCTAAAAATTCACATACATATCACAACTCTTAAATTTTTTTTTTAAATAGTAGTTTACTGGTGAAAAAATAAAAAAATGTTTGACAAAGGATACAAAATTTTATACTTAGTTATTGCAACATTAGAAGATGCAAAATAGTGGCCATATGAAACTATACTACCATAGAATAGATATAGAATAGATAGAATAGATAGATCTTCGGGTTTATAAAAAATATTGCACCCTTATTTCAGCCTTAGTGTCCATTGTGCTCCCCCCTTCACTTAAGTCTGGTGAGATTCACTTCTGTCATATTTTGGCAATAGTCAGGAGTTTGCTTATGAGGTTTTCCTGAAGGTTCATGTATTCGGGATGATATGCACTGAGTATCTTGTATCGGCCGTAACCTACAGATTCGCAGTAAAAGATGATGTGGCTGAATGTGTCGTCCTACTCGCCGCATAGTCTGCACATAATCCATTTGCTATGGAGTCTTATTGTGTGCAAGTGCTGTTTTAGGTGATAATATCCGGTGATGAATATGATAACCTTTCGAAGTTGTATCTTGTCCAGATTGAGTACATCGAGGGACTGCCTCTTTGATGCATTCTGAAACAGTACTATCCCGAGTTTTCGCGTTGGTATATTTTAAATTATATTAAAACTGATTTCATTGTTAAATTCCCACCTCGAGTCTTCTCCCTGTTTGAGGCGTTTATACATTCATTAAATAAGTGCAGAAGAATTATATATTAAAGAACTAAATGAACATCAAATATCAATAAATTTCAATTATGTATTATTTCGTTTATCTCAAATTTGAAGCTAGTAAAAGCATAATATATTAAATAGAATAAATCATCCTGTAAACACAATCACACAAACACATCAAACAATAATAGTAAATAACGATTTAGGGGAACGAAAAATGTGTTTTGTAGAATTGTATTTGGTAAGAATTCAGTCAAGATAAAATGCCCAAAAGTACTACTGTGAAGAAATTGATTTATGAAATTTATGAAAATTTATATAATAAATTATTATAAATAAGTACTTGTATGTATCATTGATGTACAGCACGAGGCAACGAAGGAGTATTTTTGCCTTAGTTTTTATTTTACGTTCTATTTTCTTCATCTTTTTGCGACCTGTTTTCTTTGTCGTTAAGAAACATGTCTGTCAAACAAAAACAAAAATAATTCACTTATGTTTTGTTTTTTGTTGTTTTTTGGTTTTTTTAAAAACAGCAAGCACGGTGATTCAATTTCTTCCCCATGTTCTTGTTTAAAAGCAATGGTTTTTCTATTTCACGGTATTATTTAACCGAGTTTGTATTTTTGTCATTTTCCATAAAAAAAAATAAAAATAAAAGTTCAGTTGGTGTTTTTGTCAATTTGTTTTCTTTTATTTCTTTTAAATAATTCTTATAGTTCAGAGTTTTTTTATTAACAAATCAGGTAAAAATGTGTTTTGATTTGTGACTGAAGAATTTCGCCAAATTTATTTAAACGATATAATTGAACAAAGTGAATCAATCAATAGTTCTTCCTTTAGTTTCTTCTTTTCTGTTGGAATTTTTCCATTAACACTTGTTGTAAACTATATTTATCCGAACGCATTATGGAATAAGAAGTATGAGCATTGTCTTTTCTCTATTAAATTTACAAGATGTCTGTTTTCGTTTATTATTTTTAGCACTTTGTCGTCGGTCACATAATCCGTCCATTTAATGTTTATCATGTGCCGATAACACCACCAAAAGAGTTTAGTTTTTTTATATAATCATAAGTCCAAGTTTCACAAGCATATAATAACACTGACCATATTAATGCTGGAATCGTATTCTTAATGATTTTTATTTAATTTTATTGTTGCACAGTTACTTTTTAAGTGATAAAAAACTGTATTTAATTCCAATAGGCGGGTTGTTTTCACTGTTACAATTAACTCCGAGATATTTACCCATAACTACTTCTTTAATATCTTGTTTTTTTTTTATTTATATTTCTTGTAACTATCGTCCCATCTATTTTTTGGTGGAGAACTAAATCAAATCAAAGATCATCTAAGCTTCATACTAACTTTCCAATGTAAAAATCAAAGGATATATGTGCTTGTGAGATTAGTTTAGAACATTTGGAATTACATCTTTATGAACATTTTGTGTTTTTTTTTTTTCGTAAGTTGATTGCTGATGTGAAACAATCATAAACAAAAAAAAAACAAAAAGTTATAATAGCTTATACGCGCAGCTTCGCTGGTGTCTTATTGTTATATCTTCGGCTTCCGTCAACGTAGCGAGATAAAATACGTAGCAGTTTTTAAGTCTTATCATATGCTTTTAAACTCATCGTTTCATCGCTTTCATCTTAATCGGTTCAGTAATTTTTACGTGATGCTCGAACAAACAGACAATTATAGTTTTATAATAGTAGTAGATACAAGTATATATTATATATATATATATATATATATATATATATATATATAAGATTTTCCACACCATTTTCCGAACACCGTAGAAATACGAATGTACCCGTGTATCTAAGTAATGTCTTACAAATACGTATATACAAAATCTTAAATGTATTTTATTGGAAGCTATTAGTGTTTTTGTCGACCTTTCGTTACCTTTGTATTTGAATAACGGTATAGGATCAAAATGAACCATCAATCTACGTCTTCATAATCAATGTCTTTTCTTCATAATCATATTCACATTTTCCAGTCTCCCATTGTTATATATGTGCTTTATCCGCCGTATTACTCATACGTTATGGGATGACATAATCATAACAATAACATTAGTCTGTTTTCAAAAGCATTTCTAATAGAGAATTAATGTTAAATACATTAATAAAATATTTACTATAAAACCATACATACAAACACATACTTATGTAGTATGATGTGATATGATGTTTGTTTGATGTCGTTTAAGAGTGGGTATTTAGTGATGCGCCCACTTAATTTATAATATTATTATTCGTTAAGTATGCACACACACACTACTGACTAAAGAGTACCCCCATTATCTTTATTTCTTTATCTTGAGCATTGTGTAGTAATTATAGTAAATAATATTTAATATTGATTCTCTATTTGCAAACCTTTCCAAAACCGACGGTATAGAACGCCATATATTAGCTTTACATTTTCGTTTAAGTTAATACTCAAATTACGAATATCATTAAAGATGTCATCCTTTCGAAAATTATATAGTCAGTTGGACACTTAGGCCCGTAAAATTGTTTTTATAAATACTGTCATTTTAATCGCAAGCGAGATGTCATTTTGTAAACTACAATAAAATTGATTAACATAAGACTTTCATTATTAGATGAATATATTTGTTTAGCAACGTTTATGGCTTATATGATTAGAATTCGTTGTTTCAATTTTCTATCTAGTTTCAATGTACATAATATACCGAATATTTCTTCAATACCACTGTAGCTTATAAACGATTTGGGATATCTCGCATTTTGTTAGTAATATATAAATTAACATTAATTTACAAAACACTCCATTCAATAAGCTTTTACACAATTGCACTAACGGCAGAACTTCACGTCTACGCTAGAAGTATCATTTACAATTTGTGTTAAAATCCTCTATGAAATTTATTACATAAATCTTTCACCGATTATGAAACTAGATATCGCAATATCGCACAATCAAAGTTTTGATTTTCTACGTAAACGGTTCGCGTATACGCTATTATTTTTTAACCGCAAATATTTCTACGGATATCCAGAGGGCCGAGGTTCAATTCCTGTTTGATTTTGAGTTAATTTTTTCATATTATTGTTTAATTTAACAACTAACTGAGTTAATTGCTTAAATACCCGTTAGACACTGAATTTATGAAAAAAAGTTTCAGACAAAAGTTGTTTATTTTTAAAAAAAAGAAATTTTTTGTTCTTGAATTTTTGTTCTACCTATGCCAGTTTCAAAGATACAGCGTTTTACTTATTTTACGCAAACACTGTCCGATTTTGCCCATTCACGAACTAGCTCTTGTACATACATACAAAATTTTATTTCGTTATCTCTTTTCATTTTTGAGTTATCGTGTTCACAGACATACAGTCGTTACAAAATCGGAACTAAACTTAATATAGCATTGTGTGTATGTTTCATATATATCGGGTATCAAAACGATGTGTTACTTCGACACGAAAAATTTTAAATAATCATTCTCCATACTTAAAGACTACCTATAGAATATAGACCCATGGCAAAAATTACCCTGTGAAATGACTCACCGTGAATTACATTTAGAAGGCTGCTACTATATCAGAAAATAACTCTCAGCCCTATGCCGTCACTTTTGAGTGGTACATTGTGAGTACTTGGGAAAATTTTCCAGGTGCAAATGAGGAATTACGACTAATTATTTTTGTACGGCTTTCTTCTAATTGATAGATCATTAAAAAAAATGACAAAAACTTAGTGCCATACAAAAGTAGAGATACCGGAAGTCAGTACCAATTTTTTATTCGTCGATAATAGGGAATATGCATGAACATTTTTTTTCACATTTATTTTCAGAATATGAAAATACTGTTAATACTGGAATAATATTTAAAAACGAAATTAAAATCCGACAAATATCAAGGAAGCTATAAGCTTTTAAAGATTATTATCTGTTTCTTTCTTGCAAAAATACTAAAAACGGAGTTTTACGTGTATTTTAAATGGTAAAAGTGTAATATGACGTCACATAACATATCAAGAGGGCTATCATCCTCTTTGTCTAATCGGGAATTTCAATCATTCATATCTTGCTTATTTTCAAAGTTATTTAAAAAGTAATTTTACCTTGATATTTGTCAAGTAAACCTGCTTCAATTCAAGTGAAAAAAAATTTGCATGCATATTCCCTATTGTAGAAGAAATATAGGTAATTTATTACTGTACGGCATTTGTGTAATTCCTTTTCTATACTTATACAGATACATTACCCATTGCCGTACATATTTCCAGTACAGAGGTGAAAAGCCCTTTAATTAAAATTTGTTCTGACTTCCGGTACCACTACTTTTATACGGCACTAGGTTTTTCGTCATTTTTTTAATCGATATATCAACTGCAAGAAAGCCGCACAAAAATAATTAGTCATAATTCCTCATTTGCACCTGGAAAATTAGATTTTTCCATGTACTCACCTGTACCGCTCAAAAGTGACGGCATAGGACTGAGAGTTATTTTCTGATATAGTAGCAGCCTTCTAAACGTAATTCATTTCACAGGGTAAAAATTTTTTTAAAAACCGACTTCAAAAAATTTTTGTACAAAAACAAACCGACCCCAAAAAAAAAAAATTTTTACAAAAAAATAACGAAATGCATGTAAAAAAGACTGACTTTATTATGAAAAAATGCACTAAAAATTAAAAAAAAAAACGGATAAAAAAAATGTGTTATAAAGAAATGCACTAATAGTTAGTAGGTCGTTTAGTTGTTCTACCCATATTTAGACAAATAAAACAAGTTATAGAACTTCAAAGTCACTAAAAAGCGAGAAATAAACCTATTTTGACAAAATGGAAACCCGACTTCAAAAATCAAATATTCTATAACAAAAAATGCACTAAAAAGTAAAAAACTAATTGCATATTCTTGTGCCAATTTTAGGTCACCTAAGCAAAAAATTTTAAATATATATGTACAATTATTGTTATTTTTGGAGTCGGTGTCAGCATACAGAAATTCACATTTAATTTGGACACTTCCTCCAAAAATAACAATAATTTTACATATATATTTAAAAATTTTTCTTAGGTGAACTAAAATAGGCACAAGAATATGCAATAATTTTTTATTTTTTAGTGCATTTTTTGTTATAGAATATTTGATTTTTGAAGTCGTTTTTCCATTTTGTCAAAATAGGTTTATGTTTTTTTCAGTTAGCATGTTTATAATAACCGTTACTGAAAAACAGCATAACTTATGTGGCCCGGTATTTTGTATACCCGATTTACTTTATACAAGTAAAAATATAGATCCAACAAAATGAACCCCATGTCAACAGACGGAAGTCATAAAAATTCAATTCAGATAAATAAATCTACAGGTACTATCGAATTTAATAATGATGAGGAAAAGAAAATCAAATCATCATTCAATAATATAAGAGCACAAAAAAAAAACAAACAAACAAAAAAATGGAAAAATTTAATATTGATTTTTCATTGAAATTTTTTCCATTAAAAATGATTTGATAAATAAAAATATATATATTAAATAATACGATAGGGAGGGAGTACACAATACTGCAGGATAGAAAAAAGAGTAGTAGATACCTACGTATTAAAATAAATAAATATTATCTATAAACTTTTATTTCATAAATATTTATATCTTAAATATTATTTTTATTGTTATAGATATTCAATGAGCAGTCGTATACTTTAGTGTATATATAGTGAATTGTATATGTGTACATATTGTATTGGATGTTCTAAAATTTACTGATATTATATTTTATAATAGCGGACCCACACCGGCTCGCACTCAACATGCGTCGATTGATTGTATGAAACAATATTTCAAACATAAAATGTTTTATGATATAATCATTTTTGTGAAAGTGAATTTTATGTAGCTTAGGTAGAGAATCGGAATGACCTGGATACAAAAATCAAACTAAGTATATTTATTTGTATCAAATATGTAAAAAATTGATCTGCTATGTTTGTAATGTGTAAAATATATGATTCTCAAAAAATTCTCCTAACACATCAGCTCGAAACCTAATTCCTACAAAGACCTCAACGAATATTTATTTTCCCATTTGAATTACATATAAAAAAATTTTGTTTGTTTTTAGTTTGTTTTTAGTTTTTGTTTGTTTGAATTATCTCGAAAGGAAATACAGCTATTGTTTTTGCACCAATGTTGATATTTCGTAAAAATTTCGTCAAATGTCCATCGATCCTACCTATTAGATGTTAAAAATCACTATCGCTAAAATTTGTATATATATATATGTACTTTTTTAAATGTCTGTGGACTCTCTAGCGGCCACAGTTTTATTCCGATTGGAATGAAATTAGGTATTTGAGTCGCTTTTGGTATTCTAAAGGTTCGTTAATTAGTAAAATCGGTCGAGGGGAAAAGGGGTTAAGAGGGAGGAGAAAACACAAAATTTGACTATCTTCCTTAATATTTGAATAATCGAAAAATTTATCAGGAGTTAAATTGTAGGTACTAAGTTTTCCTGTAATTTTGTTTCTTATCATTTTTCTGTTACACTAATATTTACAGAAATATTTACAATTAAAGATTGAAAGTTAAAATTCTAAATATCTCTGTTCACATTAGAGTTTGAGAAAAATGATCAAGTAATGAATTGAAGCAACCTTGATTTTCTACAACTTTATTTCTTATACATTTTTCGATTATTCTAATATTAAGAGAGATATTTAATATTTTGTGTTTGTTTGACACGAATACATAAAATATATTTTATTGTAAAAAATTTTGATTGTCGTTTACATAATACATAATACTATAATCGTTATACCGTTTTCTTTTGGGCTCTTAATAAATAAATTTAATTTTTGCAAATACTTAAGTCATATCAGATATTATATTTCATTTTGATCACACTAAAATTATGACCGCAGCTCATGCGTAACGAATTTTTTTTTAAATAAAAGTTTTAGAAAAAATTTTTTTTTAAATCGAAGTGCAGTTTTTTATAGAAAATTAAATTATTTACAAAACGCATGTTATGAATTCCTCCTGCAAGGAAATAGGGTTGAACATAAATCGAAGTATACCCAAGGTCATGTCAAATACCCAAATGGCATCGATATACTTGAACGGAGTCGCTCTTGAGTGTGTGCACCAATATACATACCTCGGGAAAATAATAACGATCCAAAAAAATTCAGACGAAATCAAAGCGAGAATTGCCAATGCGTGGAAACAGTTTTGGTCTTTAAAACACATATTCAAGGGCTGCATCCCATTAAGTTTAAAGAGAAAGGAGATGGATGCCTGTGTGTTACCAGTTCTAACGTACGCCTCCCAGGTTTCGGCATTTACAAATAAAGATTACATAAAACTCCGCTCATGTCAACGTGCACTAGAACGAAGCATGCTTAACATTAAAAAAACTCAAAGAGTTCCGTCTCGAGATATAAGAAACAGAACAAAAATAAAAGATGTGACTTTACAAATTAAAAAGTTGAAGTAGCAATGGGCTGGACATGTGTCGAGAATGGGAGGTGAGCGTTGGACTTTCAAGGCCACTGTATGGACACCGTATAATTGTAAAAGGAGGAGAGGGCACCCGGTTAAACGATGGAGGGATGAGATTGTGGAATTCGCAGGTGATCAATGGATGCGTGAGACCGAAGATAGAGAAAACTGGAAACTATTAGGGGAGGCCTTTGCTCAGCCAGTGGGCTGATTATGGCTCTTATTATTATTATTATTATTATTATTATTATTATTATTATTATTATTATATTATGTAGCTTTAAACTTTAGGTGAAAAACTTAACGTTTGCATAGTTGAGCTAATCTTGACTTTAATTGAGAAATTTAATGAATTTGGAACTAAAGATGAACAACAGAAGCAGACCTTTTTACAAGTTCTTCAGATAAGAACAAAAAATATCGAAACAACTTTACGTACATTTTTTTGTAAAGAATTGAATTTCCTATAAAACACTGCACTGCGATTTTGAAAAAAACTTTGAAATACTTTTATTTAAAAAAAAAGAAGAATATATAATATATACAGGTGTTCTGAAATTCATTCAAGAAAACTATACCACGATATAGAGCTGCAAAAAAACAAACAAAAAAGTTTAATAAATTTTTCGATTTGACGCTTTGATACACAGAGCGCATAGTGTAAGGAGGTGTGGCCTTAGCAGTAGATTGTGGCGCTTTACCTTTTAAAGGTTCACAGATGGTAAGAGACCCCGCCTCCTTATACTATGCGCTCTGTGATTGGTTGAATGTATCAATGTTTAATTGATTGTATTTAAATGATTTCTTAAAAAATAAGCTCGACACCGTGGTATAGTTTTCTTGAATGAATTTCAGAACACCTGTATACATATATATGTAAATCTAATATAGATTTAAGAGGCTCTAACAGAGCAATACATTCCGCAGAAAAAATAAAAAAGATATTATATAAAAGAACCAGTGAGGGGTGCATTGCTCTGATAGAAGACTGCTCAATCCACTGAAGATTAAAGATAATTAAAAATAATGTTATTAATTACTTAAGATAAATAACTAATTTATATTTGACATTTTGGAACACTTACTACATATATATTGATATACATACCAAACCAGCTTTGAGTATTGGCATAACCTAAACTCTATATAGAAAGTAGCAACCACGACAACAAATGCGAAGAAAATAAGTGCAATAGATAACGAACAAAGACCATTGAAATTGTAGGTATACATTTATTTATCTACCAACCAACTAAGAACTATTTTACTTTTCAATACACGATGTATAATATATTTGTTTCCTCAGTATGTGCAATAAAATTTTCATATTCCATGTTCATATTATAGGGTGATACATTATAATATGGCACCTGTTCCCAATATTTAAAGCATTTTAACTATATTAATAATGTAATTATCTAATTCTCCAAGAAATTCCATGGTAAAAATTTATAACCATATCCATGCACTAATAAAATCGCAAAAGATCAAAGTAATTATATACAGCGTAAATTGTCAAAATAAAAATAGAATAATCGAATAGAAAATGTATAAAACATTACAGAATTAGATACATACGGAAGAATCTACATGTACAAATGTAGAAAACAAAATTAAAATAAATGTCAAAATGAGCAACTAGAACGCGAACGCTCACGTTATTGGCCCAAATAGGATTACGTGGCCAATGCTGATTGACTAGGGCAGGACCTTCACTCAGTTATTTAAAAGATATTGGTAAATTAAAAATTCTCTGAGACGCACCCCAAATTAGTAACGAATATGGTAAAAGTACTCATGGCGTCATATTCCAATATGGCGACTTTAGTCAGGCTACATTTCAACAATTAGTTATACCTGTATGTTTAGTAGAAATTGTTTTATTCGCGGATTTGATATTATGTTCAAATGTAGAAGAGTAATGCTATGGTTTTATATTCCAAGATGGGAATATAAAAAAAGCATACTTGCAATAAATAATCTTGAAATAATATCTGCTTCATAATGCTATAACTACTGTATTTTTGGTTATTCGATCACGTTGCATTTTTTTTAATATTCATCCATATTTTTGTACAATCTATTGTTTTAATTTCATCATAATTTTTTTTTTTGTATTTATAAGACGTTGACCAAATATAGGATCTTTATAGAATCAAACCGTGAAGACGAGGTTTAATTGACTTGCGCAAGCATATACTACAATATGTCTTGCCTTTCTTGGTGAAAATCGCATATCATAATTATCAAATTTCATTTCTCCAAAAAAAGTTGCATTAACAAAATAATCATTTTTTGTTTATTTAAATATATCATTACCCTATTAACATATGTATACCAGCCAAATAGTCACGCTTGTAAAGTCGTTGTGTGTCGTTGGAACTGAGAGGTTATGGGTTCAAATCCCGACATCGGCAGTTTGTCAATTATAAAAAAATGGCCAAGAACGGAGTAACCGGCTATGCTTGTCAAGGTTTTCTGCAATTTCCTTCACGAACTCCAGATGAGTATCGGCATAGTTCCTATCACAGTCAGTTGCAGCCGCACATCCTACCAATTCCTAGTCTGCTCGCAAAATTCCTTGTCCTCCACTCACATCCTCACATCTTTAGGCATCACAATGGACCTTATGGTCGAAGTGTAACCCGTCCAGGACAACCTCTATCTATCTATCTAACATATCACTGTTGAGTCTGACTTCTCTGTTTCTAATTCTGGCCACCAGGTGTCATAGTGCTAAAGAACGAACACCATTTAAAGTATTATGTTTACAGATAAATATAAATGTGATCGTAATAGGAATATCATTACAAAAAAAGGCCCCAACTAAAGATGTATACTATATTTTGCGTCTGGTTAAAAATGATCCATCCTATACACATCCTTATGTATGCAATGTACTCATTTGGTTATTGAATACTCATTTGTTTATTGAATTTATATTTTATTGGTTTATAAAACTATCAATAAGTTAAGTAAATACATATAACCCGTAAAACAGAGTATTCACAATAAAACTATTGACTACGTATATGTATTTTGCTGAATGAATTACAAACATCTGGAGTTATATATAAACCTCTACGGTTATGGCTTGTGTAATAAATTAATATTAGGTTTAGAAACGGCAATAAGTAATAACGACCGTAGTGGAATGTTGATAGATAGATAGATTGTAGCGGCCATCCTTGACGGGACACACTTCGACCATCAGGTCCATTGTGATGCCTAAGGATGTGAGGATGTGAGTGGAGTGGCAGGAATTTAGTGTGTAGACTAGGAGGAATTGGTAGGTTGTGCGGCTGCAACCGACTTTGATAGGAACTATGCCGATATTCATCTGGAGTTCGTGAAGGAAACTTCAGAAAACCTTTACAGGCATAGCCGGTTACTTCGTTCAATCAACCGCCCCTTTTTTTATTATTAATTGACAAACTGCCGATATCGGAATTCGAACCCATTAACTTCCAGATCCAAGTAGACAGAGTGCATGAGACCGTTCGGCTACTTGGACGGTCGTAATGTTGATAGTCTCGACGTTCAAAAAATTAAATAAAATCAATACAATTATAATATGCAATTCTTGTGAAAATTATAATTCACAATCATCATATTTACTTAACACATAACTAAAATCCAACACTCAAACCTTTAAGGTCGTATTGAGCACGATATACATGCTCACATAAAGGCAAACGACTTGAATTTTACAAATGTCCTCTAGAATATACGGTGCATTACCGTGCAAACCGGCATAAAATTTACGCTTAACTAATTGCATTTTTGATTCTCGGCACAGTTTATTTGTTTTAGGATTAAGATAGATGGAGATCTTCGATTGGAATCTTGGTCGTTGCATTGTCATGTACAGATTTTAATTAATCGTAAAAATACTTGTTGGCTTGTTATCAACGAAATTCATCATCAAGTTATGATCAGAAACAGATATTAAAGACTAGCGCGTTATCTCTTTTCGTTCATGAGATACCGTATATAATTAGGAGAGATACCTAATGAGATATCCAAATAGGTTATTTTAACACCTATTCAGAAAGTTTATTTATGCGATCAATCTTTTCAACCTTTACAAAGTCGGAACTAAAAGCCGAGTATAAAATTGATTTAAAATTTCGGTCGATATCAAGTGAATCACTCCAAGAGTATTTACGTAAAATTTCAATTCTATGTTTCTCGTTTATATACATATAAAGGTAAAATTTGTTTCTGAAAAACCGACATTATAAAATACATTAAATATATTATAAGATGTAAAGAAAAGTCATATCATTAATAATTAAGCTAAACATATACATTTACTTTGTTAAGGGTAAACAAAACATATGAATTTATAGAAAGGAGCGCTTTGGTTCTTGTTTAAATCATCAAACTCTTACATTAAAGATGTTCTTTTAAAAGGTTTAAATAAAAGAAATGAGCTTGTTGTAGATTTTATGATATCTTACGTTGCGTTTGTACCTACATTCATGTTTATATAAAGTACATCGTGTCCAATTCATTTAATTACATGATTATTCGAATACCACAGATTTAGTATTATATTCGATTCTTTTATTACAAAGTATGCGTTGCTTAGAAGGAATCATTGTTTTTTTTTGTTGTTGCCTAATTAGGTTAACTATTCTGGAGTTTTTAAAGTATACAAAGTCCAAAATAGTTTGCAGTCTAGAATAGACTTTTCAAAGTGTAGAGTAGACTTTGCAAGACAATTTTTTTTTTAAATCACGATTCAAAAACGCTTCAGCCATTTATTAACATGCTTTTATAAGCTTGACTTGTATGTTTCGATCTATATATGATTGTAATTGAATTTTGTAAGTGAGTTTTCATCCACTTCTGAACGTCTGTAATATACAAAAAAAAAAATATTAAAAAAAAAAACAAGAAAAAAATTTAAATTTGTTAATAGCCAAAATACAAATTTGCGTATCTCTAACTTATATATAACGATTTATAATGTGAACGTATATTTGATCGTTTCTATGGAAATGTCATCAATAAAGTTTTACTAAAAAAATGACATTTTCAACAAATAAAATTTAGAAAAAAACTATTATAAGACAAATATTTTCTATGTTTAATTTCTTTGGTAAGAATTGTATTCATTCCATTGCTCGTGGGAATTATAATGAAGAATGAAACTACACCACAAAATGTTTATTAAGCAGGTGTAATTAATTCGTAGCGTTTTACAAGAGATGGCCTAGGTCGTATAATATGCCGTTGTTACTTATATCAATATATTCATCGTGAAACAACTGTTAGTAGGCGCTATTTTCATTATATATACCTACATATATATAACACTTTGTACTTTATCGAATATGCTGAAATGTGTATGGAATAATGTGTTTTTCCGGGGAATTTTACTTCATTATTTTAATATGAACAAAAGAGCTGCTGAATCTTATAGAATTTTACTGGTGATGAAAAACGGATCCATTACGACAATCTCAAGAACAGAAAGTCGTGGGTTAAGCCCGGCCAACCATCAAGACCAGTGGCGAAGCTCCATAATAGAACAGAGGGGTGTTTTCTATTATGAGCTGCTAAAACCGATTGAAACCATAACTGGGGATCGCTACCGACTACAATTAACGCACTTGAGTCATATATTGAAGAAAAAACGACCACAATACTGCGAAAGACACGACAAAGTAATTTTGCATCATGACAATGCTCGTTCGCACGTCACAAAACCGGTTTAACCATACATGGAAACACTTCAATGGGAAGTCTTACCCTCCCGCTGTATTCACCAGATATTGCTCCTTTCGATTACCACTTTTTTCAATCGATGGCTCATAGCATGCCTAAGCAGAAGTCCACTTCCTATGAAGATTGCCAAAAATAGGTCGATTCGTGGATTGAATTTAAAGTTGAGGCATTGTTCCGAAAGGGTATTTACGTCGGACCATTAGAAGTTGTTAAATGCGACAAAATTTGATTATGTACTGCATTAACTGCCTATACATACAAAGTTGCTAAAATACATTTATGTTACTAAAAAGTAATAAATAAACCATATGGAACAAACAAACAAATTGTTTGATTTGTAAAAGCGTAATAAAAACAAGCTATGTTGGTACTATGGTGGTCAAAAATTATGTTCATAGTTCAAATTTATATTTTAAAGTATTTTAAAAACTTTTATCCTAAAACATTTTTTCGAAAATCTAATACAATTGGCTCAAATTGATATAAATGTCAATGATGTAGACTATTTTTATAGGTATAGTAAACTAAATGATTGGGAAAAAGATAAAAACAAATGAATGGTGGGAATATGTTTCTATTAAAAACATTTTTTAAACAAGCTTTTTATAGTAAAACTAATTCTCTACAACTTTATAGCTTATGTGTTTTTCGATTTTTTCAATATTAAGAGAGATATATCAAATTTTGTGTTTCCTCCTCCCTCTGAACCTCCCTTTCCCCTTGTAGATTCTTGTCATTCTTACCATAAAAATGCATTATCATCAGAACTGGACCAACATGTAAAAATTCAACTCCGTAGGATAAGAGGAAGTGGTTCTAATTCAGCTTGCAAGATTTGACCCGAACATACATACATACATACATTGCAAGTTAAATAAAAGCTTGTAAAAAGATAGTTGCTTTCGAAATGTCTTGTCAGTAGTGGTATTTTGTAAGTCAATTTATAATTCAAGAATATGCATTGTACATATAGCATAAGCACAAATAACCCACAAATTTTTGTTTGGATCTTCGATTTTTCATATAAATTGTAAATTCTTCATCATTTCATGTATTTTGTAAATTGTACACTTTGTACGGATGTTTAGTTGCATTCAAATAGTATCGAGTGTCCCAGTTCTCTAGGATAATAGATCCTTTCAGTACAATAAAAATTGATTTTCTTAAGGTAGTTGTCTTGCAGTAATCGTGTTAAAAAGTTTCAGCTCAGAGCCAATATCAATTATATGAATAGACTGAGGTTGTACGTAGACTATACTTTTTTGACTTAAATGTACCCCGTACCTACATTTTTCGCCAATCCACTCGATACTTTTTTTATAAAATTAAAAGCGTGGTAAAATATCTACTATTGTATATACCTGTAATGTTAATTGTACAATTTTTTGAGAGCCATTTGATCAAAACAAACCGATAAATAATTCTCAAATAAGTTAGATTTTAATATAGTGAATAATTTATAGTTATATAATTCGTAGTTGCCGTTTCACACGACAACTATCTTTTAAAAATCACTAAAATTTTAATTGACCTATATGATGATATTAAATAAATAAAAATTTGGGTAGTAAAAGAAAAATAGTCTTCGCAGATCAAAGCTACAAGTTTTTTAATGGCACGAGAAGATTTATTCTACAAAATCAGTTTATCTGAGAAAAAAGAAGAATATATTATGTGTAAACCTTTTTCCTTAATATTGTACATTATAAAATGTCTGCATCGATCATAAAGTTTCTAATTGTATTTTATGAGTACGGTCACAAATGGATGAGAAATTTTTTCTTTCAAAAAGGTTCGAGTATTAGATATTTGTGTATTATATAACATTTGTATTATTTATGTGAATAAAATGACGTTTTTATAGTTCATATTTTATTCGAAAAAAAAATTAAAAATTTGGATTAGACCAAACATCTCTCTTCTTTGAGGAAGTATGTACAAGTAGCGCACATAAAAATTAGGGGGGTTACATATAATGTGAAAAAATTTATTTAAAAAATATTTTTTTTGGTTATACTTAAGGGTGGCGCATAAGTAAGGTTTTGATTTATTTAATGAATGCGTATTTGTGCATAATTTGGTTTTAACTCGTGAACTAATTGAATCTTATATGGTGAAAGGTGTAACATATGTAAAATTCTTAGCAAAGACCGCCTAGAAATCACCAACTGCAGAGAACCTCGCCTGGTGGAATTTTCGGGGTTTTCCTCAACACTTGCTTGCACCCGAGCAATGTTCACATCATTTCGAACTGCACGAGGTCCTCCAGCACGCGGAAGATCACAGCTCATATTGCCGAAACTGCTGAACCAATCGGTAAATTGTTGGAACATGAAATAAATTTCGGTATGATCTTTGTGGCTGAGTATTCGAATGCTGACTTTCAAAATAAAATTGAACAACTTTGGTTCCTTGTTCTGTGCTTGTTGAGTCTTCCCATCATAAATTTCCCAAGTTTTTCATAGTTAATTATGAAAAAAAAAATTTTTTTAAATACGTAAACAAAAAGTTTATTCACGAATTAAATCATAACGTCAGTTATGCGGCACCCTATTTATTAAAAACCTGTATATTTCTACCTTCTTAAGAGAATCATTCATTTTTTAGCGAATTTCCTTCAAAGGAAATGCAGCTATTGTTTTTGCACCAATGTTGAAATTTCGTAAAAATTTCTTCAAATGTCCATCGATCCTACCTATTAGATGTTAAAAATCACTGTCGCTAAAATTTGTATATATGTATATATACACATATATATTTATGTGTATATATATATATATATATATATATATATATATATATATATATACATATGTACTTTTTTTAAATGTTTGTGGACTCTTTAGCGGTCACAGTTTTATTCCGATTGAAATGAAATTTGGTATTTGAGTCGCTTTTGGTATTCTGAAGGTCAAGTTCGTTAATGGGTAAAATCGGACTAGGGGAAAGGGGGTTTAGAGGGAGGGGGAAACACAAAATTTGACTATTTCCCTTAATATTTGAAAAATCGAAAAATTTATCACGAGTTAAGTTGTAGGTACTAAGTTTTACTGTAATTTTGTTTTTTATCATTTTTCTGTTACACTAATATTTACAGAAATATTTACAATTAAAGATTGAAAGTTAAAATTCAAAATATCTCTGTTAACATTAGAGTTTGAGAAAAATGATCGAGTAATGAATTGTAGCAAACTTGATTTTCTACAACTTTACTCCTTATACATTTTTTGATTATTCTAATATTAAGAGAGATATTTAATATTTTGTGTTTGTTTGATACGAATACTTGAAATATATTTTATTTTAAAAACTTTTGATTGTCGTTTCCATAGTAACTATAAACTATAATCGTTATACCGTTCTTTTTGGGCTATTAATAAATTTAATTTTTTTTTTGAAAATACTAAAGTCAAATCAGATATTATATTTCATTTTGATCACACTAAAATTATGACCGCTAGAGAGTGATTTGTGTATTTTAAGGAAATTCGCTAGGTTGACACAGCTCCTGCGTAACAAATTTTTTTTATTTCTTTAAAAAATATTACATAGGGTCGGGCAGAAGAATACGTCATTGGACGGCTCACATCTACCCTGCACAGTTTTAAATATTTCCTGCAAATATATAAAAGTGTCTACGTTAAGATGTAGTCAGTGACGTTTTTTTAAATTTCGCAGTCGATTAGTGTCGAATTTGTTGTCGATTGATGATGACAAGTTTATTTTTATTCGAGACATTTTTTCGAAAACCAATTGGATTCGGTACCAATTAATTGACTACATAATTAAAAAAAAGAATGCCACTTACATGGCTGTTGATTCTATGAGTCACATAAATAGGGCACTATGAGTCATAATAAATTTTTTGGTTGATTTGTATCTTATTCGATTTTTGGGAACAAAAATGGCGCTCATTTTTGTGACCATGTGTGCAAGTGAGAGACATTCTGTGTAAATCACATTGGATAAAATGATTGTACCAACTTCCCATATCCATTTAAATATATAAAAGAAAACATTAATGTTTATTTATAAAAACAATGAGTCTACGTGTAACAAGAGCCTAGATACTATAGCAAGGTAGATAAATGTCTTTACATATTTAGTACTTACTACCGACATATCTAGGTATAGGCTATATGAGAAGAGTATCTCCATCTAGTTATTTCTTTTAATCATTTAATAGAAACGTTCATGATGTTTGTTTTTTCAGTTGAATACAAATTCATTTCACAGTGTCTTGAGAACCGATTCGTAAATGCATTTGTATGAAATAGTTAGTAGTTTTCTAACTTCAATATTAAAGTCAGGTAGTTTATTCTAGTTAAATGGACCATTAAGAAATTTAATTTGTAATAGCTAATCAGTATTTTAGTTCAAAATATTTGAAAAATTCGTACATTTGGTTGATAAAGTTAATTTTCGTATCATAAGGTTCGTACTAAAAAGTGCAACACAAACTAAATAGCATAATTTTGTTTGATCTTAAGAGGAGTCAATGCGTATGCCGGCAGTACACTATCGGTGAAGCAAGGCGAGTTATAAAGAGCACGAGAGTGTACCCACAACGCTCGGCCTGCCTCATGTCGACTCTCCTCGTCTCGTGGACGCTCCATTAAAAGTCGGTTTTTAGACCACGTATAAAAAGGTGCGAGCACGCTCAGTACACTCTTGGCTACGTTCGATTTAAGTTTTAACCACCATTTTTAAATATTAAACAACAACCGCTTTAATTGCTTCTAAGTGTCTACACTGACGGGAACTGTATCACAATGTCTCCCGAGATATTCACCGAGAGTGTTTACTGCCGGCATTAGATTTATAGAATCAAATTCATTTTTATTCGACTTTATATGCGCGTTAGGGGAACTTATTTAAAAGTAGAAGGGCAACTTATTTAAACCATATTTTAATCATATATTTAATACTTAGTATATATGTTTCCTCCCCTTCATTTTGAAAATAGACTGATCCACTCAAATTGTGACGATATTCGAGAGTTCTTTACAAATGAACTTAACTCGAGTTGATTTTGATTATGATGGCTACGTGTTCAAATAATTATATTAGTGTAGATTGTTTTATCTTAAACTTTTAGAAATGATGTTTTATTGATTGTGCCGTTAGACGGGTGAACGACTTTATGTTATGTTTTACGAAGGAAAGAGTGTTTCGGAAATTGGTAACAACTAATATCTTGACGGTAATTATAAGTCTACACTCGTTAAAAATTATAAAATGAACAGTTTCAAACTATGATAAAAAATGTTGCATATATATGTAAAAGTTAAATTTTAATGAGTAGAGAAATAAATTAACTTATAGAAATACAAAAAAGATATTTTGGTATATTTGAGCTGGAATCTAGGTTTTTAAAAAATATAATTATTTAGCACAAGCAATATTTACTTAAAAAATACTAACTTTATTCAAAGTTGACGAATCGTTTCGCTGTTTTAAACAGCATTTTCAAAACAATACAATTTATTTCTAATCCCCGCTGTATTTATACTATTCAATTTCAATTATTATATAATGTCAGGTGAACAAAAAATAATTGAATTAAATAAAAACAATTAATAAAGTCTGGTCAAAACAATTTAAAATAATGTAAAAATTAAAAATAAATATAAAATTTAAAAAGCTTGGAGAAGAGAATAATGCAATATGTTCGTTTGGTCATTTAATATAAGTATAGAACTTTTGGAATGTTTATAAATTTCCATGGATTCTAAAATATTTATTCTAAAGCCTTTTGAAGTGATGTGTAATCTCCATATTAGGTTTAGCAATATGTCCTGTTTCTATTGTCCTGTGATTAGCGAACGAGAACTTATCTTTTTTGTTTCGCTAATCATCTAACACAAAAAGGGCATACTCCTAAAATTAATACGAAGATGTTACACATCACTCCAAAAGGTTTTAGGATGCATATTTTAGGAATCCATGGAAATTTATAAATATTCCAAAAGTTCAACGGATTTTTCCAGAATATGTAATCGAAAACTGGAAAATAATAAAAATCTTAACTCGTATATGACAGTACCATCAAAACAATATGTGCAGTCATAAATTATCATGGGGTGGGGAGTTTCATATTGTTAGTTCATTCTATATTTAACTATGATTTATTTAACCGTTTAAAATAGATCAGGGCCAAACCGATTTTGAAAACCCGAATTGTAAAGGAATTCGTAACAGTATGTGGTTGTTCGGAAAATTTAGTATAAATTATAAGTAAATGAAAAAAAATGGGGAGGACTTGGTGAAAGTCCCGGAAGACGGGTGGGGTTAAGGAAACAGTCTACAACTTTTACATTTAATTTTTTCCGGCTGGAGGTGTAGTGTAGCCGGAAATCGTAATCCTCGTTATTCACGACTATTTCCCTTCCCCCAACCCTCTTCCGGGACTTCTCTTCACCAAGTTCTCTCCATTTTTGTTCATTTACTTATAATTTATACTAAATTTTCCGACCAACCACATACTCTTAAGAAAATTTTATTCTCTCAAATATGTTTAGCCCTGGTCTACAAGTACAATAAACATTTTTTCAACTAATTAATTTTCATTATTTTAATTTTTTGTTTGTTTGTTACAGTACGCCCTCTTAATGTTCAATTGTTGAACAAACCACAACGTCTGGAAGCCGACAAGGAATATACAATAACATGTGAAGCCGTTGGATCTAGACCAAAGGCCCAAATCTCTTGGTTTAGAGATAATCGAAAATTTCGACGTGGAAAGGTAATAATAATTTTACTCTTCTAGTTGTTAATATTTACTTGTATGGATTTACAAGATTTCCGTGTACGAAACGGTTTACTTTTCAATTCTATAGATAAACCTATTTACTAAAATATATTACCACGTTCCAGGTAAATGATTACGGAAATAGTCAAAGGTTATAAAATATAATAAATAAAATATGACATATTTCTATTGAAATATGTGTTTCTATATTTTTCGTGTAAACATGTCTTAACCTAAATTCACATTTCACTTTAATATCGAATTTGAAAATTAGTATTTGTAAAACTAACAATTTCGTTCTTGTCCACACCCTGTATAAAATATGAGTATGTACTCGTATATATAAGGTGATCCATTTTAATTTCCCCAGGCCAATATCTCGAGAACTAAGTAAGATAGTGATAAATGTTTCAGGCCAAAGATTTAAGGTTTCTTGGGGGTCAAACAACTGTCACCTTGCCTTTGATTTTGAAATCAATTTTCAAGGACAAACCGAGATTAACTTTTGTCATACAGCTCTTTTCAGGGCTATGATGTACAAAACCGATCGTCAACCTCCTACTAGTGTACATTTGGTTGGTCTAATGTCGACGGTATACAATACAGTAAAAAAATTTTTTCATCACTGACATTAGCGTTAACCAATGAGCACCACGAGCATCATAACCCTCAAAAGGACTGCTTGAAAAAAATTTGTCATAGTTGTTTTAATATGTTTTAAAAAATCTTAATATCCTTACTAAATTTAAGGCCTACAAAATATTTTTCTGTAAATTCCCGTAAAATACAAATCAGCAATAAAAATTATAGGTTTCTATTTAAAAATTGAAGGTTGACTTCGGTTGTACCTAAAAACAATTCACAATTCAAGGTCAAGATAAGGTCACAATTATTTGTCCTCCTGGAAACCACTAAAATTTTGCCTGAAACATTTATATTTAGTTTTCGAGATATTAGCTTTGGGAATAAAATAAATCACATTATATACATATATATAAATCCGACTCATTCACACAACAACTCTAATTCCTTTCCTGCTTTAGGGTTTACAGGTTTTGCTATTTCTATACGTTTCTGCGAAATTTTAAGTTCAGTAGATGTTTACTTGTTCACTATAGAGGACAAAGTGGCTATTTCAAATAATTATTTATGGTAGTTTGATTATGATTTTTTTAATTCTTAAACTTTAGTTTGAAACTATTTTTCGTAAGCTGAATAGTTTTTTTCCAGTTTCCAAAATTCAAATATTTGAAATTACTGTACTTTACAGATGCATGATCGAACTACAAACGTATATAGTACCTTGGTATATGCATCAGTCATATTTTTATTCATCTGTGCATCCCTTAGCTTGTAGAGGCTGCCCTGGACGGGCTACACTTCGACCATAAGGTTCATTGTGATGCCTAAGGATGTGAGGATGTGATTGGAGGGGAAAAAGTTGTTGTGTATAGACTAGGAATTGTAGGATATGCGGCTGCAGTCGACTATGATAGGAACTATGCCGATATTCATCTGGAGTTCGTGAAGGAAACTACAGAAAACCTCCTCAAACATAGCCGGTTATTTCGTTTCTTGTTCATACGCCGACAGTTTAGTCAATTTACCACCCCTTGTTTCTTCTCTAATAATTGACAAACTGCCCATGTCGGGATTCGAACCCGTAACCTCCTAGTTTCCAAATAGGCATACTGCGCTGACATAACGCCTTAGACCGCTCGGCCACTTAGACTGGTATCACGAACCGACAATAAACTTTATTTATATATACAAGGTATTTAAACTTTTATACTTTTTTTATTTTAATAGATTTTGATGTAAAATGTGTTTAATTCATAAATTTGAATATTTATTTTATTGGCTTCAAGGTCACAGAATATTTATTTAATTCATATTTATGATGTTTAAAAAGGCATACATGAATATTAAATAATCATAAAATACTATGTAAAATATATATTTGAAGTATATTAAATTATTATTGATATTTGAATTGATTTACATTTGATTATGCAAATTTTTTTACATTCCTTTTTTTCATATTTGTTATTTTTGTTAAGAGAGTGAGTTTTATAATATTTCTATTGGTTTGCACTCATCATCTTTGTTCATTGTAATTCACAAAAGTTTAAAGATATAAAGCTATCAGCTTTTATGAAATACTGTAAAGATATAAAATCTTCGAGATGGCTTCGTGGAGTTTTCTTCTATTTCTAAATGGTTAGACATCGTGATTGTATGGGTCAAATTTATTGAAATTGACCCGCTTCTAATAATCTTAACGATTTGAAAGCTTGCAGATGCAGGCAATTATGATGACATTAAGTTAATTTAAGAATAGCTAGTTGAATGTATAATCTTAAGTTCGAAAATATTCCCTGAAATAGAAATTTTGTGAAAGCGGTGATACATATTGGGAAATAGTGGAAGTGTTGGGCAATTGAATTGATATTATTTTTAAATAAAAATAAACTAAATTAGAAAAACTTGTATCCAGTGTTTATAGTCTGATCTGAATAATTTTTCACATTTGTAAGAAAAATGAAGAAATGTGCAGTTAGTTCGGGCCCGGGTCGTACATTTTTCGTGAAAACTTCTTGCGCACGATCCGTAGACTGTAGCGGGCGCTATATGGGGCAGCTTCATCGCTTTGCGTCGTTTTTTTATTGCCTATTTGATGTTGCTGTAGTTCTCGAATTCATACTTTTAAGGCTTGTGGGATTTCTTTCAATTCGAGCATTACTGTGATATGAGTTTTGTACAATTCCTAGCATATTCAAGAACAAATTTAATATCGATATTACTTTATTTATTTATTTTCTCACTTTCCCTCTTAGTCACCAGCCAAGTAACCGAGCGGTCTAAGGCGTCATGTCTGCGCAGTATGCAGTACTTGGAAACTGGGAGGTTATGGGTTCGAATCCCGACATCGGCAGTTTGTCAATTATAAAAAAAAGGGGCGGTTGATTGACTAAACTGTCGGCGTATGGACAAGAACGAAGTAACCGGCTATGCTTGAGAAGGTTTTCTGCAGTTTCCTTCACGAACTCCAGATGAATATCGGCATAGTTCCTATCATAGTCGGTTGCAGCCGCATATCCTACCAATCCCTAGTCTACTCACAAATTCCTTCCACTTCACTCACATCCTCACATCCTAAGGCATCACAATGGACCTTACGGTCGAAGTGTAGCCCGTCCAGGGCAGCCTTTACAATCTACCTCTACCTCTCTTCCCTCTAAGTAGTGCATCGCAAGTTCTTCACATTGACACTAGAATCATTTAGTCATAGCTTAACGTATTTCTACACTACACCAAATTATAACTTTTTTCAAATCTAATTCGTAACCGTTAGCTTCAAAATAAATATAGCGTGACGGATACGTAAAGTCATGATTTATCTGCTGTGGGCTCAACCACTGTAAACACACCATTAGCCTCAAAGTTATTAGAGATTGAAATCTTACAAAATTTCGTCACACAATAATGTTCGACCGACCACCAGTGTAATGAGCGAATAGACGATTTCACGTCAATAATATGTTCACTTTAACCACAAATTAAACTTGACTGTTAATTTTAAGACGATGCAATTTTCCATTCAGGTAGATATAATATCTTTTTAAACGGTTTTATTTAGCTCGCCCTGTTTGTTTTTAGCGAATTTTCTCCAAAGGAAATGCAGCTATTGTTTTTGTACCAATATATAAATATATATATATATATATATATATATATATATATAAGTATATACATATATATATATATATATATATATATATATATATATATATATATACATATATATATATATATATATATATATATATATATATATATATATATATATATATATATATAAATATATATATATATATATATAGCGGTATCCTGGCTCTCTTTATCCTCAAAGGAGCGCTGCCCGAACCTGCAATGATTCCGATACTCGACAAAAACAAAAAAAAATATATTAGTAAGCGATATTACTAAATATTTTGTAATTGAAACAACACGCACGTTTTTGTTTAAAGAAAAAAAGAAAATAAAAATTAAATTAAACACAAGTTTTTACGAAACTAAAAAAAACCTGATTTTATTGCTTAAAAAAAAAACGATTATCCAATTTCTTTTTTCAACAATTATTTTAATTTTTTTTTTTCACACAACAATTAATCTTATTATCATTTTTCGACTAAAAAAAAAACTTAGTTTAAAAAACAAATAAATCGAGCTACATTATTTTCTTTTTGTACTTTTTATACTAAAAAAAAAACTCCTTCTTTTTGCAAGGAGAAAAATATTATTTTGTTAAATATTTTTCGTAATATTTTCCTTTGATAATTAAAATGCGTGTTGGATCAAAAAAAATTATTTAATAATTTTCATTACAACAAAATCTCCCCCTCTAGATTCCAACACACATTTTCTAATTTGCTTATTATATTTGGTCGACCAATTTTTGACTCTTAAGAACTATTTGAATTGTACTAGTACATTTAACTTGCTAGCATAACTTAAAGTGTACGTACACATTAGTTCTTCACTCTTGATCAACGGCGCCTGTTGTTGATTGCCGGTCGTCTGGGCCGCAAGTTGTACCCTGGCCCTAATGCTCTGGCCTCTGGCTCGTCCACACTTGGTACATCCCGTCGTCTTCCATCACCTCCATGCCTTTGACCCCCCAATCGATCTGGAAGTAGTTGGCCGAACACCTCGTTCCCCACACTCAATCTTCCCAGATTCCCATTGGCGGCGGTCCTTGCACTGGCCGGCTTCAAGAGACCTCCATGTATCTTCGTGGGAGGCACTGTATCCACAACATATATTCCAGCTGGTAAACTCCTCAGCACTCTGTAAGGCCCTTTCCACTTCGGTGCCAAACCACTATGGACACCCTCCACCTTACTGCTGAGCACTTGGTTGCGCATCCAGACGGACTCTCCTGGTTGATAACTAAGTCCCGTTTCCACTTGGTTATTTACTTCGGCATTGGCCAATATTGTTTGCCGAGCTATCTCAACATTCTGTTGACGTCCTTGGCTTCTCTCGTTGGCCCAATCTTCAATATCTTGAGGCTCTTCAGCTGTTTGTATTTGCCAATCCCCAGGCTTCTTCATTTCTGCCCCCAGTAACAATTGGGCAGGCGAAAAACCAGTTGTTCTGTTTGCTCTATTACGTATTGCAAACAAGGACTTGTGTAGTTGTTGGTCCCAGTTTTTGTGCTCTTGATCCAGCAAATGTAATCGCAACAACTTCTTCAACTCTTGGTTCTGACGTTCCGTGGGGTTGGCTCGTGGATGGTATATTGGTGTTGTCCAAATCTCTGTGTTCCAATCTTTGTTCACTGCTTTCCATTCTTTTGATCTGAACTGGGGACCATTATCACTTAGTACTGCTCTTGGATATCCATAACGACTAAATACTTCGTCTTTCAGTACTTGGGCTATCTTCGAGGTCGACGTGGCCCCCAATGGAAATGCTTCGATCCATCTAGTGAAAAGATCAGTCACAACCAATATATTCGTTTTTCCACGTGATGAGCGTGGGTATGGACCCATTAAGTCGATGCTGACTACCTCCCATGGTGAAGTAGGTCTTCGACTTCTCATTGCTGTACTTGGTTTCTTGTTCAGTGGCTTCACTCTAGCACACGTATCACACCCTTTTACATATCTGCGTATGTCATCTTGCATCCCATACCAATACACGCGGTTACGGATCTGACGATACGTTTCTCTCCATCCAGGGTGTGCTGCTACATCACTGTCGTGATATTTTCTCAGAAAACCAAGTCGGCGTTCTTCGGGAACCACTGGCACTTCTTGTACCATCTGTTGACTATGGTACCAGAGGATCCCATCAGCTACGGTGTAATTAGCTCTTGTTCTGTCCACTCGTCGACGTAGATTGCTTCTCAGTGGACTATTACTATCTACGATGTATCTTCTAATGACAGTCACATCACGATCTTCATCCTGCCATCTTCTAATATCGTCGAGTGTGGGTGTTTCCACTTCAATTACGTTGAGGGTTATCGGTGTTTTTGCCCTCTTTTCAATCACCCACTCTGGAATGTCCTCCACTTCTTCATCTTCAGCCTTGCCCTGTGGTTGTCTGGACAAGGAGTCGGCGGCTTGATTATCTTTTCCGGGGACGTGAATTATCTCGTAATCATAGGCTCCCAATGCTAATGCCCATCTTGTCAATTTGGCTCGACTATCTTTAGTTTTGTTCAGCCATTGGAGCGCTGCATGATCTGTGTATAATTTAAAATGTCTTCCTTCAAGATATCCTCGAAACTTCCTCAATGCCCAAATTATCGAGAGACATTCCTTTTCTGTAGTGGCGTATTTTCTTTCTGTGGGTCCAAGTTTCTTGCTGGCGTAGTTTATTATTAGTCTTGTCTTGCCATCATCTTCCATTTGAAACAATATTGCACCCAGTCCGACGTCACTAGCATCCGTATTTAAACAAAACGTCTTCTTAAAATCTGGATGTGCTAGTTTCGGTGCATTTACTATTGATGACTTCAGATTTTCGAACGCCTTCTGATGCAATGTTAGCCAGCGCCACTTTATGTTCTTCTTGAGCATTTCGCTTAGAGGTGCAGCTATATCTTCGTAGTTCTTCACGAAGCTCCTATACCAACCACATAATCCCAAAAATTGTCGTAATTGTCTTCGTGTTCTTGGTACAGGGTGATTACTGATAGCTTCATTCTTCTCTTCCTCTCTGTCAATGCCGTCTTCGCTCAAAATATGTCCCAGGTATTTGACTTTGTTGCTGCCAATGACACATTTGCTTGGTTTACAAGTTAATCCATGTTGTTCTAGTCTTTCAAGTACAAGATCCAGGTGGTGTAAATGTTCCTTGACTGATCGACTGTAGATTAATATGTCATCCAGGTAAACTTGGCAAAAATCTTCGATGTATCCAGATAAAACTTCGTTCATTAAACTCTGGAACGTAGCTGGCGCATTCTTCAATCCAAACGGCATGACGCGAAATTGATAGAGACCTCTTGGGGTGGTAAATGCTGTGTATTCTTTCGATTGTGGCTCCATCTCAATTTGCCAATAACCAGTCTGAAGATCCAATGTAGAAAATATTTTTGCTCCATTGACTTTTCTCAACATCTCTTGCAGATCTGGAATCGGAAACGCATTGCTCTTTGTGATATCGTTCAATTTTCTGTAATCGACACACAATCGAAAAGTACCATCTTTCTTCTTCGGCAATACGACGGGTGCGGCCCAAGGCGATGTGGATGGTTCTATAATGCCGTCGCCTTCCATCTCTTCAATCATCTCTTCTAATACCCGTTGCTTCTCATTGTTGTACGGGTATGGTCGTAATTTAATGGGGGAATTCTTCGTAATCTCAATCTTGTTTGTGATCGTTTTTGTCCTTCCAACTTTGCCGAAAACGCTAGGATGTCGCCGAATGACATCTTTTAACTGCTCTTGGTTCTCAAGGAGTTTTATTTGTAACTCGCCCAATGCGTTGTTAATTGTTGCCACTTCCCTATGGGCTCCATCTGGTTTTCTCCATGCAATACGGACTCTCTTATCACACCCCAAGTAAATTATACCACTCCGGTAATCGATGCTCACACCATTGTTTGTTAAAAATTCATGACCAAGTATTATGTGATTCCGTAGGCCAGGTACAACCATTACTTCAACATTGAACTTCATTCTTGATATCATCACATCCATGCACATTTTCCCAAGAATCTTGAAAGTATTATTGCTTGTGGCTCCACTCCCTGTACTATCTCTGACAGGATGCCATTTACCAATACTTCTTGCCAATTCTTCGCTGATAAAATTGTGTGATGCTTGACTATCGATCAGTGCCAATATTGATCTTCCACGCACATCAACTTCCACAATTGGCCCATTCTGGTGTGAGTTCTTGGTCTTCATTGTTGTTAAATGGACCGGTAATTGTTGGTGTTCACGCCGATATTGTGTGGTTTTGTGGAGGTTAATATTTTCTTCAGAACCAATCTCCTCCATTATTGATCCTGGCTCTTCGTCCAGTGTTCGAACCGTGGTGCGTAACTCGTCCACTGATCTTGGATTCGGAATTTTTACTAGTGGACGTATGTTGTTGCGTAATAAACTTAATATGATTGGCACCACGTCATCAATGTTCCTATCGGCGTGCACTCTTCTGAATAGCTGCACTTTCATGTTGACGAACGCTTCTGTCTTCAATCCCGTGGGTTGGGAAACGGTCATCAATTCCAGTTCGGCTTTAGCTTTTCTTCCTATACTGTTGAAGAAACTCTCCAGTTGCCATTTCCACTCATCGAAGGTGTAGCCCAACCCACGATTCATCAATGCCCAATCTCTGGCTGGTCCAGTTAATTTTTTTGTGACCATCTCAATCCAACAGTCTACGGGCAGATGCGTTTGTCGCAGTAATGTCGTTGCTCTGTTCAAAAAAACAACTGGGTCTTCAGCCGGTCTACCACTGAACTCCGGCATGATGGACAGAAGCGTCGTTGTGTCCAATGTGGCGGAGCGAATGACTGTATTCACTTCTTGCGGATCAATGCGCATGTCGCGCAGTTGTTGTGTCTGACGCTCTTCGATCCGTATGATAACATCCACGACTTTATTGTATTGTTCATTCATTTTCGTTTCCATGCCATCAAGTCGTGTGGTTACGTTGCTTTCTATGCCTTCGATTTGTGTGCGGGTTACAGCGACATCGGCTTTGATATTCGTGATGTCAGCTTTTACAGTCTCGACGTCAGTGGTTATTTGTTCGATCCGTTCTATGCACACATCCCTCAGATTTATCATTTGTTCTCCCAACTCGTGTTGAACTGCTGTCATCTCTTGGAGTTGGTTGCTCATCCTCTCTTCGGACTCTTGAAATCGACTTCCAAGTCGCTCATCCATCCGTTCTTCGGATCCTTTGAGTCGATCACCCATTCTTTCATCCAAATTTTTTAAGTTTGACATCATAGCCGCGAACATCTTTTCCATTGTTGATGCAATTGGCTCCTCCGGGTCTGATACCAAACTTCTTTGTCGTTCCGATGTAGGGTTGGCTGGTCCTTGAGTCCTTGAAGTTGGTGTTCCTCGTTGCCTAGATTGGTGCTCCTCCCATCTTGCCTGTAAGACCTCTCTTGTGCCAGTGCTGTCCAGCCCTTCGGCCTCCATCATCTCACGCAGACGTGGCATGGGAATGCTGCGGCTTGCCATTGTAATTCTTTTCTTCTTCCGTACGTCTCCTGGTCCTGTCACGGTCGCCACTTGTCGCGGTATCCTGGCTCTCTTTATCCTCAAAGGAGCGCTGCCCGAACCTGCAATGATTCCGATACTCGACAAAAACAAAAAAAAATATATTAGTAAGCGATATTACTAAACATTTTGTAATTGAAACAACACGCACGTTTTTGTTTAAAGAAAAAAAGAAAAAAAAAATTAAATTAAACACAAGTTTTTACGAAACAAAAAAAAAACCTGATTTTATTGCTTAAAAAAAAAACGATTATCCAATTTCTTTTTTCAACAATTATTTTAATTTTTTTTTCACACAATGTTAAACTTTGAATTACTTGATCAAATTACTTGTACAAATTCCAACTTATACTTTGATCTGGATTGAACAACAATTATTTACTTTGAACTAATTAGACAATACTTGATTTCAACTTTTATACTAATCGCACAATGGTCGATTTAAAACTCATCAGACACGATTTAAAACTCTGATACTAATCGCACAATGGTTGATTTTAAAAACTGATTTGAATCGACACTGGTCACGGTTTATATACCCGCCATGGGTCGTTCTAGAATATGATTGTTTTTTTTGAATAAATATTTTGTTTTTGACAATATATTTTCGCATGGAGGCTTCTAGAATATTTTAGTATATCAACACCCATGGACGTAGTCGGAGTGTTCAGATTATATATAAAATTAATTAAAAATTATACCTCTCCTTGGGTTTGACCCATAGTCATACCCCGCTTGGTTGATATTCAACTAGCGACTTAACGAACACGGCCAGTGTCAATTCAAAATCTATACACAAATTTTATTATACATTCATTACTGTAAGCTAGCTTACTTCTGTTTATTTGTTTTACAAAAATTATCTTGTTTTTACAAAATTATTTATTTGTGATCTGTTATTTTGAAAAACATTCAATTTGTATGACTTTTGATTAAAATTAAATGTAATAATTTTATTTAAATTTTTGATTTTTTTAAAATAGAAAAAAACTTTAAATCAAAAGCAACAATTAATCTTATTATCATTTTTCGACTAAAAAAAAAAACTTAGTTTAAAAAAAAAATAAATCGAGCTACATTATTTTCTTTTTGTACTTTTTATACTAAAAAAAAAACTCCTTCTTTTTGCAAGGAGAAAAATATTATTTTGTTAAATATTTTTCGGAATATTTTACTTTCATAATTAAAATGTGTGTTGGATCAAAAAAAATTATTTAATAATTTTCATTACAACAATATATATATGTACGGTTATGTGCCTGTGAACTCTCTAGCGGTCACAGTTTTATTCTGATTGGAATAAAATGTGGCATTTGAGGCGCCTGGTATTCAAAAGGTCAGTTTCGTTAATGGGTTAAATCGGACTAGGGTAAAGCGGGGTTTAAAGGGAGGTGGAAACACAAAATTTGACATATCTCCCTTAATATTTGAAAAATCGATAAATGTATTAGTAGTAAAGTTGTAGTACTACGTTTTACTTTAACTTTGTTTCTTATCATTTTTTCTGTTACACTAATATTTATAGAAATATTTACAATTTAAGATTAAAAGTTAAAATTCTAAATATCTCTGTACACATTAGAGTTTGGAAAAAATATAAGGTAATGTACTTCACTCAATATACATTTTTCGATTGTTCTAATATTAAAATGATATTTTATATTTTGTTCTTTCTCTATGCACCCTTTCCCCTTGACCATTTAGTAATAAAATTGGCCTTGCAAATATTAAAATCATATCAGACATAATATTTCATTTTGATCACACTAAAATTATGACCGCTAGAGAGTGATTTATGTATTCTGAGGAAATTCGCAGCTCAAGTTGTAGCAGCTCCTGCGTAACGAATTTTTTGTAACATTATGGTCGAACTCCTTTATATATACTTCGTGACAAATTTTTTACTCCAAATAATCGTTGAATAACATTTTACCCACAGTTACTCCCCACGATTAGATAAAATCATAAAGATTATGACTATTTTGCAGTCGAAATATATGTTTGTGTAATATAACTAGTTGATCGAAAAATTGGGGTAAAACTTTTTTTTAGTTTCTAAGAAAACCTAGTACAAATCTTGCGCTCATTTTGTTTATTCTAGTAAACGCATTACTATAAAACAAAAATTTTTTTAAATATGGAAATTTGATGTTTACGTTTCATTGATCGCATCACTAGCTACAGAGTGTCTAAACACAACCTCGAGCTATCGTAATTGTACTCGATATGGATAAATATTTGGTATGTCGAAGCATGTAAACCTTACAATAACATTTGTACAACGCCTCAAACTGTTCTTGAAATATATATTGATTACTGGTAACCATGAGATTATGATAACCGAGATGTATTAGTATCTTTTTTAATATAAAATATAACATTGATTAATTATATATAGTCGACATCTCGTTATATTAAATACAATTCTGAATAATCATATTCGATTTGATATATGCATTCCGTATTTTGACATAATAAAGTTTACAAAAACAATTATTGATTTGTAAATAACAGTGCTAGTATATTCGTACAAAATAAAAAATATTTGTGAATAAAGAAATGTAATATAATCACTAAGTAACCGTGGTGTATCGATAAGCATATCGTTCCGCTAAGACGGAGACACATTCCTTTAATATTGATTTTTATCAATAGACAAACGTTTAAGAAGGAAATTTATCATTCTACTTATTTTATTGTTTTAGTTAGGTTTAAAAAATCGAAATCCAAACAGAAGAACGTTTGTATTGGGGCACTATGTATACACTAACTATCGTTATGCTTCACAATGTGCACCTGGAATACGCCTTATCGATGATTGAAATAACCAACTCCTATGCCTATTTATTTACATTATATGAAATCAAACACAGTTAATGTAATAACCATTCCTAGAAAACAAAGTTATCTCCAAATTATGTTATATAGAATGAATTAAATGATAGTAGCAAAAAGTTTCTACGAGTATAGTCTAATAAGAAAGGCAAAAACATATAACCTAGAAAGTTAATTCTTTCGACCAAACTAGTTATTTCATAGAGTACCCAATAAAATTAATATAAAAAAAAAAAAAACAGATATAAACACAACAAATAATCATCTAATGTATTTTTTTTTATATCTATTATTGAAATTGAACAATCGACATTCTATTTGATATTAGTGTTGATATAATTCACTCAATTTTGTTTTTCCTATCTTGTTACGTTTTTGTTCGTAAATTTTTTTTCTCCGACCATTTCGCTATTTTTCTTGTTTAGGTCCCTTGTTTCTTTTTTTTTACAGTCATTATTATCTCTATTGCCCACGAACACATACAATACAGTCGTATATAGTACGTGCGCTTAAATTTATTTGTTTCGATTTATTGATACGAATTCAAATCAAGTTTCTCTGCAGCAGGTAAGTATAAATGGTAGCTATTCATTGTGTATCGTCATAAACCCGTTCCACCAATTGGTTTACATAATCTCACCTATTGTGATAGTAAAATTACTATAGAAATAAATTATACCACTGTTTATGGATGAGATGTTTCCTCGTTCTAATCTTGATGACAAATAAACTTATACTTACGGTGTCTGTTTTATCTTTTATGTTGTAATAAAAACCAGGAGGACATTAAAAAGTAAATACACAATCAAAATGCATAATAATTCTTTGAATGAATTATTTTTATCACGGCTTAATAAAATTATAGAATGATCATATATTTTTAGTTGGTATTTTACACATAGTTCATGAGTAAGTACTAAACGACCAGTTTTTATTTCAATATAATATCCCTGGAGACCGTAACATCAAATTTGTCATTATACGAATTTTGGTATGTTTGTTTTCTTGTGTTAGGATTACAGTACGAGAGCCCACGGCCAAAACCATGGTCTCATCGTACCAAGGATAAAACTGTATAGAATCGATAGTTTAAATGACCCTAGACCCGACTAGAGGGGTAGTAGCTTTCTGTAATCTTGCTAGGTCGCGAGGAATGTTTTCTGCTATGAAAAAAAAGCCAGATCATATTATCATAATATGTCTGATATTGGAAATTTACGTAGATTTTGTGATTTTATTACTAAATATACTGTTTTCAGACATTTTGTGTCTTGCGTTTGAACTGAGCGCATTTTCAAAAATGTCATAAAAATTAGCCGACTCGTATCATAGCAATTAACTTCAAATTTGTTTCCAATATTTATGTTGCTATCGACATTACTAAAATACGTTATTCAGACATTTTCAATCATGCCTACAATGTTAAAACCGATAAAAACGTTTCGCGACCGAGTGGCAAATGCCCCACCACTTGTTACGCTCCTATCTCCCGAATGGCCCTTTACTTGTTACGTTCCTGTCTCTGTTACGTTCCTGATAGCGACATCGATAACGATATGGATGACTGCGACGATGAAAATGAGTCCGACAGTCACTAAAAGCACACACCAAACTGTTATTTTCAATAAATAATTTTTACGTATAATTGATCCCTGTTTTATTTTGTAAAATTTATTTTAAAAGTCCTTCGACTTCAGTTCGACGGTTGCTGGTAACCTTTTTTTTAATCAAAATCGAAGAATTTGAGGGATGCAACTTATTACGGAGACTTTAATACGTTTAAATACGATTTTTTTTTTACTATCGAAAAATTGTCTGATAGCGGCCCATGCAATACTCAATTTGTCTGATATCGGTTTATTATACATCTGGGCAACTCATTTTATCATGTCGAATAGTATTCAGGCGTTTTGCGATAAAACCGACCGGTAAAATTTTATGACATTTTTTAAATGCTCTCATAATGTCCGGCAAGTAGATTTTTGTCCGAAAATTTGTTATTTCGCATCAATTAACACTAACATATAAAAATGATTTTCAGACGCGGTGCTATGTATATTTTTTTTTGTCCCATTTTAAAGAAAATGGTTTTCTGGATAGGCGAAACGCTTTTTTTGTCTGAAAAGCGTGTTTCTGGTATCTCGGGGCTATCATCTAACTACAAACCGTAAATCAGACGTTTTGCTATGATACGAGTCGGCCAAATTGTATAACATTTTTGAAAATACGCTCAGGTCAGACCCAAGACGCAAAATTTCTGAAAATCGCATTTTTGGGCTCAGAGTCATCTATACTATTGATTCTATATGGTTTCATTCCTGCTGTGATGAGACAAAAATCTTGGTCGTGGGCTCTCGAACTATTAGTGATGCCGTGAGAAACAAGAGAAACGATACTAAAATTAGAGTCCCGATTTTCGATAAATATTTCGAAAGACAGACAATAATACTCTCGTTCAATCTTTAATGATTTTTAATATTTAAAAATGTTCTGATCACAAAACAGCAAATCCTGTTGGGGATTAATGATTTCATACTTTCTTTATTGTTTCAATTAAAATATAAAAATTTTAATAAATTAGAAAAATATGAAATTTATATGGATAGAAAATAAATTTTAAAATTGCATTAAATGAGACCAGACAATAGAAAACTTTCGATAGAAAAGTCAACATAATAGAAGAGACATGATACTCTCGTCTCACGGCATCACTTATTTGTATTGACGCCGAACAAGCATACAAAGAATAATATATTCATTAAGAAGCAAAGCTTGTCCAAAGATTACATTATAAAGTTTTATTTAATTCAAGGACGTATGAAATTATTAATTTTTCTTTCTCATATTTACATAACGGTAAAAAATCTGACATATTAGCAGAAGTTAATCGCACTATGATTAATAGTCTTGGATACGTAAGTGCTTGCAAAACAAAGCTCTTCGTATTCAAATTCTGATGAACTTTCAACTTTTTCAAGTTTCTTAATCACGAGAAAACTCTTCAATATTTTAAAACCTAGCTTGAAATCAGAAAAGAATTTATTGTTTTGGTGGAAGAAAGTGGAAATTAATTAACTTTCAACTTTCAGTTCCTGAAATATTTGGTTCAAGAAATTGGAGGTACAATGCGATGAAAACGTCGTAATGTATCCCTAGAAATACATTTATAAAAACAAATCTTTACTAAATCCAAGCTCATGCTAAATTTCTTAGGTCTTATAATTTCTAGAAATATGTAAACAGAGAACATCAGACATTGTATATGCAAGAATAATATTTACATGAACAAACTAGAAATACAATTCAATTTATTTGTATTTCAGATCGTTGAAGGCGGTAATGAAACTGTGGTAACAAGTACTGTAACATTTGCTCCCGTACCGGAGGATGATAACACTGTTCTAAAATGTACTGCTGAAAATCCTGAATTACGTGGTAGTGGATTGGAAGATAAATTAACATTAAATGTTGTTTGTAAGTAAACATTTAATTATTTAATTAATCATTCAATTTATTTAAAAGATGTATATATTTTTTTGAGTTTCTTTTAAATATTATTATTTATGCCTTTGAATGCATTTTTTAACACGACTTCAAAAAGGAGGATGGTTCTCAATTCGTCTGTATTTTTTTATAATATTTGTTACCTCAGAACTCCGTCATTTATTAACCGATTTTGATTTTTTTTTTTTGTTTTAATTAAATGAATATTTATTGCATTTTTTTTTAAAGTTCGGTATAGAAATCGAAGTTTTGTTTAAGAAAATTCATTTTGCGCGAGAAACCTTTTAGGTACAGTTTAAAGTTGTTTTTGACAAAGTTCAAAATATAAATAGATGATAATTTTCATCCAACAGAAATTTAAAAATATAAAGAGTTACCTTTAGAATATTGCCAATGTTCCAATATTTAAAACTTAAAAATGGTATCTAGGGAACGGTTGTGCGACAGACCGAATTGAAGGGGTTTATTGCCTGTGTTTAAAAATAGTGTTCAAAACTTAAATATGCACCAGATATCTTAAGTACATTATTTTCATTTATTTACTCGTTACCATCGTTAAAAAAATTTTTTTTTTGTGATAACCAATGTCTCGAAATGAATGCGAATTCGGTAATTTCTCCATAGGTAACAAGGATATTAGGAATCTATATCTTTCTATGTCCTTCTCAGTCAAAAATTGTAGTTCGTGATTTTGTTTATTGTTACATCTTACGGTTATTTTTTACTTTTATCTGTTTAATATTTTTTTAATAATAAATTTATAATTTATGCATTATTTCAATTTTCCGATGTCTTCTGTCCGGATTAATATCCCAAAAACTGTGAAGAAAACATGAGACAATACATGACATTCCCTGTTTACTTTAGGAATAACTGCTTAACGCCTCCTGTGGTTAACATAATGCTAGTCATCGCTTGCAGTAAAGACTCTAGTATTCCATACTGATTCTATTTTTCTATGCTACTTTTAAATTACACTTATCGTTGAAAAACCGGAAGCTGATCCATGTAATTAACTGCTGGTAAACCTGGCAAAAATCTTATTTGATAAAAAAAATTAGGGATTTTTCATATTTGTAGGATGTAACTGTTATTTTCACTAACATTTGAAGCATTTTGTTCGAATTTTTTATAATTTGTATGACGTCGATTTTCAATAGATTATTAATAAATGTTATTTTGTGTTTTGTCAGATGGTTTTTTTGGAAAGTTTTGTTTGATTGATTGTTTAATAATTGTGTGATTTTCATTTATATATATATATATATACATAATATATCAATTCAAAAATCATAAATACCTGTTTTTGCAATAAAGCTTACAAAGTTTGGTATACATTAAATATTACAACAAAAAAAAACAATATTCAAATTCTATATACAAAGAATTAAATAAAAGTTAAAAATAAAATAGAAAGAATTAGTACAATAATTCTATAACTGATTTGCGGTTAATAGATTCTACCTAAATTTACTATTCTTCTGGAACAAAGCTTCTTAACTTTAGTGCTCCACATACAAAGTAATAAATGTCGTTAATTTTATTTTCGTTGAGATCATTTAACAAACTAATCAGTTAGGTCGTAGGTTTATCATTATGAATGTATTTTTGTAGAAAAGCGTGCCTGTAGGGTTTTTGGATCGCGCATTTGCAGAGGAGGTGTGCCAGTGTTTCTGGTTCATTATAATTACAAAATTTGACAGTTAATGTCTCCATCTGTAGCTCATGTCGTTAACGGTCAGAATGCCAGAGACTCTTAATTGGCAAATTTTCGTAAAATTCAGTTTACTTTCGAAGTATGGTTGCGTTCTCGGACATGCCATGATATGTTGGTAAATCAGGCTAAAATTCGAATTAATTATTCTTTCTTTATCTATTAATATTATATTGTTCTTTATATTTGTTTAAAATATCAGTGTACTGATTTTTAACTAATATAATTAATTAATTAATTTTTAACTAATTTAATTCGTGATTTTCTTTATATATATATATATATATATATATATATATATATATATATATATATATATATATATATATATATATATATATATATATATATTTATATAATTTTCTTCTCAATCTATATAATAAAAATTAATTGCCGTTCGTTGGGAAGCGCATTATTTGAGAACGGCTGAACCGTTTTGGCCAATTTTGGTTTGAAAAATGTTCCTAATAATCCGAATAAGGTTTTTTGGAAAAGAAAAATTACCTGGAAAATTGGAAAATTTAGGAAATATTGAACGTGATTTTTTTATGGGATTTTTGTATAAACCATAACTCAAATTTATTGAGATTTTGACAGGACAACATGTGTCGGGTCAGCTAGTGTTGTAATATATCCACTTCTTAATTTCTGTGGTTACTCTTATAATAATAGAATATAATAATAGTTCTAATTAACTTAACAACACGTGTCGATAACTTAAGATCGGCAAATGTCGTCAACTAAGCTTAACGATAACCACATGTGTCATTCAGGTGTTAGTAAATCCAGCTACTGACTATTTTTTTAAAAAGTATTAGCGAATTTGCGACGGTTAGATATAATTGTTATATTCTCGTAAAGTTATAAAAATATTCTAAATTTCAGTTGGCTTAATATACATGAAAATATGTTGTCATTTGACCAAAGTCCTTCTCAAATATGATTGATACAGTCATAGACACTAAACAAGGATACATAACTCCGTGTAAACAAATAATTGGCAAAAATAAGATATCAGTAGTGTTCCTTCGGCATCGGAAACAAAACAGAGAGTATAAGGCGCGAGTTTTAATTGAAAAACATTACGTATTTATAGTATGATACAAATTATTTCCAGCCAAAGTATTTTTCCAATAAAATATTTTTTTAAATAAACGATAAGTAATTTCAATTTTTCAATAAGGATTTATTGAAGTTGAAGTGATAGTTAAAATTCGCAAAATAATTACATAAAAATAAAAAATAAAAAACATCAAATAATTAAATAGTAACCTGTAAAAATTGTTGGAATTGTAAAAATGAAAGAAATTATTTAATCAGATATTAAATTAAACTTTTATTTATTAATAATAATGCTGAAAATTAATATTTAATATAATGTCATACAATTTAATTAATTTTGGAATATTTATACTAGCTTTTGGTACTTTAAAAAGTCCTGGTTTTTTAAACCCAATTGATCCCGTTGCTTATTGTCACAAGCACTACCACTTTTACAATTGTCTACTGCACATACTTTTCCCATTTTAAATGTTTTTTAAACAGTTTTTTATTTAATAAATTTTTTTAACCAAATTGTGTACTTCAAAATGATCACTTCAAAATAAAACTAGTTACTTGGCTTACTTCACTTCTATTTATTATACTATATTCACTTTGGTAAGGATGAGTTCCTATCATAAACTAGCGACCCTAGCGGCATAAAAAGTAAATATAACTTCTCCCATTTCGTTGCCATATTCTGTCAATTTTCCCGTATGAGTTATATCTCCTTTATATAGTCTCCATGGTTACAGTAATAAACTGAGCATATTTTTTACCACGAATTTTACATATAAAGATAAATATCGTGATTTACGATATTTATTATATTTAGCATTACAAATTATTTCATTAAAGTATCATTCCAGGTAACAGGGACCAAATTTATTAATTTCGGACTCAAAGTTTATAATAAAATAGTTAGATTTCACTTTTGTCCGACTTTATTGAATTTATTAAAGTTCGTAACATAATTTTTATTGAATTTTTCAGTGAGAGATGTTGGGCAATAAATATAATTTTGATACAGAGATAATTGTTTATGTAAAAACAAAAAAATACAAAAACAACTAATTGGCAATTACAAATTTAGTTTAGCTTAAAAATAAATTCACGTAAGACAAACATGACATTGTGAAAATAAGGTTTACATATCATTAAAAATAACGGGAATAAAATATGCTGACAACGAACCAACCAGTCGACATAAAAGTTATATATTATTTGTGTTCATTCCCTTCTACACAAATACAGGAAAAAAAAAAGTTTTTTTTTTCCTATGTACTTTTATATTTTTACCTCACAGTTACTACTCGTGTATCAGGCAGTGAGATTTTTACATTTGGTTGTTGACGACGGTGGGCGAGCAAACGGACGGTGGTATCAACGTTTAGTGAACATACACACATACACACACACACAATTTACATGATGATAACATACCATATTTACAATATTATTATATTATAATGCCCCTCATACATCCCAGCCATCCCGTAAACATCCAAGTGTAAAAGTATATTTTTATGGCGACTAGATAAACTCACGGTTTAAAAAAAAACTGTCAATGCTTACATTTTTAAATTAAAATGTTGTTGGGTTGATCAAAGCTTATACTTCAAACGAACAAAATTTTTAAGATAACATATTAAAATAATACTGCCAAATGCTGGATGTAATTAGTAGTTGAATAAAAAATATTTGTTTATGTACAAAAATTAACTATTTACCCACGGGGGTATCTCTAATTTAGATATCACAATTTAAAAGTTCCAATTTTTTAAGTTACACTTTTTTTGTCTACACGTTATCAGAATACGAACAGAATGCATTTTCAGCATGTAATGAATCGCTTATATAACACTTGGCCGATGTAGATTCATTGTAGAGGCCACCCTGAACGGGTACACTTCGACCATACTTCGAGTGAAAGGAATTTTTGTGTATAGACTAAGAATTGGTAGGATTTGCGGCTGCAGCCAACTATGATAGGGACTATGCTGATATTCATCTTGAGTTCGTGAAGGAAACTGCAGAAAACCTTCTCAAGCATAGCCGGTTACTTCATTCGTGTCCATTCGCCGACAGTTTAGTCCATTAACCGCCCTATTTTCGTAATAATTGACAAACTGCCGATGTCGGGATTCGAACTCATAACCTCTACCTTCCAAGCCACTTAGACTGGTGTTGTGACCGATGTAACTCTAATTTCTATCCTGCACTATTGTACAGTGTGTGGGAGACATTCACTAAAAAATGTCTGCCATACAGTATATAGACAAAATTTATATATACATACATAATATACTTAAACGAAACAGCTAAGTGCATATCACATAGGCAGGGTGTCTTTATTCAGCAGTGGACAATAGTTTTGTTTGTGTGTGATATAATTTTTGGATATAAGACAAGACAATATTATTCATTATAGAACGAAAGATGACTGATGGTTATTATGTTGGTAAATATACATTTGAAACTAGGTACAAGAATGTCTTCATTATTACTCCATGTTTTTGAAAAAAGAAGAATATTATAATTACGAGCCACATTACATTATCAATGATATCATTTTCATGGATCTGATAAATTTAACTAACTCTGATTCTAATGTAAATAATGGATTTAATACCAGTACTGATCGAACATAGTCGTGATTTTTTGTCATAAATTTTCCATGATATCGTCAAAGCAAGAGCCGTATTTTGCAGAAGTCTCAGGTGAGGCAGAGAGTGTGTGGGGGTGGGTCAAACCTGTTGAGTTTTGAACACAAAAAAACGATCGAATATATTTCTGAAAATTGGTGTAGTATTACATTTTGAAAAAAAGCTTCCGAGCCACTTACAGAAGCGGTAAAGTAGTTAACTTTGAATTGAAATTGAACTTATAAAACATAGTTTTGCAAATTTGTTTACTGCAAATTTACGATACAATTTGACTTTTCATAAAATTGCAGAACTATTGTCAAAAACGGTGTAACGTTATGTGTGGACAAATTTTCCGAATTTTTTTTTCAAATAAATTATAGTCATCAAATAGATCTAAGAAAAAACATAGACATATTATTACGCACGGATTGTTTTATCCGATAGATGCCGCAGTAGAGTAACAAATTCAAAAATTTGGTGAAGATTCTGGGAAGCAAAATAGCACTTTAATTATACTAGCGGAAGCGCCGGGAAAAATTAAAAAAGTTAAATAATTCAGTAGGCATTATCGATCGACTCCAAAAGTGGCTTTCCTTTTTCAAATTTTGAAGAACGAAATAATCGCTTTGGTTCTGGAAAAATGTGTTTACAACAATAATTGTAAACATATTTTTGTGTGTTTTTATAACGAGCGAGTGTTTCGAAACATTTTTGTGAAAGGACTGTCATATTCGCCCTTGTCGAGACGATGGTTCATATATACGCTAGGATCCTATAGATGGCACTGTAGTCAAGTTATTAACAAATTCTATAGCTATGGACTTAAATGACTCATATTCCCAATATATGTTGGTTAAGTACCAAACTAGGAAATCCACGGGTAACGCCGGTAAATTCAGATAGTAATAATTTAAAAATATAAGAGACCATTTTATTTAAAATTTAATATTTTTTAATTCGACGTTCATTCTAAAAATTGTTTATTTAACATTTAACGGTGCTATATTTATAAAATAAGTGCATAATTATTAATGAAATAGTTTCGTCGGGTTTTTAGAACTATTGAATTTTAATTAAATCAATAATATAGTTTGAAGTGTGACTATAGTGTAATGAGTGTAATTTTTGAGTAATCAAGTGAAATATAAATGTATTTAACGTTTTAATATTTTCGTGTTACCGTAAATGTTTGCGTAGGTATTCTAATTGAATACAAGTGTGACATGAGTTTTGGTTTCCAATCTTAAGCTAATATCATGTCTGCTAATATTATATTACCCCGATTTAAATTGCAAACCAGGTTTCTATGTAGATAGTTATATACATAGAACACATTGTATAAAAAAATATTACATATTATGTAATACATATTCACATATATGTATCTCATATATTGTTAACATGTCAGTTAAAATTAAATTCCATGACAATATGAGGGAGATACTTTATAGTTGCTTATGCTATCTATGTACCTTGTCGATGTGTATGTTCAAACCAAAAATACTTCTCAGTTTATAATTCAGAAAGATATTTTACTATTTCTAACAGCGTTTCATTATTAGAAATAGTTTTTTTTCATCACAGTTTTCAACAATTTTTTAATATATATTTATTACTATTTTACAATATTATGATTTATATTTTACTTCAGACATCAAAAGAAATAAACATACTAAAACCTATTAAATCCCTGCATTCGTTTTTTTTATTTAAATTATGAATCTGTGCTCTACTGTTAAACGGTCCATGCATCATGTCGTACAACAAATTGTACTGCAAATTGGACCGATGCGACGCAACGATCCATGCAATAAGATAATATTTTACCCACAAACACAAATGAGACATATACGAGTGAGTAGTTTTTGTTTCTCGTACTACACATAAAGTTGTACTGAAGTTTTAACAGACAGATATCAATCATCAAAGCTTTCTCGCATGTCGTTTATGTTCATTTAAATTGTACTCAGATTTTGCATCCCATAAACATGCCTGTTGGGGCCTGTATCGATAACAGGTTCAAAAAATATAAAGCAAACTTCGAATTTAGCGGACTGTATCTAAAAGACGGTTTTTTACTTTCGCAAACAAATTCAAATGAACGGTTTTAATACTATGTGATATCCAGATTTATAATTATGATACATTAATACATATGAAGGTTGCTACTGTAGGTTTTAGTAGAGGGAAAGAACAGGGTAGATAGGAGTATTAAAGAAAATCTCGATTGTTCACATGGTGAAAGTCTGATGATATTGTCCAAACTTGTCCATGACTTTTGTAATGACTTAAGCCGTTACAAATTTGGCTAATTATTATTTCATGAAATCACTTAAAGACAAACGTTCACTGTAAATTCGTATAATATTACAAAATAAACGATACGAAAAAACAATGACTGTATTCTAATTATTTAATTAACTAAAACGATTGACATTCATTAATGCGTTTCTGCATAATGTTTAATGACCAACGGCCTCCTTAGAACAACAAGTAAACGACAATAGAAATCTGCGTGATAAAATTATGGGTAACATAAAGATTTTGACCAACGTGTGCTGTCTATCTGCAATACATACACCGATGTATTGTTTGACCAGTTCAAATAATTTGCCCAAAAGTTATATTACTTTGTTTTTGAAATTTATAATAAATAATTTACAATTATAAATATTTTCAAACAAAAAGTTAATTTAAACAAATTTCGTATCTGACATGATTTTGGTATTTGCGAAGTCAATTTTTGTTAAGAAATGACAGGCTAAGGAGTAATGGGACAAAGATGAAAAAATAAAATATAAAATGTCTCTCTTAATATATAAACAATCGAAAAATGTATAAGAAGTAAAGTTGTAGAAAATCATATGTGCTATAATGCATTACATCTTATCATTTTCAAACTCTCAAACTCTAATGTGTACAGAGATATTTAGGATTTGAACTTTCAATCTTAAATTGTCAATATTTCTGTAAATAATAGTGCAACAAAGATTAACTAAGATTAGTGAACAAAGTGGACAAAGATTAGTGAAAAAATGATACGACAGAAAATTATAGTAAAACAAATTTTCTAATATTTGCAACAATGCCAACTTAAAAATCAAATTGAAATAAGTGCATTAACGATTTTATCAAAAGAATAATACTATCAAAAGAATAAGTTTGAAATCGTTACTTTTCATTAAATAATCTTTATTGAAGTACGAGTATTATTTTACAAACGCTCATTAAACATGTACCCAAAAGTATCTAAAATAAAAGAAACAAAAAGTGATTTTACATTATAAATGCCATATACCAAGAGTTTAAAAAATATTTACCATTTTTCAGCTTATAAAATTAATATGCAGTTTTTATTTATTTAATTTTTCACTTTTTACACGTATATAATAAACGCTAGTTCATTTTCATACTATGTCATATATAACCTTAATGGAAATTGACATTAGTATTGTAAGGTGACGCCTAAGTATACTGAAATAATAATGTGGAATAATAAGTTAATGTTGACTACAAAGTAATACTGTCAATGATACGAAAAAGTTTATGTATTCTTCAAAATCATCCGTAGTGCAATGGTAACCACACTGGGCTAGAAATCCCGTGGTCCAGGGTTAGATACCTGGTAGATGAAAATTTTATGTTTATATAGAATTATTCTATAATTTGTCTAAAAAAATTGTCTCAACTAATTGGAGAGAGTAATCACATGAAAAGATTAGATAAATATAGATAGTTGCCTATATTATATTTGATTTTTGATTAATGGAAGAACGCAACCACATATATTCAAAAAAAGTATTGCCATCTAACAAATTTGGTTTCGGGATATTTCAACTAAATGACTATTCGTTGAATATGTTAAAAGGTCTAATAACGCGATTGGATGGGTAATGAAAACGTTCTAATGGCACGCCGAGTTATGCCATTTGACCGGCTTCGTGTGTCGTCGGCTCTTTCCGAGTAGGCGTTCTTCAACCAGCCAAATAGCCGCGCGTGTTGATGCGCTCTAATTGGAACTGGGAGGTTATGGGTTCGAATCCCAACATCGGCAGTTTGTCAATTTAAAAAATAAATGAGGCGGTCAATTGACTAAACTGTCGGCGAATGGACATGCATGAGATAACCGACTATGCTTGTGAAGGTTTTCTGCAGTTTCACTTACGAACTCCAGATGAATATCGTCATAGTTCCTATCAAAGTCGGTTGCAGCCGCACAACCTCAGCCAAATCGTATAAAAGGACAGAATTTTTTAATATCATTGTGACACAGGCACCAAATTAGCAACAAGCAACATATCTCTGAATCCATATCTCAGAGATAGTTACGATTAGCTAATTCATACTGATGATGACTACATTGTAGTCGAAATACGTATTTATAAAATACAAACAAATGTTCTAGGAATAGGGGCAAAATTTGAAATATAATTTCAAAAAAACCTAGAGTTCTCTTTGATTATTTTAATAATCTTTATTAATAATCTTTAAGAATATCGTCATAGTTACTATCAAAGTCGGTTGCAGCCGCACCTCCTACCAATTCCTAGTATACATATAAATTCTTTGCCCTCCACTCAAATCATAAAAAATATACAGTAAAAAATTAATAAAGGTTAAAAAATAATGATGTAGATGGCCTCTGTTATAGACCATGATGTCTCAGAAACGGAGGAAAATACCCTATTATTATTATGCTCTTCTATCAATACTTATATAGTATACAACCAATATAGCAATACTGTATAATAACGCTTTACATTGTACAACCAAAATATATTGATGTACAAAGTCTACAAGGAATACATCTAACGAAGCAAATAAACAGTACTGTAAACGTAAATATATTTTTTTATAGATGTTTAAATCCTTGTCGTTTTGTAAATGATTTCAAAAAAATTAAAAAATACTCAATAATTATTTTATTCTTAACAACTATCTGAATATTTTTTATACTATCATTTTCACTTTCATAAAAAAATATTTCAATATAAATAAATTTAGATGTTCCACTGACGATAGATAGATAGATACATCTTAGGGTCTAAAAATTATTGCACTTCGATCTTATGGTCTATTGTGCCCCCCGCCCCTTCTACTTCAATCCGACGAAATTCGCTTTTCCCATATGTTGGTAATAGCCAGGAGCTTGCTTATCAGGTCTTCCTAAAGATTCATATATTCGGGGTGAGATTACCGAATATCCTGTATCCGTTGAACCTAGAGGTTCGTAGTCAAAGATAATGTGGCTGGATGTTTCTTCCTCCGCGTCACACAATCTGCACACAATGGATCCGTTATGAAGTCCCATTGTGTGCAGATGCTTTCGCAGAGGAAAATGCCCGGTATGAATCCAGCAACCCTCCGTAGTTGCATCCTGTTCAGCCTTAGTGCATCGAGAGATAGCATCTTGATTGCACTCTGAAGCAGTATTTTCCCGAGCTCCTGTCGTGGTACTTTTTCCCAGTGATCAGGGTGTTTAGCATTTGACTACTCGTTGATCATCTGTTTACATGCAGTCCTTGGAAATCCTAAAATAGGCTCTGGGTCTATGAAGAGCATTCCGACTGCCTTCTGCTTTTTCGTTTCCTTCGAAACCACTGTGACCCGGCACTCAGATCAGTTTAGAATTAGTTATAGATCTGCTGGAAAGACTGTGGCATATTTCCCCAAGTTGAGGCTTATGTTGGCTTAGGTCTATCACCGCAGATTCTCATCCCGGTATCTTCTTCAGTTTTGGATCCGTCTGTATACCAGACGATTCCTTTCCTGAGGTAGGATGGTACTCCTTCCGACCACATGGCCCTATCACATACTACAGTGAAAGGTTTTGAGAAGGAGTATGTCTTGGGAAGTATATCTGTGCCCATTTCAAAGACGGGGTCTGAGATAATTGATGTTCCCACGATACTTGCATATCCAACCTGACTGTGGCATATTTCCCCAAGTTGAGGCTTATGTTTGATTAGGTCTATCACCGCAGATTCTCATCCCGGTCTCTTCTTCAGTTTTGGATCCGTCTGTATACCAGACGATTCCTTTCTTGAGATAGGGTGGTTCTCAAGAAAGGAATCGCAAAATCACGTCCACATATCCCTCTCACTGACTACAATGAAATGTTTTAAGAAGGAGTATATTTTGGGAAGCATATCTGTGCCCATTTCAAAACCGGGCCTGAGATGATCCTACTGACGATGATTGACAGTATCTAGGCGTAAGTCTTATTTGTGAGTTTTGTTTATAGTTTTTTAATGATTGATTTTTTAATATCCAATTTTGTTTCGAGTATTGTAGTATAAGTTTTATTATTAGTAATAACAAAGCTTGTACTTTTTGGGAACAGTAACCGTGTTGAAATTGAACAGGTATTAGCAGTTGTATGAGGTTTTCGCTGGTTTACCTAGACAAATGTCTTGTTAATCATAAGTACTACTTTTTCTGATAGTTTTACGCTTTCAGAAATCGGTCGCCTGATAGACTATAAGAAAATGGTATGTAAATCAGATATTTAATTATGTACGAAAAATATCATTTAGTAAACCAGATACGAATCGACTTTGGTTCGTAATACTTAATATTTATATACCAGGATTCCATTGAATTTTCTATCGTTGCATTATTATTTTAGTGGTTATTTTGTTCATTTTTTCATCCCTGTTTGTATCATTTCTCTTACTTTCCACTTTACATTACTTTCACGAAGATATGTTATTTTATAAATTCAAAATATAATAGTACTAACGAAGTAATAAATTGTTGATTATGCAAACTCCAGAACTTTTGAAATTACTAAAATTGACATAGCACATACATTCGAAATTAAAGAAAAATTTGTATTCTTACGATGTTGAAGGCCAGGGTCTGTTATTGAAAATGATAATAATTTATTATCTTTATAATAATTTGTATATCATTTACGCTCTAAATATTATACGTGTATGGTCGGATAGAGTAGTTTTAGTTTAAGGATGTTCCAGCACTGTGTACACATACTCACACATATTATTGGCACACAGATACTTACACATACTATCAAATATTTCCGGTACGGTGATCTGGCAACATTGCTCTGTGCATATACCTATATATTATTATTGCTCAATAACAGTAACAATTCCCACTGTTTACTTGATGCAACTTGTCAGACCACTATTTACTATAAACGGAATGTGTTAGAATTGAACAAAAATAATATTTTAAATCTATTATATTTCATAAACAAAACGGTAACACACGATTTATTTTTTAAATTTATATAATAAATATTTATCTTTACTCTCCTGGTTTTCTTTTTAATTCTGTCGAGTATTTTTTCTAATACAACAGATAATATTTGGGCGGGCATGAAGTTTTACATGCTTCTAATGAGAGAGAGTAGGAGAGAATGATTAATTTGTTATTCATTATCTCGCGTTGTAAACGGTCAAAAATTCTAAAACTTCAAGATTTATTAGAAAACGTTATTTCTAGCCTGTGAAAAAAAATAAGCAAAATCTGTCGAAAAGTGGTGGGTGGTATGCTGGAACATCCTTAAACGCCATATTGTCATTTGTAAACCTCAATGTACAGTTTTTTTGTGAACACTCGGTACAACAGGTACATATATTTTATTTAGAGTAGGTTTCCAAACTAAGTAAACGTTTGACTTGAACAAAATATATTACAATAATTTTTCATACGTAGACATGTATATTAATCTGTTACTAAAATAATTTATTAGTTACCATTTTTCATTTCAATATTTATTTATACTACATTTATATATATACATATATATATAATTATATATTTATATATATATATATATATATATATATCAGGATATATATATATATATATATATATATATATATATATATATATATATATATATATATATATATATATATATATATATATATATCAGGATATATATATATATATATATATATATATATATATATATGTATAAATACATATAAAATATCAGTAATCGTCTAGAGATTTCTAATCAATCACTAAACAAACGATCGTAGAGAATATCCCAATAAATTAACTTTTTTTTTCTCTTATTCTACCTACAAGTTGACAGAAAATGTTCTTCATTTCGAAAAGAAACTTTTATAGAAACAAACATTTATAGAAAACTCAATTTTCTAGCTACACGACTAATATTAATAACAACATTTATAATTTATTGAACTGTGTTTTTTTTTAAATGTCAAAACTTATTTCATAAAACTTTTTTGACGTGAAAACGTCGATTCACTTGTTACACTGATAGTCGGTCGAACAAATTTTCGGCGAACGAATGCGATAGCTGTGGCATCGTCGAAAAAGGAATGAGATTTCGTAGCTACTCCGTCGGACATACAGCGGCTAGCGGCAGCTCAAACGTCTACGGATCATGTTCAGGATGATTTCACGAAAAAATCTACGGCACGGACCCGAAATGCACCTTTTTTCTTTTCTATTATTTCATATAGTTAAGGGGATGGAACAGTCCATTTCCTGTCTGAAAGCCGAAGTATCATTTTACTTGAATGGGCCTTTAAACATGGGGATTTTTAAAAAACCAGCTACATTCATAAAGTTCGATAAATATCCATCAAATTGGCCTATAAAATATCTCAAGGTGCTCCATATGAATGTTTACAAAGTTTTCCCGAGATTTTCCACCGTTGTTCATACGAGGGGCGCATGCCAATTTTCCCAGAGTGTTTTTGTGATTAAAACTTCAATTCTTTACATCGGCATGCAATTTGAAAACACGGAAATCCCTTTTATTTTTTTTCATATTTCGTAGCCCTTTGAGCCCTTTCAGTCGCTGCGGATTCTATGCCATTCATTATTAGAACTGCAATTTGTTTGTATTACCTTATGTTACAGGCAGTATATTATCACGGAAAAACACAAAAATTCTCAACAAAAAGACCTTATGACCGGAAAGCGTGCGGCAGCCAAGAACCCGTCTATCTTTCATATTTTAAGGTTAATTATCAAGCCTTGTAATGGCATGCGATATAAAATGGGAGAAGGTCACCTGTCACCATCTCCTGGTCTATATAGGCTTTACCTTTGTTAAATTATTATTAAAACATAAACTATTGTGAACAGCCAAGTAGCCGCGCTCGTTAACGCGTTGTCTCTACTTGGAACTAGCAGGTGATGGGTTCGAATACCCGGCACCGGCAGTTTTGTCAATTAAAAAAAAAATTAATGGGGCGGTTCATTGACTAAACTGTCGGCGTATGGATAAGAAAGAAGTAACCGGCTATGTTTGTGAAGGTTTTCCGCAAAGTTTCGATTCACGAACTCCAGATGAATATCGGCATAGTTCCTATCAAAGACGGCTGCAGCCGCACACCTATCAATTCCTTGTCTGCATATGAATTCCTGATCCTCCACTCACATCATAAAAATGTAAAAGTAAAAATTATAATAAAGGTTGAAAAATAATGATGTGGGTGGGCTCTGTTATAGACAGTCGTGTCTCAAAAACGGAGGTTAAACAAAGTTGGCATTGGCTCCTGGTTTTATTATGACTTTAATGGACAACAAAAGTTAACTCTCGTCTCGACTATCGCGAATATTATATTACGTCATTCGAAAATTATCGCTTGTAGCTGCACCGCTAAAACGTAAAAAAATAATAATAACCCTGTAACAATGAAAATAAATTACACACATTGTTTTTACAAATACATATAAATATATGTACATTTGTGGGTAATATTTATGTATATTAGCCGTTTTATTTTTTTTAATTTTAATGAAAATATAACCAAGCCAACATGAAAAAAAAAACCCTTACACAACAAGGTCTGTGCACAGTTCTTGTTATGTTTATAAAATAAAATAATACATTTGCTTTTGTAACGAGTCCTTTTTTCTCTCTTCAAAAGCGTGTTGTATATTTTATAAAGAAAAACTTTATTAAATGTTTCTGTAAAATTTAACGTTATACAAAAGAAAGTCAACTTGGAGACAAGTTGTAACACATCTACACGGAACATTTCATACATACACACACACAAACTCACAAATTATTATTAAATGTAAGAAAATAAACGGAAAAAATATCACTAATGTTGTTGTTGTTGGTGCTCTATGAATATATCGTATAATAAAGCATTTAAAACAAAGACAAGGACAGATAGATACATTTTACATACTTTTGTCTTAATTAAGGTCAAACAGTCAGCGGAGGCTATCAGCTTGAAAAATATGCCGTATACTATAATTGTTTCTTCTGGTAGCTAGCTGGTAGTTGCTTACTTACTCAAAAGAATACGTCAAGTCTGTTTTACAAATTATCGTATTCCGTTAAGTATACGGTGGGTTGGAAAAATAGTATACAAATTTATGACAGTTATATTTCAATGTAAATTAACAAAAATTGCTCTCAATTTTTTAAATAAAATTTCAAAAACTGTCCCAATATCAAGATCGATTATTTGTATTACAGTAATCATATTTCAACATTCTATGATATACAGCTTTTGTGATGCTAAGCAATGGCCAAGCTTTAGTTGAGTGTTCAATCACGTGATTTTGACATCTTTGGCGTCAACTTTGCAGCTGCATAGAGCGGCGAATTGTCTTAATCTGCCTGTGAATAATTTGAGGCTATAATTTAAATAAATAAATATTCAAGTTTTAACATTCCACAATAAATTATATATTATCTAGACATATTAAATCTAAATGATCAGTACTTACTTTTTCTTATGCCTGCTGTACACACTCGGCGAGGCAACACGATATATAGCGAGCACGAGGTGGACTCACAACGCTCGGCCTGTTTTGTGTCGAGTCGCCTCGCCTCTCCATCGCTCCATTAAAAGTCGGTTTTTTTAACACGAGTCAAAGAAAGCGAGTGGTGAATATATTTGACACGAGCACGAAGAGCACTCTCGTCTACATTCGATTCAACGTTCAACCGCTATTTTTAAATATTCAACTATCAACCGCTTTAATTGTACCCATTAATCTGAATAGTATAACACGAAAATAAATAAAAACTGTATAAATTTATGAATACTTTTTTTATTCTTTTAGTGTCCTTCATTACTCATTTGAATAATTATTATTTTGAATAGTTTAATCAAAATGTTACTACTCCGTAATTATTAATTTAATAATGTCATTTTTCAGGTATACCAACGTAATTTCGTTGACTAAATGACGACAAATGTATTGCCGTCCGAACACTCGGCGAGAGTGTACACAGTTCCACTTGTGGCTCCTCGACTTACGAATGTCTCGCCGAGTGCCCTCGGTGAGTGTGTACAGCCGACATTAACATTATTATTCCAACATATTATTTACTTGCATACTTGAACGATACAATACTGTACCAATATCAATCTGCAGTACGATTACGAGGACACAAGTATGAAAAAACAAGCATATAAAATAGCCTAGTTATTGAGTTATTGAATTAATTAATTAATATCAATATCAAAAAATTGGTACAGTATCGTGACGTTTAAGTATACACAAGAATAATATGTTGGTATAAGAAGTTACTAATTGACAAGTTAATCAAGAGTGGTGTAACGGTTAGCGCACTGGACGCGATATACTGAGGTTCGGGGCTCGTTTCCTGACGTATTAAAGAGTTATTTCTTCATTTTATTATTAATTAATAACAGTATTATTATAATTATAATTATAATTGTTTTTTGGATTTAAATTCATATTTAGAATTGTTTTTCCAAAATATATTAATTTTGGTTAACAAAATTGTTTTCCACTGAACTCGGGCAGTCGAGAGATTTAACTTTAAAATCGGGAATCAGGAGAAACTGTGCGATTTCGGGAGTTCGCCGACAAAATCTGGCGAGCTGGCAATCCTATACATCCTTGTATTATCAGTACTATACTAATATAGTATAGTACTGAGGCAATAGAAATATCTTCTATGTTTCCGATAGACTGATTGAAAGACATATATGCAGAAATCGATGTGTCCTAATGCAACCACCATATGAAATAAACCAGTGTCCAAATTGTGCAATTGATTTTTGTATATGTAACGTGCCCAAATCATAACATAATCATTATATGAAATAGGTCTAGGTCTCAGCGCCTCAAAGATGGGTGGGTTTTAATGGGTATCCTGGCTAGCCAGAGATGAGATAAAAGCAGCAAAATTTAACTGAATAGAACCTTGTACAATAGTGTTAATTATGTGGATGGAATATGCTGATGCATTTGTATTCCTATTATTAAACAAAATCTTGAATCGAAACATTAAACAATCGAAATTATCGTATTAAAACACTTATACAATCTTCAAAAGTTGGTTCAAGTTTGAGTAGTTTCATGTACTTTTTGGTTCTACTCTGCAAAAGTTTAAACGCAATTTTAGGATGTCCAGTTTCACCCACGTTCAGTTGTCACACCGATATACACTTTTGCAAATGTATGCATCTATGAAGAAAATCTAATAATATGATACGATCATACTAATATCACCCTCTGGAATTTGAACATACGCCACGAAATAGTAATTTATTGGCAGCGTAGGGTAAATAATTATTTGTAGTTAAAAAAAAACTGAAAAATCACTTTTGCTGGTAAAGCACTAAGAAAATTCTTAAAAAGTCAAATGAAAAGGCAAGAGAGATGGTTTCAATTTAACACATGGATGGGTTAGATTCATAGGTACCGACCGTTAAAATTAATGTTTTCTAATGTGTTACAAATAAAAACGTATTTTCCTGTTTTTGCTGTTAAATGCTCCTATGCTTTGGTGTACCTTGCGTGTAACTTTTATGTAAGGTCTTTGACTTTCACCTACAGACTATAAAATAACATAATAATAAAAAAAGGTGCCGCGCAAAAGTAAAATAAAATATGTTTTTTTTTTCAGTAGAGAAAAATTAAAATTTACTATACATTAATTAGTAACATTATTTACAGTTAAAAAGTGATTATCCGTGTATTTTACATTTCCCATACCATATAAAAAAATAAAAAAGAAGACGAACTAGAATATATATTTAAAAAAAACTCCCCTAAGGAGTGGTTTAATGTAAATAAAAGATATTTTAAAAATTGCCTTTTTCGTTTTACAATTTTTTTATTTATATTATAAGGAAACAAATTAACAAAATTACTGTCATTCTTTTGTTTTGCTTACTAGGGATGTGCACATTATGTATATATAGACGTATGTATGTACCTTTAGAGCTTACCAAAATTATCATTATGTCCTTTTGTCTTAATATTACAGGTACATAAATATTTTTACCTCTATATAAACATTTCAAAACATAATGTCAACTTTTCAACGGGCTAAACGTTTTAGGGTCTGATGCCAAAAATAATATTTATATATTGGTGAATTAGATATTCGATTATCAAATGATAATTAATTAGAACTCTAGATTTTTGAAATATAATTTCAAATTCGCCCCAATACCTAAATCAGTTTTTATATTATAAATACGTATTTTGACTACAAAGTCGTCATCATCAGTATATAGCAAGATGTAATTTACTCTTTGACAATTAGAAATAGATAGAAAATAGCAATCAATAGACAAAAATAAAATAAATAAAAAATTAAACAAAATAAATTAAAATATAATAAATTTTATTGAAATTACTCTTGTTAAAATTGCTTTCATTCGATTTACTCTTGTTAACATCACTCTTATTAAAATTACTCTTATATTGTCTCAGGATATGTTATTCGTTGCTAATTTGGTGAATCTAGGTATTGGGGCGAATTTGAAGTTTTATTGGTGAATTACCCTAGAATATGCAAATTTTATAATTGAATATAGAATTAGTAGAGCTAGCAAAAACAAGTTTTTGATCGTTGTCTTCTTATCAGAAGTGAGACTGTTCTATTGATTTTTTGGTATATACCAATTTTTGTCTGAAACGGGTGTTACTATTTTTCAAACCAAGCTCATTTTATTTGTCTACTCGAAGCCTACATTTTGAAGAGCAATCTATTTTTAATAAAAAGAGGCTCTTCTGGCTTGACGAATTCATTCAAAAATTTGCATTCATTATTGATATGTACATTAAATTTCACCGTGATAGCTTTCTATTCCTGACATATGGTGAGTTCAAATACCACTAGCTTCATACATTTTTTTGAATGGATGTCTTCAAGGAAGCTGTTTGGGACATCTGACCTAGTTCTAGGCCTAACCTTGACCTAGGCATTTGAGGTTATTTGAACGTAAGGTTGGCCTAATTGTATCATCTACCTCGATTCTAAGTGAACGGGCCCTTAGTCATAATGCCACCCGAGCCCCTTAGGCCCAGTCCAACGCTGATGTATACTACCTATATGAGCTCTTGTATAAAAACAATTGTTTTATGTTTATGTTAACTTGCTACATAACTTCAAAATTCATACTTTGATTTGTACTTTGTATATAGAGGTTATGTGGTGTTTGCACCAGATTTTGTAACGTGTTTTCACGCATTTTGTTATCTCAGAGCCATCTACCTACCTGTAGTAAACACATTTTTTTGGTTTATTCTTTTTATTAGGTAGTTTGTAAAAAAAATTCCATTATCTTATTATTTTATGAAAATAAAAAATAAATTAATTTTAATTTTAATATTGCGACTGTCTATTTCATATGTTGATTGTTTATGGCGTCTTTATGGAGAATTTTTGTTGTTGTTGACTTTTGTGTACTTTAATGTAAAGATCACAGAAATATTTTTAAACAATAAACAGATGTGAAGGTAGCTACAACAAGATAATTTAGAAATAAAAATAATATTGTTTTAAAAATGAAATTACTTTATTTTCCGATGGTAACAAGTGGAAAATATTTATATACATTTTAACGTGAAAGACTTCTACTAATTCCAACTTTGTGAACACGGAATGCAACAAATTACCGAGTTCTTTGTTTAAATACACTGTTTATACTGAGAGGGTTTTTATGAGTGAACTTATCCACACCAAATTTGTGGGGTATAAACTAAAGTAAAATACTTATACGTATAAATGGTTGCTTTTGTAGTCTGCAGTGATTACAGATATTAGAGCTAAAATTATAGCAAAAATGATTTTTTGAAAATATTTTTCAAACAAAAGTTGTGTCTACTGTCGTAGTTCCTACATCTTAAGTAAAAATTCCGTGACTACTATAAACTTATGTTACTTTATTCCTTTTTTTTCTGTCATAGCAGATCGCATAAAATCACCGACTATAAATTTTTTTATTTATTTATCGGTTTTTAAATGACAATTAAAAATCGATTTGATCGGAGAAGATTTGTACAGGCACAGGTTTTTATTTATAATTAGTTAACAAGCACTTTAGACACTTGTCAATAGTTTTCTGGTTTTTATAATTTTTTGTTACACGTAGAAATTATTCGAAAAACTCCAAACATATTCTGGAACATTTTATGGTGTTGGAAGATCATTCAGAATAATTAACATCATAAATTACAGCATCAAATTATTTATGTAGATTAAATATACACCTTAATTCTACACCAAAACATATGAAACTTTTAACCATAAAATCAAGAAATGTTAATCTAATTCTGTAAAAAGGTTGCAGTATTTTTATTTTATTCCATTCGTTTCTTATAAAAGACGAATAAAATAGTCAATACACCTTCAACTTCTCTCCGTTCCTTAATGTATATTATACACATCTATCTGTGAGATGTGGCAGAGACGTAATGTTTAAATATATTTTTGTATAGTGATATCTCTAATACCAAGTGATTTATGATAACGATAAAATATTATATTGTGAAAGCTCTAAATTCATAATTTCATGTATTTGGTTAAAAAGTTTTCTAAAGAAATCTTTTTAAGTGTACACTCATTCACCACCTGCAGAACTAAAAACTATAGTAGATTCAAGCTTCCGAGAGTCCGTCCATTTAAACATACTAAATCACGTGAATATAGCACATGTTGCAAAACGATTGGTTCGTTTGATAACTTGGAATTTTAAATCTGAATTAATTCAATTTTTTTTAATATTTATTTTTAGTTTTTATTGTTATATTTGTTCTAGTTATACTTTTTATTTATATTAATATTCATATCATAACAAAATAATATGAAAAAACGAAAACGAACTGACGAAGCCGGTCTGGTTTGACATATTATGTTCACGTGTTCAGTAAATGCATTTGTTGATAACGATAGACTCTCTAGTTTGAGTTTAATGTACATCCAAATAAAATATTTTCAATTAATAATTTTTTTAAATAAATATTTTTCCGAATTTACTATCTACTCGTAAAAAATACAACTGAGTAATAAGCGAATGAGGGGAAACAGCCTGATGGTGATCCGGTTAACTAAATCTTCTGGCCAGCTTTTCTTTAGTTTTTTTTCTACGTTTTGTACGTTTCTGTATCTGTGTCCAGCTTCACGTAGACGAATTATACACTTGATGAGTGGGATTATGACACCTCATATATACAAAATTTTTGTGATGGATGGTTTTCGCAACCATAAAGTTCTACCTTATATACAACACTAGCTTCAAGATAGCTTTGTATATTATGAGATAACTTTCTACTGGCAGGTGTGAGTGGCAGGTCTAAGCATAATTGTTGTAGTTTAACTATAATGTGAGATCGACATGTAAACTTTTCATTCATGTGCGACGTTCAGTTGCCACGTCTAGTAGTGAAAGTAATTAGAGTGGATTTTTCACTGTTTACTTTAATTTGCCATTGTCAAAGCCATTCCTGATGTGTGTCGAAGTGGCTTTGTAAATTTTGTGAAGCCACTACTGTACTTAATTAATGGTGATGTTTATACAAGCTCGTTATAATACACTAATTATGTAGCCTGAATTTATAATATCTAGAGCACGGTAGTGCGCAAGGCCGAGTTGAAGGTATCTTTTACAGGTAATCTTTTTGCAACTTTGAAAGAAATATAGAAAAAAAGCTTATCGGCAAGCTTTAGAAATATTGTTTGTTTATTTGGTCATAAGGTTATACACTTGCATCTATTTGCTATTTGCTTGTGTTTTTATTTGGAGGTGGCATCTTCAAACATCCCTTGTACTACCAGTTTCTTTTAGTAAACAAAAGATGCATTTCTTTAATAAATATTTACATTTTTGATAACTCTTCTTAGAACCGTTTACGCTCAATTTGAGCTTGAACTTGAACGTGTTTTTAAACGATTAGTTGTTTCAGGTTATGGATACGTGTTGGTTATACTATTATACTCTTTAAGCCTAGTAGGCTATATCAAAACTTTGAATAAGATTTACGAGTAACAAAGGCTATGGCAATTAGTAATACTATACACCTGTTTCCACATGGATATGAATCATATGCTAAAATTGCTCAACTGATTCTGAAAATATTTTCGTCACTACATAGGTTACGGTGTCGAAACCAACAAAGCCTATGTTAATTGGCTCAGCCTTATATTATTCAATCGTACATCATGTGTTTATTATGTGAATTTTTAATTTTTTTAGCCGTTATATTTGACAAATATAATGAGATAGATATAACTTTGCAATCAACATTCAAAATCATTTATAAAATGTCCCAAAAACTCTCACCAGAAGGTGGCACTTGATATACATTGTTGTCGTTAAAACATTTATTTAACAAATAATTATAGTTATTGACTATGAAATATTATAAGTTTTTGTAAACAACTAGAAATGTAGTGAAGGGCGAAGTCATGTAAGTAAGAGACTCTAGGCCTTTTTTTTACTGATCTGTTCAAACTTTATCTCCTCTCTCATCTGGTTTATTTCCACTAGCCATGTGGTCGTTGTTGAACCTACCCGTCCTCTTTTTTGCATGCAAAACAAAGTTCCACTTTAATTGTTTTACCTCTTGGTTTGTCTATTTCGGTCTCGCCGAAGGCAAGGTACTTCATTCTGGTACCTAGCAGAGGTAGTCCAGGCACGCCACGCTGTTCATTAATCCCATGAGGCATAGATGCATATTGAGTCTGGAGTGACAGCTTAGTAGCCCAGTCAGAAGTGTGATGATTTTTCGGTTCTTACTAACGAAACAGTCTCAACTTGCGCCTTTGTACCCTTATCATTTATTTGTTTTGTCTGCAGACTGCTGCAAACTTCCATTTCCTGTTTAAAGGCTTTCTCTCCCAGCCGTTAAAGGCCAAGATAGTCTGTTTTCTAGTTATTCCTAGATATGGTTGCGGTCTCTGACACTGGAGCGTGGCTCCTTCATGGGCAAGTTCGTTACTCCGCATTATCCTAGGATTTATATTTTTCCGCTATTCCGCAGTATCCCACGATCTATATTTTGTGAATAATTACTAATTGCCTAAGATTTTTTCGTTGATAAATTGCTGTAAGACTACTAACAGTTGGATTATTATTTGGCATTTTAATTTTGAAATCCGCTTAATTAAGAGATAGAGGTAGAGGTAGATTGTAAAGGCTGCCCTGGACGGGCTACACTTCGGCCATAAGTTCCATTGTGATGCCTTAGGATGTGAGGATGTTAGTGGAGGGGAAAGAATTTGTGAGTAGACTAGCAATTGGTAGGATATTCGGCTGCAGCCGACTATGATAGGAACTATGCCGATATTCATCCGGAGTTCGTGAAGGAAACTGCAGAAAACCTTAGCATAGCCAGTTACTTCGTTCTTGTCCATACGCCGACAGTTTAGTCAATCAACCGCCCCCTTTTTTCTCTTTTTCATATAATTGACACACTGCCGATGTCGGGATTCAAACCCATAACCTCCCAGTTTCCAAGTACTGCATACTGCGCAGACATTAAGAGATGATAATTAAGAGATATCGCACGCTATGAGAATATTAGTCATACATCATCTGTCACACATATGTGTACATAGACAGAAGAGACTGTTTAAATCAACTTGTATAATTTTTATACGCTACACAAGTTAAAATGAATTTTGTAACACCTTAACGTGGAAACAATACCTATTAAATGTAAGTTACACATCATCTATTTCCTTTTAAGAGTAGTTATATTGCTTTGGCCTGCTATGTATTTATCGTAAAACATAAATCAGTTGTACCATGGCAAGTTGGATTAAATATTTACTAGAAAGATTTCATATAATAAGAATTACAAATATAATACTTATATATTTTCGGTATTCGTAAACGAATTCTACGAGAATGTATCATACGTTTAATGAAAAATTCTATCTATTTTTATTGTTTATAACACAAATAGAAAATTTACCAGGTCCCTTGTCGATTTTATGGTTTCTTTTGTATTTGACCAAATTTATTCAGGATCCAGAAAACAAATTCATAACACTTAACATACTATTTTTAGTGACGGAAAATGACATTTTCGCTAATATGGTCTGTGACTTTCTCTGGATAAGGAAATATTTATCAAACCCTGTTCTAAAGGTATACTACACGTCTGATTTCATTCGGGGTGTATATGACAATCTTAAACGGTTTGAAATCAAAACTTTCGTCCATAATCTTAACGGGTAAAGTGAAAACAATTTTTAAAACAACAGCTGATATCATATATTAATGAGGGTATAAATAGGCTCCTAAGCCATCGTTGGTACACTAGTTAAGTATAATGTTCTAGACTTTCTTAAAAACGAGAAAAAGAGTTATACAAAATCGTTAAATTTTTTTTTAAGTTGTACTTCATTTGACGCGTTATGGGAATTAGTTCAGTGTGTATTTTCAGCATGTAACAAATCGCTGATATAACACTCGATCACTCTCTCGATCGATATTACACAGTTTTCTAACCTGCTCTATTCCACAGTGCTTAGAGAAACAGACATCAAATAAGTCTGTCACATAAGTGACCCCACTTTTTAGTGGACAATTATTTGGCCTGTGCTATGCTTTTTGCCTATTGAAGTAGAAGACTATATTATGGATTATAGAACGAAAGATGACTGATCGTAATTATTTTGGTAAATATACAGTTGAAATTCGGTACAGGAATGTCTTCATCATTACTACTCCATGTTTCTGATAAAAGAAGAATGTTAGAATTACGAGCCATATTATCAACGATGGTTATGGGCTCATAAACTTTGTATATTTAATGTAGAGTTTCACCGAGGCTACGAGGTAACCTCGCCTCGCCTCGGTACACGGTTGCGAGGCACGAGGCGAGGCGAGGTTCAAAATTTTAATCCTCGTTACTTACAGACACGAGGCGCGGCATATCGTTACAAAAACATCGCCTCGGCGAGCCGAGGCGAGGTATATCATCACAAACACCTCGCCGAGGCAAATTTACGAAAAAAAAAATTTTTATTTATATATGCAGTGTCAGTGACAGTGTAAGCATTTAAAAAATATATGTAATGTTAATACATGCTTAGTGTTATATCTTCCTCTTACATATAAAAATAGAACCTCTTATATAGTTCTTAAAACATCACGAGTTTTCATTTTTTCAGAATATTTTTTTAGGCCAAATTTTTTTGAATTTACTGTTTTCATTCGAGAAGTCATAAAAATTTTGAGACTAAGCAACTTATATTCCGTGTTTTAAAGACATTTATTTTCTTACAAGTTTTTTTAACCATATTATGTACATTCATGCAAAATAAGTCAAATTTAGTAAAACTTTTACCTCGGGCGAGGCGATGCGAGGCGAGGCGAGGATGATAGCTAACCCAACCGTGGCGAGGCGAGGCTGGTCAACATTCTACCTCAGCCGAGCCCGAGGCGAGGCGAGGTTGATATTTAAAAAAGCTAGGCGAGGCGAGGTGATACCAAAACCTCGCCATGCCTCGTGCCTCGTGAAACTCTAACTTTAATATAAATAATGGATTTAATGCCAGTCTTTCAATATTTAATTGTAACCGAAGAAGTGGCGTAGGTTCTCTTCTACCCTGCTAAAATGTAAAATTCTTTTTCTATTGTAGTTTTTCACTACAATATCATTTTATTAAACTCGTAATACTAGTGTTGTCCTTATTCAATATTATTTAAATGAATTATTAAAACAGACGCACGAGTTCTCATATAACTTCCCACGTGCCTACATAAGAACACACACACTTTTTTTTTGGTAATATATTTACAACAAATAAAATTCGAAAGTGGCGGTGTTGTATTAAAAACTAATTGTACCAAGAAGGTATCAGTAAAAACATTTTTTGTCCGTGTATGTTTAATACGCAAGTTTTGTGGAAAAAATGAAATATAAAATCTGATACAGAATATCGGCTAACGCAAGCATCAAAAATAAATAGAAATAAATATAAAAGCCTCTGTTAATATAAAAAAACTAATACGAAAATTCTTGAATTGTCAATTAGCGAATAAATCACAATTCCAATCTAAAAAAACATTTTATTGTGTACAAAAAAAAAATATAATACAAACATATTATTCCTAATAAAAAAAAAAAAGTATATCTTAAAATCAAAACGAATAACGTTTTTTTTTTTATATTTATTTATCAGACTTATTCATCAAAAATATTTGCTTCTGTTTTTTTTTTTTTATTTTGTTAAAGGTTCACAAAATCTATAAAATTCAGTGATTCATTAAAGTATTTTCTAATTTAAAACTGGTAGACGATATAAAATTATTTATTACTTTAAATTTTAACAATAATTTATTTTATTTCTATTTATTTTTTTGGTTGGTTGTTTGGTGTTTATACATTGCGAAATAAACACTGTGTACAATAATTTCCGGTCACAAAAAATTTTTACAAAATATTCACCGCAAATTTTGTGTAAAAAGAAAACATGTATTTCAAAAACAAGGGCGGAATAATTTTAGTCCCAAATTTGAAACGGTATACTTACATATGGTAGAAAAATTTACTGGTAAAATATCTGGTGTCTCACGGCTAGAGATAGGAAAAGCCTAGACGTACGGAAAAGAATAATCTTTAGAAAAATCTATGGACCCATGTGTGATAATGGAGTATGGAGGATAAGAGCAAACCTCGAATTGCAGAACCTGGGGACCTGCACATTGTCACTGAATTTCAGAAAAGGAGACTGCGCTGGTTGGGAAACTTTGAATGCCAAATGAAAGAGATGTAAAGAATATCTATAACAACTGGAAGACCCATTTAAGTGAAGCCATTACGATTTTTAACAAAATTACAGTAAAACTTAGTACCTACAACTTTACTTCTTATAAATTTTTCGATCTTTCGAATATTAAGGGAGATATGTCAATTTTAGTGTTTCCCCTTCCTTTTAAACCCCCTTTTCCCCTTGTTCGATTTTACCCATTTACGAACGTGACCTTTTGAATACCAAAAGCGCCTCAAATACCAAATATCGATCCAATCAGATCAAAATTGTGACCGCTAGAGTGATTGCAGACATATATTTATATATATATATATATATATATATATATATATATATATATATGTATATATATATATATATATATATATATATATATGTATATATATGTATATATATATATATATATATATATATATATATAAATTTTACAGATGGTGATTTTCGACATCTACTAGGTAGGATCGATGGACATTTGCAAAATTTTGAAGTCAGTACGAGACCAACAGCTCTATTTCCTTTCAGGAAATTCGCTAAAAATGCGTCACATAGGAGTTACGTAGACTAAGCGTATTTTCGTAGAGAAAGAAGATGTAATAATACAAAATCATGCTACCGAAAATTAAATTCTTCAATATCTCTGTACACATTAGAGTTTGAGCAAAAATGATACGGTGATGAATTGTAGCAAACATGATTTTCTACAACTTTATTTCTTATGCATTTTTCGATTGTTCTAATATTAAGAGAGATATTTTATATTTTGTGTTTTCTTCTGTCCTTATGCCCCCATTTCCCCTTGACGTATGTCATTTATTAATAAAATTGGTCATGCAAATACTAAAGTCATAAACGACATTTCATTTTGATCAGACTAAAATTGTGACCGCTAGAAAGTGATTTATGTATTTTTAGGAAATTCGATAAGTTGAAGCAGCTCCTGTGTAACAAATTTTTTTAAACTGAAATCTGACACAAGATTATAAGAAATATAAAATATAAAGCTGAGATGTGAAAACCATCGAAATTCATTCAAATGCATATAAGTATACAGAATCGCGGTTTTTCTTATCCAACAAAATACACAATTCGTTACCCAACAAAAATTAATGAGCCGATAGGGTGGGTTTGTCTCAGATTATCATATTTCTGAGTTTAACATGATCAACTTCTCAGTATTTTATTTTTTATTTATGATTTTGAAAAACCATTATTATTATAATCATAAGATTATTCATAATAACAATGTAATTAGTTAACATATAGTAATAGAACATTAAAATCGTAGTTACAGAAAAATTAGTTGGTACATAAATTGTTAAATATAAGATTATCAAAGTGAAAGTATCACCAAATTAGCAACGAATAACATATCCTGAGACAATATAAGAGTAATCTTAATAAGAGTGATGATAACAAGAGTAAATCGAATGAAAGAAATTTTAACAAGAGTAATTTCAATAAAATTTATTATATTTTAATTTATTTTGTTTAATTTGTTATTTATTTTATTTTTGTCTATTGATCTCTATTTTCTATTTATTTCTAATTGTCAAAGAGTGAATTACGACTAGCTAATTTATACTGATGATGACTACGTTGTGGTCGCAATACGTATTTATAATACAAAAACTGATCTAGGTATTGGGGCGAATTTGAAACTTTTTAGATAAATTGTTGTAAAATTTATTTACATATGATTTTGCCCCTTTGCCCGTTAGTATTAAGAAAAATATTCCAAACATATGTATTTCCCTTTGCACGACAAAAAATTTCTAAGGATCACGAACGTAGGCACACCCAAGACTCCAGGCCTCAAAACGTGGAAATACTGTGAAAATTTTTTAATTTCAATTTTCGAACCAATTAATATAGCTTCCCTATACTGGGTATAATATTCAAATTAGTTAAAAATATTTGCATAATACTTACTATAAGTTCATATATATCGGTATGTTTTTACGACGAAATTAATAAACACAAAAACTATAAAATACTTAATAATGCTAATGCATTTTTGAATCAATATTTACCGAGTACACAATTGCAATATAATGCTGCTAAGATTAATACTTGGTTGCGTGATAGAAGGATGCGTGTTATAACAAAACTTAGACTTGGTTCAAGCATACCTTTATTTGTCTTGGAAAAAAATTAAGAAAGGAGCTGTTCTTTTTAAGCTTCCTTTCGACGCGAGCTTTCCATTGACTTGTGTTTTCTATAATTCGGAACATATTTACTAGTCATATGTAATTTTCATTTGAATACGGATTTTCTCTTATATTTTGGGGAATAGTTTTATTTTCTCGCTTTGGTTCTTAGCAGTACTCCGCATGCTCTTCACGATGACACCGGAAGCAATGTACTAGCTAAATGCGTTTCCACGTTTCACCAATTTATAACTTTACACAAAGCTAATTTGTAAAAATCACGCGCATACACATACACTAGTACGCTGTTCGTTGTGAGCTGAACTATTGTTTACGCGTTAGTTAACGTTATTAGTCTATTAGTATATTAGTTATTAATCTATTAGTCTATAGAATATTGTTTTCGTTATTAGTCTCGTAGCTATTAGCGATTCAAATCTAACGGTATTTTGTCACTGTAACGAGCAAAAAGACCTTTTATCGTCGATTATTTTGCAAAATTCTAGTTTAATTTGAAAATATCAATTGAAACATACTGTACATTCACTTAAATTTTATCTCATCAAAATTTTATTATTATTTTATGTGTTTTTAGATAGTGTATACACAAACTTACAAATAAAGTTTAAATCAAACTTGACCTTTTATTTTAAGTGGAAAATGTTACATACACACCACATTTTCTATATGATACCATCATGCTACTTCAATTTTATACCTTTAATATCTTGAATATGATCGTCTTCTATACGTTATAACGAGTTCGAATGAAAAAAAAAACATTTACCGACATTTAATTTCAATGGTTTTATGTTTGTAGGTAAATAATATTTTATTTCCGTGGAATAAAAATCTATTAAAATATCTGTTTATGATTTTAAAATCAATTTGAGTCTATTTTATATTAAAAATATAAAATAAACTTGTGCAATCGAATTAGTACATTTTTATATCAAAAGATGTCGAATTCAGAACAAATCTAATCTTTATGCTACCATCATATGTGATCAATATTAAATTTATCTATTTGTTAACTAAAATTAATCTATCGATTACTTTGATTTTCTACAACAGTCTCTCTTCATATAAATTTGATACATGGAGACTAGACCAGTACTAATTTTGTACCCTTTGGAATACTCTCCCATCAGCTTGATTTTAACGTTTAATTGAGACGTAGTACACCCAAATTTATTGAGTAGGTGCAAAAGGGTAACGAAAAACAATTATCCCCCATTTATAAATTATTCGAACGTATTGAGTAACTAAACTGTCTCTTCCATTAAAAACATGAACATTGTCGTAATTTTGTTAGTGATGCCGCAAGACGAACCGAGAATAAGTTAGCGAGAAACGAAATGAAAATAAGAATCGTGATTTTCGATAAATATTTAAGAGACAGGCGATATTCTCTCTTTCATTCTTTATAGATTTTTAAGCAGTAACATTATACTAAACACAAAACAGCAAGTCATTTACGTTGGTAATGATCTCATTTTTTACAGACGAAAGAAGGAGATACTCAATTCAACCTATATATATATATAATATATATATATATATATATATATATATATATATATATATATATATATATTCATATATTAAACCTATATATATATATATATATATATATATCTCAAATATATTCTTCATTGTGTCAATTAAAATTTAATGAATTAGAAAAATATGCAATTTATATGAATAAAAAAACGATGTTTAAAACGATGAATAACAAAAATGTTTTTGAATTTTTGTATTTTTTCAAGAAATTCTTCAACTGTAAAAACGAGACGAGACAACAGACAATTTTTACAAGTCAAAATATACAAGAGACATGCTAATCTCGTCTCGTGGCATCAATAATTTTTGTGTATATAGGATTAAAAACATTTCCAAAAGAAAAGTCCGTATTGAGGTGAATATAAGAAACTCTTGTCATTTTCAACGTTATATCGATATTTGTAAGTACTATTGCCCACAAAATTTGATATCATTTTTTTAAATTTTATAATTAATTTGTGCTTCATTGATTCAATTTTCAACAAAATGCTTCGAGTAAAAAAAAGTTGTTCATTATAAATATAGTAACAACTTTTATTAAAAATTTTTTTTCAAAATCCCAATGAATAACACACAAATCAACTATAAAATTTTAAAAATTTACATTAACTTTTGTGGCTAAGTGTACATCTAATATGAGGTTTTATTCAAAAAATGATTTAGTTAGTATCCTAGCATCTTCTCATATTATTTCATATAATGTAAGTATTTTTGCAGACTTGAAACACTTCGTATCTAACATATTTATAAGACATTATGTCAAGTAAATATACGCGTGTCAGTGTCAAACTTGATGATATAAATTAGTCTAAGATTGAAAAAAAATATTCTTTTTACATTTATAATTGTCACCCCATAAAATATACAACTTAAATATGCAGTCTGTATAATTTATTATAATCTCTGACACCCTACAAATTGTATAAATTTATTAAATATTTCTTGTAGATATATATTTTACGTAAAAAATGACTTAATTCCCTAGCGATGCCGGTGGGTTTTCTTTTTTGGCACCTAACCACCCTATTTTGGAATATGAGTCATTTTCCAAATCGGATCCTAGCATAGCTATAAACCATCGTCTTCATAAAACAATTATATTGAGAGAATAAGACAGTACTTTCAAAAAAATGTTTTGAACAGCATTCGTTTGTTATAATAAAACTAACACAACCATTATTATAAACACATTTTTCGAGCACCAAATCGATTCCTTCAATTGTTAAAATTTGAAAAAGAAAAACCACTTTTGTAGTGGATAGTATAAACTTGAATTATTCAACTTTTTAACTTTTCCCGGCGCTTCCACTATCAACATTATAATGTAATTTTGCTTCCCAGAACCCTCACCAAATTATAGAATTTGATAATAACATGTTTACAGCCTCACCTATCGGATCCTAGCCATGAACCATCGTCTCGACAAAGCAAATGTATTGTGGGTCTATGACCTTGATCGGTCTAGTAGGTCAGTGGTTACATGATCACTTATTGACGCACCAACTATAAAGCAGCTAAATATTCTTTCAAAATATACGATAAACAATATTGGACTTTAATGTTAAGATTGTCGCGACTAAACTAGAAATATTTTACACGATACAGACAAGATTATTTTATCGTGTTGTATAACACGATACATCGCTGTATTTAACTTTCGAGTTATATTTTGAGGATTTTGAGCAATCTTTTTTTCTACAATATTTAAATATTTTGTTTAATATTAGTTTAAATATTTTACTAAAATATTACATTCTTATCAAGTATACATTTTTACAATTAAATTACTACAGAAAAATTCGGTAAACAGTTTAATTCGAGCATGATTTCCAGTAATTAAACATTATTGTTTACTAATTAAATCGATTGATAGGATCGAATTTCTTTTAAATCGAGGAACTTTTTGGACTGTAAATGGTAATAATTTTTTTAATATATGTCTTTATTTTTAATATATGTCTTTATTTAATATACATTTGAAAAAATAACTTTCAATAAAATGACAATAAAACTTTTATTTTATAAAATGCATTTTTTTTCTTTTGAAACTTTTATTTCAAGCATCAAAACTTTTCGTAATCAGTTTACCATTTCATAAAACTTTTAAATATATTTTTAATTTTACTTTTTCTCTGAACAGTTCATAAAAACTAATATCATAATTTATTATTATTGAAGATTCACACATCAAATAAAATAAACGATTAGTTTCGAGTCCAATTGGAAACGACACGTACGATTCACTATAGAACAAACAAATCGAATTGTCGAAAAATTAAATAAAATAAAAATGTTAAATAAACATTTCCAGACAATTTTCTAAAAATCCTTTATAACAATAAATATTTACTACAAAACTACAAAATCACATGCTCGATAAGAACGACAAAAAAAAATTGTAACAAAATATTTAAATAAAATTTTTTATAATGCTAATAAAATTTTCATTACAATTGGACTATAATTTTAATACAATTACGTGTTTGAAGAATAAAAAAACTTTTTACCATTGTGTTTAGAGGGAAAAACATACAGGACAAACGTAACCTGACTGGTAAATGAGATCTGTCTAGGTACCTGACCTATATAACATATAAGAACATTTTTACGTGGTTTTATAGAAAACCTATTGTTCAATCTATTTATTATAAACATTCAAACAGCATAGTCCGTCTTGTCCGTTAATTGACATTTCATTAAAATCGTTCAAAGAAACATTTTTTCATCAAATACATATTTCTAACTAACCCTAGCTGCTATAACTACTATATGAGTATCCCTGAAATAAAAATAGAATGACAGTTAAATATTTGGCTAGAAAGTTTTGAATATAATTAATGTTTTTTCAACTTACAATTATAATAAACCATAATTTGACAAAATGGAAACCCGACTTCAAAAATCAAATATTCTATAACAACAAATGCACTAAAAAGTAAAAAAATAATTGCATATTCGTGTGCCAATTTTAGTTCACCTAAGCATTTTTAAATTTTTAAATATATATGTACAATTATTGTTATTTTTGGAGGCGGTGTCAGCATAGAGAAATTCACATAACTTTTGGACACCGCCTCCAAAAATAACAATAATTGTACATATATATTTAAAAATTTAAAAATGCTTAGGTGAACTAAAATTGGCACAAGAATATGCAATTATTTTTTTACTTTTTAGTGCATTTTTTGTTATAGAATATTTGATTTTTGAAGTTGGGTTTCCATTTTGTCAAAATATGGTTTATTTCTCGCTTTTTAGTGACTTTTAAGTTCTAAAACTGATTTTATTTGTCTAAATATGGGTAGACCTACTAAACGACCTGCTAATTTTTAGTGCACATTTTTTTTACCCGTTTTTTTTTTTTTTTAATTTTTTGTGCATTTTTTTATAACAGATTTCAGTTTTTTTTTTACATAGTTTGTTTTTTTTTTTGTAAAAATTTTTTTTTTGGGGACGGTTTTTTTTTGAAAAAAATTTTTTTGAAGTCGGTTTTTTAAAAAATTTTCTTATTTTACCATTATGAATGAGTATACCCTTTCAAAAAAAAAAAATTTAGCAGAAATCGGTTATCACATATAAAATGAGGATTTTCCTCGATTTCCCGAGGATTCCCTCATCAGAATGCGATTTGGTGCCAATGGAACCAATGGGAAACCAAACCCTTTAAGACAAAAAAAACAATTCAAAATTGGTTCATAAATGACGGAGTTCTGAGGTACCACACATCAAAAAAAAAAAAAAAAGACAGATGAATTGAGAAACGTCCTCCTTTTTGAAGTCGGGTTAAAAAGAATTTTTTTGACCTCTAAAAACAATTTTTATAATTAATAAAATTCGTTCTTACAATACATTAATCACTCTCTAGTCACGGTCATAATGTTAGTGTGATCAAAATAAAATATCATATATGATATGATTTTAGTATTTGCAAGGCCAAGTCTATTACTAAATAGCTAGGTCAAGGAGAAAGGGGGCATAGAGAAAGAAGAAAACACAAAATATAAAATATATCTCTTAATATTAGAACAATCGAAAAATGTAAAAGGAGTAAAGTTGTAGAAAATCAAATTTGCTACAATTCATTACCTTATCATTTTTTCCAAACTCTAATGTGTACAGAGATATTTAGAATTTTCTCTTTCAATCTTTAATTATAAATATTTCTGTAAATATTAGTGTAACCGAAAAATGATAAGAAACAAAATTAAAGCAAAACTAAGTACCTCCAACTTTACTTCTAATAAATTTTATGATTTTTCGAATATTAAGGGAGATATGCCAAATTTTGTGTTTCCGCCTCTCTTTAAACCCCCCTTTCCCCTTTCCGATTTTACCCATTAACGAACTTGACCTTTTGAATACCAAAAGCGCTTCAAATACCAAATTTTATTGCAATCAGAATAAAAATGTGACCGCTAGAGAGTCCACAGGTACATGATTATATATATATGTATATATATTGATTGATATACACATATATAAAAATTTTAACGATAGTAATTTTTAAGATCTGGTAGGTAAGATCGATGGACATTTGAAGAAATTTTTACGAAATTCCAACATTGGTACAAAAACAATAGCTGAATTTTTTTGGAGAAAATTCGCTAAATATATAGAAACATAATTTCTAAACAAAGGTAGAAACAATTTGAACTTTAGTTAAATGATTATGTACCCTGTGTTATTTTCCGTTTTTTTATTAGCTATTCTTTGGCGGCATGCAATATAGAGTAGCCTTTTCTCAACTTCTTAATTTTCCAGTCCTGATATACGTACCCCCATTCTTCGTATGTTGTCATTTCTAGAAGAATATTCTTTTTTTCACCACAGTTTGTTGTATCTTTTTATTTCTTTATTGTAGAAGCATCTATTATCAGGTATGAATAGAATCTGTTTTCAATTCCCAAAATTTGGCTTTAGCTACTGACATGCGTAATCAATGGTGATCTGAATGAGTAATTTAGTTAATTGTAATCGTATCCTAGAAATTCAGACCACTGTGACATCTTCAATCTTAAATAATTTTGCAAAAATTGTATGTATTATAAGACCATTGAGAGGTAATCTTGCCTTGAAAGCAGCTTTTAATAGAAATTGTTATTTTTATTGTACATTTGCTCTTCCCAGCAAAGCTAGTTGTATATTTATATTTTGTAACAAATATTTCCCCTGTAGATCGATGTTCTTAGTCAACCTTCGGTGTAAGTTGGACACATCATTGGTGTGATAAGATATCTCTATTGAAAACTAGCACTTTTTTGGAAACGGTTTATGAGGACTGATAGAGCTATGAAATGACCTTTTAAGTTACATGCTTTCAGGTGACTTACGCAGATTCTGTCATGTTATGGACAAAGGATATTTCCCCCGATTGCTTATATATCTCGCAAACGTAGAACAGACTGATTTGAGATATGCTAATACTCTATCGCCGGCCAACAAGAGAATCACATTTCAGTTCGCTAGCTCCATATATTTAAGGATGTTAGGGAGATTAAATGGGAGGCAAAAGTATACTGCATATTAGAAATTCCAAAATGTCTACTAGTCCACAGTACAACACCCTTTTTTAATGATTAGGAATATGCTAAATTTTTGTCAATAGCTTCCTTTCGACGAGACGCCCAACTTTTCTCTCGCGAAAATTTTCGATAATAGTGACTAACGAAGAGAGTAACTTGTTTGTTTGACTATAGCAAAAATTTTATCAGTAACAGTTTAATTGTTAGTTAAATTGAGAGATAATGTAATAAAGACATCAAAAAAAACTTGTGTCCTACAAAATGGATGGTGTGACTTGCAAGGTCCCCCACCCCCAACATGTTCAAATAACGGGGTATACATAGTTATTAGTAACAAGCTGATTTTTATTGTTTTTAATTGCATTAACTTTTAAATAGATTATTATATCGTTTTGAAATTTTCACAGTAGCTTTTGCATTTAGTGAGAAACATTCGATTAAATGTTGGTTCGTTTCGTAGCATTTTGAAATACCTCCTTAACATCGTTACCAAACAGGATACAATATACTCCTATACACTGTACGTTACGTATAGTTATTCAAAAAAAAAACAACTAATATTGTGTTGGTTTGCTAGCATGTTCAGTTCAGTGTAGCTCTATATATATACAGGTGTAAATACTTACATATAGTTACTTCTCTATTTGAGCTAGAACTACTTATTTGTAAAGTAATTCAATAACAAACATAATTAAATTCATTTTTTTCAATGTTGTTAAAAAGGACCATATACACATTTTTATTTAGATATAAAAACAGTAATGTAATACGTGACATAATTTCAAAATATTATCTAATATAATAAGGGTTCATATAATCTTTAGAAAATGTTCTAATAAAAATAATATATATAAATATATATCCACCATCATATTATTACTATGATTATTATTATAGTCAAGAATAAAAAAAAAATTATTATTTTTTATTAACTTATAAAAACTAAAACTTATAGTTGATAATAATAGCATATCATTAATAAAGATTTTAATATTATGGGAAGAAGTTCAAATTTAAAAAATGCATTCATGATTTTTATATGCGTTTCATGAAGAATAGATAAATAGGAGATTGATCGACATAGGCAATTCGTCTGTTTTTTCGTCCTCAAAAACGTGTAGAGATCATAGTTATTATTTTCGCCACTAGCGGCAGTGCGAATATACCCGTACGGAATTATTATTATTATTACATATTAAGATCAACGGTTATCGCATCTTACAAATAAAAATTGTAAGTATGAAAATTGTTTAATTTTATAAATGTGAAAAAATGGGACGGTGTTGTACAGGGAAAGCATAGATATATTGTTATATATCTATGAGTGGAAGGTTGTTTAAGGTTAGGAATGCGTGTCTGCATTTACGAAAGGAATATGGTCTGTAATTACCGGTTTTGTCACCTTCTTTCTTTATCTAATATATGTTAGTATTGTAAACATATATTTGTATATAATTATTAATTGCAATTATCACTATGATTCTTCATCTTTTAATTTATTGCAGATTATTAAGAATTCTCTATTATTAATATTTATTTAATTATTACTTGATAATCGAAAACAATTTTTTATTATCTATAAAACTAAGACTTCTTATTAACTGAATGAAAGTGATTTCTTGGCGCCTACATTTAAACATTTAAATTCCGTACGGCACTGAGACCAGTGATCCCTACTGATAAAAGATAGTTACACCAATTCTTGACCGTTTTTTTAACATTACGTTCGCTCTCCTAATATATCTATTCTTTATGATGCTTTTTTATTCGTTTTTGTTTCTTAGGGCTTTTCCATCTGTTGGCAAGAATTAGAAACAAAGTATTCAGGCTGCTGTGATGGTTAAATATACGTTAATAGGGTTATGCTATTAAAATAAACAAAACAGTATTATTTTGTTAATGAAATTCTTTTTTTTTTAAATGAAAAGTGATAATTATGGTTTTCTCCAAGTGTATGCACAAGTAATGACTTCACTGTTCGTCACTGTTTTTGGTCAACGACTTATAAATAAACAAAATATTTATGGAGAAATTGAAACAACAAATATTGACTTTAGTATTTTGCAAATACTAAAGTCATATCAGATATTATATTTCATTTTGATCACACGAAAATTATGACCACAAGAGAGTGATTTATGCATTCTAACGAAATTCGCTAAGTTGACGCAGTTCCTGCGTAACGAATTTTTGTTATATTTCACCAGATACTTTGCTTGCAGACAAAACTATAGACCCTAGACTGATCTATTCACGAAAATTATTATTATCGTACTAAATGTATCGACTAAAAGTTTTTCTTTTGAAAAATAATTACAATATTTTCTATGAACATTTTATATGAATACTGAATGGATTCGACATAAATCAATTATAAAATGAACACCACTTTTGAAGTCAATAGAACAAGTACTGATTTGTAACCCTTTAAAAATGTATAAAACCTTCATACAACCCTCAACAATCACACTCTATATTCTTGTTAATTTTTTATTGTACCGAAAAAATTAAGTGAATAGTGAGTTTTTGTTTTCATATGAAATAATATCTATCAAAGAATATGATGGATGAAAAACGAATATTTTTATTGAATGATTATATTTTTTTCGTCTCTTTCTTAACTTCTTATTCTTCTACATCATTTACTTTGTATATGTTAGATAACCTTCATATTCACATAGGAGACGGTTCACACTACCATACATTTAGGCGGAAAATGAAATTTGTAGAAAAAAAGTATTTACCAATTTCAGAACGAGTCATTCGATTCCAAAAAGAATTAATGCTTACAATAACAGTTTTATATGAGTTATACTCTTATATCGAGTTATAATCTTATCGACCAGTGACTAATTCAAGAAGCAACCGAAATAATAGGAATTATTTGTAGTTTTAATTTAACGTCAAACTTAGGATAATTCTTTTCTCCCATTTCAAATCAAATCAGAAAAATTTATCGAAAAAAAGTTGTTTGGTTTTTAAGGGGCTTTCTTGCAATGACCTTAGAATGACCTTGGATTTGTTTTTAATGTAATAAGTATTGAAAAAAGTATGTTCGAGTACCCAATATCCTTTTTGGAAGTAAAATTTCCGTTATTCAAGGTCACCATCAGAAAGCCCCAACTTTTCTGGTTTTCATCAGATAAGCAAACAACGTTTATTCGACATAGTTTTTTGAACAGACCGATCCCAAAAACGATTACAGGGGCGATAGATTAAAATGACAACCCGGTATAGTTGATGTATAGAATAGCAAATACACCCCATAATTCAGAGAAATGATTTCATAGGGTTGCCGTATTTCTACCTTCCATATAGTTGAATGAACTACGTTTACTTTTAATTAACCCAATTTTTTCTACTATGAATTAATCCTTACTATACTGTTCTATTATAGCGTGATCCTCCACGACATATATTCACAGGTTTAATTACAATTAGTTCTTGCTATTAATAAATTTATAAGAAAGTCACAGTCCTACTTGCAGGTCACTTGAGTCATTTAAATGTCTTTTACAAAATAAACAAGGCAAGGAAAAAACAATAGTTTGTTGGAAAAATTATTCTTTTTGTTGCTGTTGTTCTTGAAAAAAAAAAGTTTTGTTCAAATCTTCAAGACAATGTGCGTGTGTGTATGTGTGTGTTTATTTATAAGTGTTATGATGCATTATGATTGATTAAAAAAATTTGTTTTTCGATTTATTTATGTTACAACTTCCACGTAAAAATGCTTTGTGTAGAATATATTTCAATCAAAATATAATATGTCAATATTTGTTTTCATAAATAAATGAATATGAATTCAATAGAGAAAAGATATGCGAATCCCGCTAGGAATATAATTTTCGGACTTTTCTACAAATATAAAAAGTTGACTGTTTGGTGTTTTTAATTAAAGTAATCCGTAACAAGGTGAATCGGAATTACAATATAAGCAACACATGTACGTAAATGTCCTAGCTCTTAATATAAATTGAAATTAAGTGAAAAACATATCATGATTTTCATTACACAAACGGAAATATCTAATACTAAAAATATGTACTAAATAAATATACTAAACGGAGTCCAAAAATATGCTGACATTTAAATTTATTATTAGTACATTCTTTTGATATAATTGGTAAAGCACGCCTTTAAAAGCTTACAAGAAAACTTTCTAATAGTAATTATTGTATTTACTCAGAAATTACGTGATTATGTGGTGGGTAATTTTGTCAAAAAATGCCCAGTTAAGCCAGGGTGCTTCTTGGTCAGATATTTTACCACTCTAAGCCTACATATCAATAATTTCTGATTAATTTTTTTTTAAATTACAACTGAGTTAATTGATTAATTACCATGTATATATTTAGTTCATTATTCAGTGCATACACAGATGTTTAAAAATATACTAACAGCATACATACTGCTCTATTCATGTATATTATGCCGATACGCATGCTTTTGGAATCTCCAGTAATTACACCTTAAGCTAAAATTAAGTAGTTTAAAAATGTTATGAAAAAACGTTTGATTCAAAACATCCGTGTTTTTTCAAATCGGAACATTTTTGTCTTAACATTTTTCTTCTATCTCAAACGGTGTTAAAAGAAAATCTTCCTTCCATAATGCTCTTTAGAACACACACACAAAATTTGACAAACGACAGATGAGTATGCGGTAATAAAGGTGACTTTATCTCCTTTACGAAAGTTTTTTTTTCTTCAATCAATATTTTTAACCGTTACAAAGTTAGAACTCATAACCACCTTATATATGCCACATCTAAATAGAAGAAAGAGGTAATAACTTTGAGGTATACTTCAATTAACCCGCGGACTCAGTCCATAAAAACATTTACCGTTTGCTATTAAAATTGTCCCAACCCTATCAACTTTTGCATTGTTCAGACGTGCTCAATCAGTGCGTGTATTAGTTTGTTACTAAAGAATTTTCGGCCTGTTCGGTCTGTCACTCCGCGTGCCACCAAATATATGTATGTGTATAATGTATATATTATTCATAATGTATATAAAATATAATATAAATAAATATATATATATATATATATATATATATATATATATATGTATATATATATATACAAATTTATATATATATATAAATATATATATATATATATATATATATATATTTATTTATATTTATATATATATATATATAAATTTATATATATATATATATATATATATATATACATATATATATATATATATAAATTGTATATATGTATATATATATATATATATATATATATATATATAATTTTATTTTCTTCGTTGGAATTAATTTATATTGAGTAAAGATATTGATATAAATATTGTCAGTCTATTGAAAAAAAAAGTATAAATTTACTGTTATTTAATTTTAAGGCCTGGTTTCTTTTTTACTTTATTAGAAATGTATTCTAGGTAACAGATTACAATTCTAAACTATTGTCATTTATGTTTAATTTACAAATATTTAAACTACATTATTATTTAGCAACTCATATATGCGGTCAGCCAATCTGTGCGCGACGACTGTAGGGTTAAGTACTAGATTTACTAGATGTTTAATTTTACAATTCAAAATATATTCACGATTTTTCATTTAGAATTTTAGAAGATAAAAGTGAAAGGTTAAAAAGTTAATAAATTATATCGAAAAATATCGTATACATTATTTTTAGAATGCAAATAACCGTAAATAACTTCATAAAGATTTATCGTTTCTGTTTATCAATATTAGTTTTTTGTGAAACCAAATGTATTTGTTACTTTTAATGATAATATTTCAAGATGGTTGATTGTCAAGCCAAGAATAAACGATCAAGTATATGTATAAATATATATATATATATATATGTTCTATATATATATATATAGATATATAGATATATATATATATATATATATATATATATATATATATATATTCTATATATATATATATATATATATATATATATATATATATAATATATACTTTTACTTAGTAATGAGAAGTTAATTGAATCCGAAGTGTTTATAGAATGTTTTTCAAAATTGCATTCAGTTTATCTACTTTCGATCCAAAACACTTAGATTTCTTATCTTTATATACATCCCTTATATAATCCACTGACAAAAGAAACATTTTGTAAACAAATTTTCATCAGTCAAAAGTTTGCGCGCGTATTTTTTAATAAAAAAAAAAAAACCTTTCAAATTTTCGACATAGTATATTTACAAGCACAATGCTTAAATATTCACGACTAAAAATCTTAGAACAGCTTTTTATTTAATACGGTTTCAATCAATTTATTTTTGTTGTTATAGTTATGAGGGATAGTAGGATTTTTATAATTAATTAATAACAATTTTTTATTATCTTTTATTACTTCTTTATATAAAAAAATAAGTTATTCATTGATAAAAAACATAAAAATTACAACAAAAATTGTATGTGCATTTCAAGCAAAAGTTTTCCTTTCTTATATACAGGAATTAATTAATTTAAAATTTTCTGGAAAAACAATAAAAGGACAATTAAAAATCATTCTTCTGATAAACTTGTATTTGTATATATATATATATATATATATATATATATATAAATTTTACAGATAGTGATTACAGAGATTTTCTATGGACATATATATAAATATATACATATACATATATATATATATATATATATATATATATATATATATATATATATAGGTTCTGTAATCGTCACAATTTTCATTTTATCGGAATGAAATTTGTTTGAGGCGCTTTTGGTATTAAAAACAAAAGAAAAGTTCGATAATGGGTAAAATCGGACAAGGGGAAAGGGGGGTTTAGAGTTAGGAGGAAACACAAAATTCGATATATCTGCCTTAATATTCGAAAAATAGACAAATTTTTAAGAAGTAAAGTTGTACGTACTACGTTTTGCTGTAATTTTGTTGATTATCATTTTTTCTGTTACACTAATATTTACAGAAATATTGACGGTTTAAGATTGAAAATTAAATTCCTTAATATCTCTGTACACATTAGAGTTTGAGCAAAAATGATAAGGTGATAAATTGTAGCACACTTTATTTTCTATAACTTTCTTCCTTACGCATTTTTCGATTGTTCTAATATTACGAGAGATATTTTATACTTTGTGTTTTCTTCTTTCTTTATACCCCCCCCCCAATTTTCCTCGACGTATGTCATTTATTAATAAAATTGAACTTGCAAATACTAAAATCAATACTTGGTGGGGATCGAAACTACGGCTGGTTTCCGGAATACTGATATACAATCTAAGCCACATGGAAGCTATATGACATGCGTATAATTTTTCACTCTCTTAATTTTCTTGTACTATTACATTTCTGTTCCGGTAGGCTTTCCACCTACCAGAAGAATCGATCATACTTACATCTTAATGTTTAAAAGTGGTTACCGGCTAGGGTTTTATATTAATTTTTCTTAACTTTGGAAATAAGTTTAAATAATAAGTTTCTATTTAAAAAATATTTTTAAAAACAAGCTTTTTATAGTAAAACTAATTTTCTACAACTTTACTTCTTATGTGATTTTACGATTTTTTCAATATTAAGATAGATACACCAAATTTCATGTATCCTCCTCTCTCTAAACCCCCCTTTCCCCTTGTCGATTTTTGTCATGCTTACCATAAAAATGCTATGTCATTGGAACTGAACTAACATGTAAAAATTCAACTTCGTAGGATAAGAGGAAGTGGTTCTAATTCAGGTTTCAAGATTTGACCCGACCATACATACATACATACATACTAGTGATGTAACGAATATTCGCATTCGCGAATATTTGCTTTTTTTTTTACATACGCATTCGTAAGAAACGATGCGAATATTTGGCGAATGTATATTACAAAAAAAAAGGAAATTGTATATGGTTGGATATGGAATGATAATACAACTGATAAGATTTATATTTTTTTAATTTACTTATATTTGAATTAAAAAAATGATATGGAACACTTTTTGAGGTAGGCAACTAAATACTTTTGTTTTTGATAGTCACTTAAAGATATTAGCTTTAGGTCGGTTTTTGTACTTTGTCGCGAAGAGGACGGTAAAGAATTTATTTTAGCAGCACCTAGCTTTTCATTTTCTCGTCTTTTTAATTCGTTATATTCATTTTTATGTTTAGCTTCTAGGTGATTTCGCATAGCACTAGTGGTCCTTCCTTTGCGAGAGTATTTTTTATCACACAACTGCATTTCACATTTTCAGCGTCATAAATTGTGAAATAAGTCCAAACTCGTCTAATATGTGCTTTACTCATGTTTTTATGTATCTTTGTCACTTTTGAATATAAGTTAAATTTGACAAATCCAATAATACTAAGCTAATCTCAAATCAAAACAAAACAAATCGAATGAACTTGTGTTGAGTGAATAACTTCGTTCATTCAACCTGTATCGCTCGGCTATGTTGGGTTAAACATAGCCGAGAAAAATATAAACTGGGTTAAACATAAACACGAAATGTCAAACCTGTCTAACATTTTACGCGCGCTTTATTTGAAAGTCAACATTCGCATTTGCATTCCTGAATATTGGAGATAAATATTCGCATTCAACATTCGTTACATCATTAAATTACATACATACATACATACATACATATATACATACATACATTGCAAGTTAAATAAAAGCTTTGGTCTAAGATCCGGCATTAGTGAAAACCTTCCCTCATCTGTTAATTGATTGAAATATTATTGAAAACGCTTATTGCAATATAAACAATTTGACAACACTTTCCTTGTTTGTTACGTGGAATAATTCAATAGTCTCTCTCTCTCTACAAGGTATTTTTTTTAAATTTCTATCTTTTAAAATTTTTCTTATATAGGCTGCAATTGATTTTAATGGATTTTAAGATGGCTGCCAGTTATGGATGTATTCTAATTATTCTAAACTTTTAAAATAGCTAAATATTTTTCAATTATCATATGAGGGAAGTAAGCTAAGTTTACTTTAAGTTTGAACACCTGGCTGCAGGTAACCGTAACAGTAAAAAGCAGCGCTGCCTGCTATTACAAGATTTGTCGTATCGTATACTATGTTATTTAACAAGCAAAATTCAATTAACACGTGAGGGATTTAATTATAAAAAAATCAATTTTATAATTAAAGAGAAGAGAAACTACCCTGGAACTACCCTGGCAGACATAACATTGTCAACTTGTTTATATTGCAATAAGCGTTTTTAATAATATTTCAATCAATTAACAGATGAGGGAAGGTTTTCTAATGCCGGATCTTAGACCACTTGTAAGATATAGTAATTTAGTAGCATTTTGCCTATGACCCTAATATTAACAGGTGTTAATTTCAAGTGTTTTGTGAACCTAGAGCGTTTGACATCAGGGTTTAATGTTTTGAGATTTAACTCTGTTTTTACATGTAGCTTAAAATACGTGTCTCAAAAACTATTAATTATATAAAATAAATAAATACATGTTTGAGGATTAGCAAGAATAACCTAAACATTATATTCGCTAAAACAATTTGAATGGCATTATTGGTATTAAAAGCTTTTGAACTTTTAATACAATTAATAGCCGAGGAATATTTATCATACATTATATAGAAACTGTACCTTTTTGATGAAAATAAAATTAAAAAAAACATAGAAAAGACGTAAAAAATAACAATGTTTGCTTGGTATTTTAATTACAAAATAAATTAATTTTAAAGTACATAACCGCTATAGCAGTAAAATTTTTATTTTATTTGTTTGTTACACATTCTACTATACTGACTTTATAGTACGAGATATTAACACATTATACACATTTTAAATAGTTTAGGAGCTTGAGAATTTGGTGCATAATAATTATCAAGTATGTTGTTAATTTATGTGCCATTATTCAGTTTGTCTAGAATTGATAAAATGTTCGTTAATGCTACTCCTAGATTTTTGAATTAAATCTCTATTACTGAACACCTTATTATAATTTCCACATTATCTGCCCGCTCATTTCTTCACGCCTTTCTAGCGAATTTCCGATAGGATTTGGTCCCGTACCGAAGTCAAAATTTCGGAAAAGTTTCTTCAAATGTCCATCGATCCTACCTAGTAGATGTCAAAAATCGCCATATGTAAAATTATATATATATATATATATATATATATATATATATATATATATATATATATCTATGGGCATATCTATGGACCAGGGGAAAGGGGGGTTTAGAGGGAGGGAGAAACACAAAATTTGACATATCTCCCTTAATATTTGAAAAATCGAAAAATTTATAAGAAGTAAAGTTGTACGTACTGCGTTTTGCGGTTTAATCTTGAAAATTAAATTCCTTAATATCTCTGTACACATTAGAGTTTGAGCAAAAATGGAATGGTGATGAATTGTAGCAAATATAGTTTTCTACAACTTTATTTCTTACGCTTTTTTCGATTGTTGTAATATTAAGAGAGATATTTTTTATTTTGTGTTTTCTTCTTTCTTTATCGCCCCGCCCCCCATTACCCTCAACGTATGTCATTTATTAATAAAATTGGACTTGAAAATACTAAAATCGTATACGACATTTCATTTTGATCAGACTAAAATTGTGACTGCTAGAGAGTCATTTATGTATTCTAAGGAAATTGGCTAAGTTGAAGCAGCTCCTGCGTAACGAATTTTTCTTACTTAAAATTTGACTTGTACGATGAAACTGTTCGATTATTGTCTTATGAAGAAAAAAAACAATAAATTTATTATTTTAGTTATAATTTTGACTTTAGAGATAGATAGATTGTAGAGGCTGCTCTGAACGGTCTACACTTCGACCGTAAGGTCCATTGTGATGCCTTTGGATGTGAGGATGTGAGTGGAGTGGAAGGAATTTTTGTGCTTAGACTAAAATTGGTACGATATGCGGCTGCAGCCGACCTTGCAGAAAACCTTCTCAAGCATAGCCGGTTACTTCGTTCTTGTCCATACGCCCACAGTTAACTCAATTAACCGATGTCGGGATTCGAACCCATAACCTCTCAGATTTAAACGCCCTAGACTGCTCGGCCACTTGGCCTAGTATTTGGACTTTGGAATACAACCAAATGATATCACAAATTTGACATAATTTCAAAAAAAAAGTGAAAACAAGCATATTTTGAGCTTACTATACAAGTTTTTTCTCACTATTAATAAGCCGCAATTTTCGCCAATAGCATACTAAAAATTTTCGCCAAAAGTATAATAAAATATTTTATCATTTTGTGTCTAAAACATTAATATCTCCAAATTTTGTTTTCAGAATAGACTTTCATTGAACTGAGAAAAAGTAGCTTTATACCTGTACGATTAATCGAGTTGATATCTCTGGCTGTGACAATTTAAGTACGATGAAAATAAAATTTTGTATTTGATGTGCTTTTTGATATTTGAATTTGTCGAATATATAGAAAGATATGCAAAAATTAAGTATCCCCCTCTAAGCCCCCCTTTTCTTGGTTCGATTTTGCTCATTAACGAACTGGCCCTGCCTTTCGAACACCAAAAGCATTTGTTTACATAGCATATTTCGTTTCAGATGTCTATATGTATGCCACTTTAGTGGTCATAGCTTTAATTCGATTAAAAAAAATTTGTTATGTGAAGTGCGTTTGGTATTTGAAAGTCAAAGGCAAATACGTTTATGGGAAAAATCGGCCTTGGAAAAAGAGTGGTTTACAGGCAGAAGGAAATACAAAATTTGGTACATCTCTCTTAATATTGGAAAAATTTATATTAAAGATAGTCATTATTGACATCGAATAGGATCGATGGACATTTAAAGAAATTTTTGCTCAATTTTGCAATCGGTACAACACTATTAATCCATTTCCTTGTAGAGTATATTCACTAGAAAGAGAATTTACTTCGTAGAATTATTCATGGATATGTTCCAATTTGCTCAAATAAACTGTTAATTACGAGTTAGATATTCATCAAATTTCAGTGGTAATGTATCCGCCTATAAAAATTTCAGTTCACTTAATTGAATCCTTGATAAGATCTGTGTGAAAAAAATAATTTATGTGAAGAATAGACTTCTATGTAATATATGCAACATAAAGTTTAAAAACCTGGTCTAGAAATGGTTGGGTATGGATCGATCGTTGTTGGTTTGTGTTTGGCCACATAATCAACGATACCATCATAATACCATTATACAGCAACAGATACATTGGTCTTCAAAATTGTTACCTACCCTTTGCAATATCATCATCTAGTAACTACATTCTAAGGCAACAACATATCTATCTATACGTACACATATACGATAATGTATATCTAGCTCATTCAAAAATATCATATATTCTTTTGTAATGACTTATTTTGAGTTTTAGCGAATTTTTTGAAAGGAAATAGAGCTATTGGTCTCGCACCGACTTCAAAATTTTGCAAAAATTTTTGCAAATGTCCATCGATCCTACCTAGTAAATGTCGAAAAACCATCTGTAAAATTTATATATATTTTGATCTGATTGGTATGAAATTTGGTATTTGAGGCGCTTTTAGTATTCAAAAGGTCAAGTTCGTTAATGGGTAAAATCAAACAAGGGGAAAGGGGGGTTTAAAAGGAGGGTGAAACACAAAATTTGACATATCTCCCTTAATATTCGAAAAATCGGAATTTGTAAGAAGTGAAGTTTTACTGTAATTTTGTTTCTTATCATTATTTCGGTTACACTAATATTTACAGAAATATTGAAGGTTTAAGATTGAAAATTAAACTCCTCAATATCTCTGTATACATTAGAGTTTGAGCAAAAATGATAAAGTGATGAATTGTAGTTAACATTATTTTCTACAACTTAATTTATTACGCATTTGTCGATTGTTCTAATAATGAGAGAGATATTTTATATTTTGTGTTTTCTTCTTTCTCTATGCCCCCATTTCCCCTTCACGTATGTCATTTATTAATAAAATTGGCCTTGCAAATACTAAAATCATATAAGAACGACATTTCATTTTGATCTAACTAAAATTGTGACTGCTAGAGAGTGATTTATGTATTCTAAGGAAATTCGCTAAGTTGAAGCAGCTCCTGCGTAACGAATTTTTTTATTACCTTACCTAATAAACTTTATAATAAACAAGTGAAAATAACAACTAACTGACTTAATTGCTTAAATACTTGGTATCTGTTGAGTTTATTATTTAATAAAAAGGACGTTTTTTGCTTTAAATTTTTTTTCTATCTCTTACGGTTTCAAAAATGTATATTTTCCCTTCTGGCGTGGTAATGTACAGAGCGATTTTGCCCATTCACGGGCATAACTCTTGAGGTCTAGAACACACACGCATAATTTCAGCTCGTTATCACTTTTCTTTTTTGAGTTATCATATTTACGGACAGGCCGACGACCGTTCGAATATTGATTATTTAAGTCATTTAATGAACCTATAGTTGGTATAGGTCCTATACCAACATATTTTTTCTAGAATCAATATTTTTAACCGTTACAAAGTCGAGACTAAGCTTAATAAATTATTTGTACTAGGTATAAAAATTTCAGTCCAATCAAAAATTCTGACGTCCGTTATCCGTAGTATGACGAAACAAATCGGTTAGCTTTGACGAGATACTAATATAATGGAGATCTTCAATGAATTATAGATTCATCGATTTTATTTGGAGAAGCTACTATAATAAATCGATCGTGCGACCAAGTAACGTGTATCGGTTCGACTATATACCTAAGCACTATTTACCGAAATAACCATTGAATTGAATAGTTTCTTCCGAATTGTGTTTATATGCGTATATCTTAGGTATGTCGTTAGTCAGTGCTTATTAAGAAAGTCTTAACTATAAGTATTACTTAGTAAAGGCAGCACACTTAATTAATAAAAACTTGTTAAAAAAAATTGAACCGACGAAAGAAGAAAGTAACTGAAAATCAAAAAATAACAACTTTGTAACAAAAAATTAAACCTTACTAAAGTAAAAAAAGTAAAGACTAAAAACGTAACTTTTAGTCTAAGTCCTACACTAATGTAAATACCTAAATAGTTTTCAGTAGGCGCCAAACAAACAAAATATTACAAAATGTTATATTTTGTAATTATTACTTTTAACCGAAAATAAGAGTCACCCTTCGCCCATTTCGATGAAGATTTTTTGGCGCCTACTCAAAATTATTTAGGTATTTAGTGTAGGACTTAGTTAGACTAAAAACTAACTTTTTTATTTTTGCTTTCTTTTTTCGAAGGTTTAATTTTTTGTTACAAAGTTGTTATTTTTTTATTTTCAGTTACTTTCATTACTTTGTTTAAAAGTTTTTATTTTGTATTTTTTTTGTGGCTTATAGTGTCATTTGAACTACAAATGTGTGTGAAGTTTCAACAGAATCGGTTTACAGATGAAAATTCAGTGGTGAACAATCAACCATTCCCTATTTTTCTACATTTAGGAGTAATTTTTTCTTTAATTTATATGGTACCAATTTCGAAGTACAGCCTATCCAATAAAAAAAAGATTTATAGAAATCGGACTACTCTGTAAAAAGTTAAGTATAGAGTTCATGTCCTAGTATCTAACTTTTAGGCTTCAAACTCAAAACTTTATTGGCATAGATTGGTGTTTAGTATGTTTCACAATTGTCACATTTTTAGGACTAACTACAAATAAAACTACATAAATCGAAATATGCACAGTTTTTTAATAATATTCGCGAACATACTCGCCATTTCCTCTTATATATGTAGGTATTTTTGAAACAGTTATATACTTATTTTGATAAGTATATCTACATATATATATATATATATATATATATATATATATATATATATATATATATATATATATACATATATATATATATATATATATATATATATATATATATATATGGATATTGTCTCGTAACAGCATTTGCCATTATGCAAATTTTTTAGTGTCTCCGTGAAAATGGCAATCCCGGCAGACCACCAACTCTCATTCTATTACTTGATCTGGTTTTCCACTTACTAGCTTGCATATATAGTACACCAAAGTAGTATACGTTTGTTCTAACATTATACTTTCAACATGTATTTATATATAAAGGTTCTTTTGTTTCTTTTACATATATCAAACGTTACATGATGATATATGGTACAACACTAGCGAAAAATAATAAAACGCTCAATTGTTTTAAAATATCTACTATGAAAGTAATTTGCTTCCAGAAACTATTTCGTTTATTTGCGTTAAGGAATATATATTTTTGTGGGCGGATTTTGTACGGATACAATTTTTTGCTATATTAATTTACCAGCACTGTAAACAACGGGTCTTTATGACCCATTTATTAATTACACACATATGAATATGGAACACATTAACCAATAATCGAACATTCCGTATGTAAAAGAATACATTCACATCAATCAATGGTTGAACAAATAATTCAAACAAAAATGGCTATCAGAATAATTTAAGTAGATATCAAGAGAGTGTCCCTGAGAAAGTTTTCCATGTGTCCACTGTGCCCACTTAAGAATATTATACTCGATATCCAAATAAAAAATTTTTCTGGATATTGAATACAAAGTTTCATCTAAGGATAAAATATAGTTATTTAATCAAACGTTCTCTTACAGTAACCCCTGGTAATGTATTTCTCTAACTGCATGGGTCATTTCTTAACTGGCAAAGAATGTAAAGTGAGCCTTGGTGAAAGCTGAAAAGGCTCACTAAAATGTATAAAGTACAGGCTAACTGGAGTTGAGCATCGCATCAGTTCTTCAGGTTAATCAGTTCAACATAATTCAGACCTCTGTTCAGTCAACATATTTCGAGATAAGTTTATCTTAGTTTAGAAACACGATCATGCCAGATAAGAAAAAAAACTGTTAACGTGTGGTTCATCGAAAAACTGAATACTTGCGTTTAATGATATTCACAATAATTAAAGCATCACTGAAGAACTGATGAACTGTACAAATAATTATATGCATTTTTCGAAATATTGAGGACAGGAGTACAAAGTCCTTAATATAATTTGCTAATTGTGTTTTCACCAGAGAAAATTCAGGTCCAATCTGGCTTAATAAAAATTACAAAGTATTACGCAAACATATAATCTGTTTTTTTTTTTGAGTGGTACTGTATATTATAATTTATTATACACATATTCAGTCAAGTCAATAACGAGCATTAAAAACATGTCGACATTATAATTCATTTAGAAAGAGGGCATTAAATTATATGTGACGATAAATGCAATATTTTAAATTTTATTTAATGTTTTAAGAATCTATAAATTATTTTTGTCGTAACAACGAAATTTTTCTATTAGTGTCTGTTAGTCCATTCACTTTAGCATTATTTTGTTTTAAATCATCACTAGTAGGTGCATGTGAGTGTAGACATGTACTTTGCAGACATGAGACAATACTATTTTATAAGAGACGCCAGTCTCAATTTTTATTCCTATCCATTTTGTTTGGTGTGATTAAAGACAAATAAAAATTAAATTTTATGATGTGTATATTGCATCAAATCGAATTTTGTAACATGCAAGGTAATGCAATTTTGTACCTTTATAAACAGAGTAGATAGATATTATTTTCAAGAATAAAAAATCAGTCTTGATATTCCATCGGATCCTAATTCAAGAATTCTTCTGATATACAATATATCATTTTTTTAAATTTCGCTTATGAGCAAAATATACCAGGAATGAAGAGCACAATAATATTCGATCACGATATTATACAAGAGTTTATGGCAATACGTTTACCTTAAACGATTAACCGGATATGGCACTTCACTCAAGTATTTTATCAGGATTTCATCAACAATATTCAGACCTTTTTTGATTAGCTCTCTTCTGAAATTAGTTTCACCCTCTACAGTTATAACAGTTGTAACAGTTGTACAGTTGTCAAAAAATAGAAAAAAATTACAATAAATGCAAATTATTTACTAGGCTAGAATGCGCTTCGATTTTTATTCGTATGGGTAATAAAGGTGGCCAAAAACTAATTTTAATCCCTGAATATAAATAAATCCCTGAATATCATCAGTTTTAACGAACTTTTGTATTTATCATGCGCATAGAGCTAGGAATTAATGTATAAGACCAATGAAAATACTTTTGTGTCAATTTTATCTCAGTGTTATTTTATTTTGCTATAATAAAACCAATAATAGTGAATATAAGATAAGACAGTATTATTACTTTGTTAATACACTATATTATGGTATGTAACCTTAGTCTTTAATTGCCAATATATAATAAGATATTTTATTGTATTTATTATTGTTATGTTTATAATCATAAATGCATTTTCATAGATCGCCTGATGAAGCAGAAATAAAATCTGCAAAACGTTGCGTAAACGTTGCTCATCGTAGTCCAGAAGTGATGTTTAACATATATATTATATCCAAATTATATGATTTTTCCCACTTTATATACATATATAAAGATAGCGATTTTCGTTTGCGCAAGGTAATATATTCAGCAACTATTATGGTCAAGATTTAAGAATCCATTAAAGAAGATCTGAGATAATAAAGTGATAGAAATGTCATAAAAGTAGGCACCATTTAAATAGAGCAACATCTTGCATTAACAATTATTAGCAAATTTCCTGAAAGGAAATAGAGCAATTGGTGTCAAAACGACCAATAGTCAAATGTCCATCGATCCTACCTAGTAAATGTCTCAAAATGACCGTCTCTAAAATGTATATATATGTATATATATATATATATATATATATATATATATATATATATATATATATATATATATATATATATATATATATATATATATATATATATATATATATATATATATGTATATATATATAATGTATATATGTATGTATGTATATGTCTGTAATTGCTCTAGCCGTTACAGTTTTAATCCGATTGGAATAAAATTGGGTATGTGAGGTGCTTTTGGCATTTGGACGGTGCTTTTGACGGTTTGTTAAAGAGCAAAATCGGACAAGGAAAGGGGGGGGGCAGAAGGACGGGGAAACACAAAATTATGTATAGTTGCTTAATGTTCGAAAATTGGAAAAATGTCTAAGAAGTTATAGACAGTTAATGTTACTATAATTTTGGTTCTCATCATTTTTTCTGTTACCCTAATATTGACAGAAATATTTAAATCCCTAAATATCTCTGTACACATTAGAGTTTGAGAAAAAATAATCAGGTAATGAATTGTAGCAAATATGATTTTCTACAACTTTACTTCCTATATACTTTTTGATATTTTTAATATTAGGAGAGATATTTTATATTTTGTGTTTTCTTCTTCCTCTATGTCCCGCTCCCCCTTGACCAATGCCATTTATTTAAAAAATTGAACTTGCAAATACCAAAATCATATCAGATATGACATTTTATTTCGATCAGACTAAAATTGTAACCGCTAGATAGTGATTTATGTAGTCTAAGGAAATTTGCTAAGTTGACGCAGATCCTGCTTTACGAATTTCTTTTTCTTTGTACTGCACTAAAGTATACTTGGAAAACGAAATTTTTAATTATTTCGTTCCATAAGTGGATTTTGGCTCAGAAAGTAGTGTAATCTACTTCATAAAATGGCTCAATCCATAAAGAAATTAAGCGATTTGTAACTGTAATAGCAACAAAATCGTTGTCTTCATTCTTCTTCAATTCAAAATACCAGCCGAGTTGTGCAGCTGTTTAAGGCACTGTACTCGGAACGGGGAGGTCGCTGGTTCGGTTCCCAACGGCGGCAGTGTGTCCACTAATGAAGGTTTTCTGTAGTTTCCTTCTACAAACTCCAGATAAATATCGGCATAGTTCTTACCAAATTCTTACCTTCGTAGAAGTTCGTAGGTTGTGTAGTCGCGCAGCCTACCAATTCCTAGTCTGCACACAAACTTCTTGTCCTTTAGGGGTCTGTAAAAAAGACCTAGAACGGCCTAATTGCCAGACTTCGACCTCCCTTCCACTACTAATACTACTACTACTACAATAGCAACCAAATAGATAGTTTTCATACGTAACTTCCAGATTACGTACAACAGTATGTGTATAAGGTCTGGGTTCAAATTTGACACAAGTAACAACCTTTTATCATAACGAAAAATTTCCCAAACTTGAAAGTTTCGAAATTACTGTAATTATAAAAGTCATCTGAATGTTATAAATGTTTTGAACCATCATTATTTTTAAGTTTTAATTACATATTTTTAAAATACATATAATAATAACATTATGAGAATATACAATGTGTTTGTAAACTCCACCATATCTAATAGAAATAAACGATGCCTTTTTAAAAAAATGTAAAATTAAAACTTTAGTTGTGTCTCATCAGCATAAAACCAAATTCTTATATGTTTAATGTCGCATGTGACCAATGAATGTTAAAGGTTTTATCACCTCTGGATGCTGAACGTATACATTATACACTTATGCATGAATTTTTTTCAGAAACTATATATGAAACATTATAACTTCATTGGCGTAGTATTTACTAGATAACTAGTTTTAGTTATTAAAAAAATTTGCATAATTAACATTTTCATTCAAACTGAGTGAACTGAGTTAGAGTATTCTGTAATTGGTCAGAATATTTCTTGATTAGTTTTTCGAGACTGACTACAAATTTAGCATGTATATATAGATATATATGTAAAAAGAGAGATGTGTACTGTAAATATTACTATCACGAATAACAAAGTATAGTAATTATTACTATGACACATAGTACTCAGTCCACACAAAAAAATGAACACAGTAACAGAAATATTACTATGCTGTATCTAAAATAAAACAATCTACTCCAAAACAACTGCAGACTTAAGACTGGAAACTACCGTTACCAAATTTTCCATTAAAAGAGGCTTGAGGCAGGTGATAGACAGGTTCTATCACTTCAACGCGGTTCTCCAGCGTGTATTCGAAACCTTAAACTGGAAAGACTACGGGATCAGAGTTGATGAAGTTTATTTTTCAAATCTTAGATTTGCGGATGACATAGTTTTGTTTGCAACGAACGAAAATCAACTCCAAACCATAATGAATCATTTAGATTTTCAAAGCAAACAAGTAGGCTTGCAAATAAATATCGATAAAACCAAGACTATGGCAAATGCAAATTCGGGCACAAACATCAAGCTTAGCGGAATACTGATAGAATACCGTCACAAATTTTAAATACCTAGGACATATCGTATCCTTCGAAAATGTGACTGAGGCAGGGATACAAACAAGAACGAGAAACGCGTGGAGGAGATTTTAGGCTCTAAAACATATTTTTTTTAAAATTCATTGTCTCTAAGTCTAAAAATAAAAGCTCTGGATACGTGAGTTTGGAGCGCTTAATATTAGGAATACGGAGAGTCGAGAAAATTCTCTGCTGGGAAATTAGAAATAAAACACATGCTTATGATGTGGTAGTAAGTATAAAGCGGCTTAAGTGGAAATGAGCGGGACACATTGCGCGGATTAGAGATTGTAGATGGACATTACGAACTACTTTATGGACGACCGTACAATCGTACGCGGAGAAAAGGTCGTCCTAATAAAAGATGGCGTGATGAGCTTGTATCAATTGCTGGTGGTTGCTGGGCAAGACAAGCACACGATAGGCACGAATGATGTATTCTGGAGGAGGCCTTTGCCCAGCCTATAATCAAATTTTTAGTATGAAAATTTAAAATTTCGTGCATAATATTATAAAGAGCAACGTCGCTGTCTTTTAAGGTTCCATCCTGTTTCGCAGAGGTCCATAGATTAATCCCGTGCTAAACAGGCTAAACTGCTCCGCGTGCATCGATTTTAGATGATTCCTCAAAGACGGTGTCGTACGGCGCTTGTTACGTTTTACACTGAAATTTTTCTCGGACATGATCATCTAGTTTGAAATACGACTAAATCACACTTTGCGTCAGTGGTGGCATTTCTGGTTCACTTGTAAAATAGATAATCCAAGTCAACACACTCAAACAATAATGAAAATTATTGAAATAAGTAAAATACATCCATATTATAACACGTCTAAACATGTTGTGATTTATTTACAATCAAAAATGCTAAACAAACCAAGCAAGCATCCGCATCCGCAATAATCAATGCGGAACTTTTGCGGATGCGGCTCTTGTTTATGCTAAAATTAATGAGGAACTTCCGCGATTGCCGATGCGGATACAAATATTCGCAATATCCATGGTATGTATATGTGCATGAATATGGAAATTCGAAATTCTCTTGCATCTCTAAAACTCCTTATTGTATTTTGACAAATGATGGGTTTGAAAACAAGCCACAAAAACAAACAATAAAAATTCAGGAAAGTATGATGTGATTGAGTACATTTCAAAAATATATATAATTCATATTCGACGTTTACGTGAATTTCAATAATAGTAATAATATATGAAGCATTCTTACATATTTTTTATGGTCAAACTTCCACAGAATTTCCAAAATCTGTATGGTCTATGAAATTAATCTAAGAAATATTTTATTGAGAAACTATTTTTTACTTTTTATTTATGGTATCCAGATTTTGTTTTTGAACAATTAATTTTTATTAAAGTTTTTAATCAAAATATTGAACAAAATAATAAAGTATAATTTTTTAAGCAGTCTACACTAATACGCCCGCCATTATAGAAACTTTTGTAACAAATCCCATGATACTAAACATACACAACCATGAAATATTCAACAATATATACGTTTATTCCATAACTTTAAATTGTACTATAACAATTCTATTGTACTATAACACATTCAATGACAAAAAAATAATTTAAAACGTGTTTTTACTGAAATAAAGTTAATCGTAAATGCCGAAAAAATAAAATATAAAACAAGTGTGTATACCTTATATCTATTCTATCTTATGTATGACGACTACACATGATGTGTTATATAAAGATACTTAGTACATGAGTTTTTGTTTTTTAAATAAATTTTTATCACTTGACATTTTTTGTTCAAAAAGTTTTCTTGTTAATATATTTTTTCTAGTTCCATTATAAAAAATTGGACGGTATAAGCTCATTTATCTCATCAGTTTGGGTATATTGTCATTATTTTATAATAGTTTTAGTATCAAAACTTTTTTTGCATACTACAATTAATGTTCTTAAGTAGCGTGATATATAAAATGTTTTGTTGAAGGGTATCAATCTTCAAGAAACAGTTACGAGAGGCGGGGGTTCTGATAAACTAATATATCTTTATATCAAATCCCACCGCTATAAGATTTTGTGTATTTATGATATTTTTGGTTAAATAGTTAATTTATGGTAAAATTTATTCTTACCGATATCCAGTATATTTATTAAATTCTTTAAATAGAAGAGAAGATATAATAATCGACCTAAAAATATTTTTTCTAGCTCAAAATTGATCAATCGAAGCAAATTAACGTTCATATGATCTGAAACATATTTTACATAATTTAGTCAAGGGGAAAGGGAATCTAGGAGGGACGGGGAAAACAAAGTTTGCAATAAGTCACGAAACACAAGTTAAATGGGCAAATTTAACATAAAAATTATGGCTTTACATAACGGAAATCTGCGTCTTTTAATGGAAAAGATGAATCTTTTTGGCGGTATTAAATAAATTGATTTAAATATTCATTCCACTATTAAAAATTTCCGAAAAGTATTCAAATATGAAAAACAATTACTGAGAAGTTAGTCGTGTGGATCTCATGGGTTGTACTAAAAAATTCAACACTCAGAGACAAATCCACCCTATGGTCTAATGGTCTACATAAAAAAACCGTCTACATAAAAAAACCAACATTACTACATTTCCGCGTGTTCGTCCGTCTGTGAACACGATAACTCAAAAAGGAAAAGAGATAACGGTGTGTCCAGAGTTAAAACACAACTTCAAGAACGTATAAACAAGCATAATCAGTTTGTGCCGTGTTGGTAGGGGGTATTTGTATATATCTTTGAAACCGTAAGAGATAGAAACAAATTTAAATGGTATACATATAAACTACTTGTATTTGAAACTATTTTTCATAAAATGAATACTTTATATTGTATATTGCAAACGCGTGTGTATGGATATAAGGGTATATATCGATATACCACCATTATACACTACTTTGTATTTTAATACATCTGTAAATGTTCGGACGAAAAATAAACAGCTTATGCACTGGTAACGAACTTAATATATACAGGATATTTCAGCAACTAACTCAGTTAAATGTCATCTTGTCACTTGTTTCTATACATGATTTGTTTTTGTTGTCTGATTTGTCTGAAATGTTAAGTTTAATTAATATTTTATTCTGACTTAGAAAAAAACATTTTTTCAAGCAAAATAAAAGATTAGTAATGCTATTTACTTGAATACAATGTGGTCCAAAAAAAAAATTATCATTGATAATTCCTATAAACCACTTCTTTCAGCATAAATCATTTTTCCCATTGAACTTTTCTTGCAAATATCTGAAAGGAAACCCAAAGAAATTTGTAGTAATCATATTTAATTGAAGTATAATTTAATTTTTATTCTCTCTACTAACTATAAATTAAAAATTTTGAAGGTGTTAATTTTAAAAAAATTTAATAAACCACCAATTAGAAAAAAGATTAATGCAGACAACTATTATTTAGCTAGCGTACAGGCGGGTACAATAGTTTATCATAGAGTCAGTATAACAATAATCTGCAAACTGAAACTTTTGTGGTCAGAATATTTTAAATCTTTTATAAAATGATTTAATAAGTGTACAGATAGACTAATAAAAATTGATAAATATAAAGTTATATTATCTATAATGTTCACATACAAAACTTGAGCTCATCCAAGATTGTAGTTTAATGATATTTGTTGGATTTAGTTGGATTTACACTAAAGTTTTCCTCGTATTTTTATTGAGTGGTCAAAGGTGAATGTACTATGGACCTCAAAAGTTGATGTCATTTTTTTAAATTTTGTAATCGATTTGTGTTTTATTGATTCGGTTTTCGAAAAAATGCTTCGGATAAAAGTTGTTCATTAGAAATATACTAACAAGTTTTACTCGAATCATTTCCCCAAAAACCGAATTAATATGACACAAAATGACTATACAATTTGGAATAACGGATACAGCTTATGGCCCATATTACATACATGGTATTTTTGGCATCAGACGTGTCCCAAGTCCTATAAAGAGCGGATAACGTTTATCTGATACTTGATTTGTTGCATGTTTTCGATAGTGTACCTCACCAATAATAATGTAAATAAGTTTGATACTGAACTATTATGCCGGCTGTACACACTCGTTGAGGCAACACGATATATAGAGAGCACGAGTGTGTACTCACAACGCTCGGCCGGCCTTGTGTCGAGTCGCCTCGCCTCGCCATCGCTCCATTAAAAGTCGGTTTTTTTAACACGAGTCAAAGAAAGCGAGTGGTGAAGACATTTGACACGAGCACGAAGGACACTCTCGTCTACATTCGATTCAACGTTCGACCGCTATTTTTAAATATTCAACTATCTATCAACCGCTTTAATTGTACCCATTAATCTTAATAGTAGAACACGAAAATAAATAAAAACTGTATTAATTTATGAATACTTTTTTAAATTCTTTAGTGTCCTTCAATATTCATTTGAATAATAATTATTTTGAACATTTTAATCAAAAAATTACTATTCCGTAATTATTAATTTAATAATGTCATTTTTCAGGTATACCAACGTAATTTCGTTGACTAAATGACGAGAACTGTATTGCCGGCCAAACACTAGGTGAGAGTGTACACAACTCCACTTGTGACACCTCGACTTACGAATATCTCGCTGAGACATTCGCCGAGTGCCCTCGGCAAGTGTGTACAGGCGGCATTAAATGTTTATGACGAAATACAGTAAGACAGATATAAGATATTCTATTTTGTTGTAAGCCGACTCATAAATGAAAATGGTTTGATATGTATAATCTAATAAATTTACTGTGTATATTTATCGAATTGAAAATATTTGATCATAGCCTTAACGTACAATGTTATTTCAAAAAAATAAAAATTGTAATTGTTCTAAATTCATATTTGTAGACAGTCCATAGTTCTATGTTAATATCCGTTGGGAATTATATATGTCTGTATATATGGGGGTTAGTTTTGCAATCCTCTTTCTCTTACAGTTCTGCTTTATGTTGCCATATAATACAGAGGTAAAAACTGTAACATAGCTCTGGTGATGAAGAGATACAAAAACTAAACTAGTAACAATAATAGTCACTATAGACAGGCGTAGGGTTAGGTAGAATATATATTTACCGCGTGTAAGAATTAGTCTATATGTTTGTTATGTTTTGATAATTTGACCTCTATACACAGACGGAAACAGAATTTTTAACATACAAGTTGGCATAATTTCGAGTTAAAAAGTTTATTAAGTTAATGTTAAGTTTAATGTTATTTTACACTAGCTGTTCCTCACCAGCATCCCACGGATCAAGACAATTTTCAGTTGCCTTTGAAGTAAATAAATGTAAATCAGCTGCCATCTTCCGTTAAGTACCACAACAAATGAACGTATACGTAATGCTGAAACTAATCGTAGCTGTGGTTAAGAATATCTAAGATAACACGTATTTTGACAAAATGGAAACCCAACTTCAAAAATCAAATACTCTATAACAAAAACACTAAAAAGTAAAAAAATAATTGTATATTCTTGTGCCAATTTTAGTTCACCTAAGCAAAAATTTTTAAATATATATGTACAATTATTGTTATTTTTAGAGTCGGTGTCAGCATAGAGAAATTCACATAACTTATGGACACCGCCTCCAAAAATAACAATAATTGTACATATATATTTAAAAATTTTTGCTTAGGTGAAATTGGCACAACAATATGCAATGATTTTTTTACTTTTTAGTGTTTTTGTTATAGAATATTTGATTTTTGAAGTCGGGTTTCCATTTTGTCAAAATAAGTTTTATTTCTCGCTTTTTAGTGACTTTGAAGTGCTTTAACTGATTTTATTTATCTAAATATGGGAAGACCTACTAAACGACCAACTAATTTTTTTTAGTGCATTTTTTTATAGCAGATTTTCAATTTTTTTTACAAGCATTTTGTTTTTTTTTTGTAAAAAATTTATTTTTTGGGGTCGGTTTTTAAAAAAATTTTCTTATTTTCCCATTATGAATGAGTATATCCTTTCAAAAAAAAAAAAAAAATTTCGCAGAAATCGGTTATCACATATAAAATGAGGGTTTTCCTCGATTTCCAGGAGACCCCTTCATCAGAATGCGATTTGGTGTCAATGGGACCAATCGGAAATCAAACTCTTTAAAACAAAAAATTCAAAATCGGTTAATAAATGACGGAGTTCTGAAGTAACAAACATTAAAAAAAAATACAGACGAATTGAGAACCATCCTCCTTTTTGAAGTCGGGTTAAAAAGCATAAAAGTTGGTCCTAGATTTACCATCCGTTAACTCTGTTAGTTTCATGTAAAAAGGGTCAGCAGTAAGTTAAATCCAAACTTACGTACCTATAGAAAGAATTAATGTTCCATTTTATTTATTTGTATATATTTTAAATTAATTTTACATTTTATAGATGGCACACCAAATTAAGTTCTTTTTTAAATTGTCCAAAATGACACTTGATTAAACAGTTTTTGCTGTCAAAATTATAATTTGACTCTGATTTTTAGTATTTTACCTTGATTTCACTCATGAAGTGTTGAATACATAAAATTTATTCAATCATAGTTTTGCTTCCGAATATAGATTCAAGATTGTTGTCAATAATATAATTAAAAATATAGAAACCAAGAAGGCTCAGTTGTTTTTTCTTCAATAGTTCAAATATATCAACTGAATACCAAGATAAGTGAATTTCAATGACATTTGTTGAATAAGGCTTAATGGAAATTGACGATTGGGAAAGTAATTATGAAGATTATCAATATTTATACATATATCTCAATATAAAAACTTCAATAGTGCGCTATCGTTATTTGAATATTTTGGATTGTCGATCAAGTAACGACTCGTAATGTGCACTAAGCACTTGGGTTATTTTAGTAAAAGTAGACAAATAAACTCCCACTACTATTTTTGTTACACAGTGTATAGTTATTTTATTGTAGATAGAAGTAGCAGCATCTTAACCACCTTTGGTTATGCCCACATATAACCCTGTCACTATAAATATGGAATTATGAGTGTGTGTTTAATTTAATTCAGTTCAGTCTGTTTGCCATATCCCACATTCGTATATGTATTATTTGTAACAGTTTAATGTTATACAGCTATTATCATATACTGTTGTAAAGTTGGCGCCTCATTTGGACTTTCAAAACATTGAAACATTGAATTCTTACAATTTATTGTTTAAATTAAAGAAATACTTTAATGAATGGGGGAAGAATGATGGTGATTGACAGCATGTGAATATTTCTTCCCTTTAAAAATTTGTAGTATATGATTTTTACCTCGTTAAAACCACTTATTAATAAACTTTTGTTAGAAATGTTCAGAACCTTATATTTTCTGGACTGTTTGCGAATAAATCTAGCAAATCGATTTCCATCTACTTCTACATCAATTTGAAACAATAAGTTTCGAAGCAAAGTTTCGTCATCAGTAAATTTACAAATATAAACCATATTTTGACAAAATGGAAACCCGACTTCAAAAATCAAATATTCAACAACAAAAAATGCACTAAAAAGTAAAAAAATAATTGCATATTCTTGTGCCAATTTTAGTTCACCTAAGCAAAAATTTTTAAATATATATGTACAATTATTGCTATTTTTGGAGGCGGTGTCAGCATAGAGAAATTCACATAACTTTTGGACACCGCCTTCAAAAATAACAATAATTTTACATATATATTTAAAAATTTTTGCTTAGGTGAACTAAAATTGGCACAAGAATATGCAATTATTTTTTTACTTTTTAGTGCATTTTTTGTTGTTGAATATTTGATTTTTGAAGTCGGGTTTCCATTTTGTCAACCCGAGTTTTCCATTTTGCCATTTTGGTGTATTTCTCGCTTTTTAGTGACTTTGAAGTTCTTTAAGTGATTTTATTTGTCTATATATGGGTAGACCTACTAAACGACCTACTAATTTTTAGTGCATTTTTTTATAACCATTTTTTTTTTACTCGTTTTTTTTTTTTTTTTTATTTTTAGTGCATTTTTTTATAACAGATTTTCAGTTTTTTTTTACATGCATTTTGTTTTTTTTTTGTAAAAACTTTTTTTTTGGGGTCGGTTTTTTTTTGAAAAAATTTTTTTGAAGTCGGTTTTTAAAAAAATTTTCTTATTTTCCCATTATGAATGAGTATACCCATTCAAAAAACAAAAAAAATTTCGCAGAAATCGGTTATCACATATAAAATGAAGATTTTCCTCGATTTTCCGGGGATTCCCTCATCCGAATGCGATTTGGTGGCAATGGGACCAATGGGAAGCTAAACCCTTTAAAACGGAGCAAAAAAATTCAAAATCGGTTCATAAATGACGGAGTTTTGAGGTAACACACATACAGATAAAAAAAAAATACAGACGAATTGAGAACCATCCTCCTTTTTTGAAGTCGGGTTAATAAACAAAAGGGTATAAATTACATAATAAAACATTGTATGAATAAAACAAAGCATTATGGGTAAAACCTAAAAAATTAAATTTCAATAAAGAGTTAGCTGATAAAAATAATAATATAATTGTAAAAACGATTATCGTAATTGTGCAAACAGGTAATAAGTACAAAATAAAACTTATACAAAATAATTTCCATATCAAAACATTCAATACAAATTTTTCTCATTTTCAAATTGTGCGTAGGATTTCTGTAAACTAACCCATTATTCGTCTCAGAAATATAATTATAAAGCAATGCTTCTTATGCTATATATGATTATTCTTTGGTACTAACTAATATAAGTGAACCACAAAAACGTTGCGTTTATTTTGCTTTATTTATAACTAGAAACGCAAATAACGTCTCTTGCAAAGTCATTTCCACTCCTCGCACATTTACCATAATCATGGAAACATTTCTTTGTATGCCCAAATTTTTTTTGTTTTTCCGTGGATTCGTAAGACAATTCTTGCTAATTAATAGTGCTCAATTTTCTATAACTTGAACTGTTAAAACAATATCATATTATTTATTTGAATTTATCGTTCGTGATTCGAATATTTTTTATAAAAAATAGCTACCATAACATTAATTAGTCCAAGTAGCCGAGCGGTCTAAGGCGTTATATCTGTGCAGTATGCAGTACTTGGTAACTGAGAGGTTATGGGTTTGAATCCCAACATCGGCAGTTTGTCAATTATAATAAAAAAAGGGGCGGTAAATTGACTAAACTGTCGGCGTATGGACAAGAACGAAGTAACCGGCTATGCTTGAGAAGGTTTTCTGCAGTTTCCTTCACGAACTCCTGATGAATATCGGCAAAGTTCCTATCATAGTCGGCTGCAGCCGCATATTCTGCCAATTCCTAGTCTACTCACAAATTCCTTCCACTCCATTCACATCCTCACATCCTAGGGCATCACAATGAACCTTATGGTCGAAGTGTAGCCCGTCCAGGGCAGCCTTTACAATATACAATCTACCTTAACATTATGGATCTAAGCAAACTACCTTTGCTGATGTTAAAGGTCTTAACAATTACATGGAAACTACTTTGACGGTTGATGGTCTCAAAAAAGTTACTGTTTCCAGTAGAGGTATAATTTTAGCCACAACGAATAAGTCTCACGCGTGTCAGTGCCACTCACCTCTTTCCGACTAAAAAGTTAAACTGTTTAAACATGGATGCATATTGTTGAGTATAAATATTGGTGTTGTTAACTTTATACAGTTAATAAGAATAAATCGTAAAGTTACCGAGTAGTTTTCTCAGGTTCATCGTCTATTACAATAATCCTGCATTAAATGTATTATTTTATATAATTTATATATGGACGGTGTTACTATTATTATCCATTCCATATATGCAAGTATATGTGTATTATTATTAATAGTGTACTCATGTACAGGATCATTCAATTGCAATACACTTTAAACGCATGATATAATATATGACAGGCTGTAATTAATCAAGTTGATTTCGTATCCCAATGGCTAGCTTGGGGTAATAAATTTGTAAAAACATCTATCGAGACGCTCATAGAGGCGCGTACATTTCTGTGTAAAGGGCATACTCGTATATTGTTACTGCTTCTAAGAATCAGCAATAATATAAATATAAGCCTGTCTGTTTTTCTCTTTATGCATGAATGCATGTGTCTCTATTAACTATATTTAACGGTACTACAAGTGAGCAAAAATATCCTCTTTCATCATTATCATTTCAAAAATCTCGACTTCAAAAATCAAAAATTCTAAAACAAAAAATGCACTAAAAAGTAAAAAAGTAAAAAAATAATAGCATATTCTTGTGCCAATTTTAGTTCACCTAAGCAAAAATTTTTAAATATATATGTACAATTATTGTTATTTTTGGAGTCGGTGTCAGCATAGAAAAATTCACATAAAATTTGGACATCGCCTCCAAAAATAACAATAATTGTACATATATATTTAAAAATTTTTGCTTAGGTGAACTAAAATTGGCACAAGAATATGCAATTATTTTTTTACTTTTTAGTGCATTTTTTGTTTTAGAATATTTGATTTTTGAAGTCGGGTTTCCATTTTGTCGAAATAGGTTTTATTTCTCGCTTTTTAGTGACTTTGAAGTTCTATGACTGATCTTATTTGTCTAAATATGGGTAGACCTACTAAACGACCAACTAATTTTTAGTGCATTTTTTTATAACACATTTTTTTTATCCGTTTTTTTTTTTTTTAGGGCATTTTTTTAGGGCATTTAACAGATTTTCAATTTTTTTTACAAGCAGTTTGTTTTTTTTTTTGTAAAAATTTTTTTTTTTGGGCTCGGTTTTTTTTTTTTTAATTTTTTTGAAGTCGGTTTCAAAAAAAATTTTTTTTATTTTCCCATTGTAAATGAGTATATCCTTTCAAAAAAAAAAAATTTTCGGTTATCACATATAAAATGAGGGTTTTCCTCGATTTCCAGGAGACCCCTTCATCAGAATGCGATTTGGTGTCAATGGGACCAATCGGAAATCAAACTCTTTAAAACAAAAACAAAAAATTCAAAATCGGTTAATAAATGACGGAGTTCTGAGGTAACAAACATAAAAAAAAAAATACAGACGAATTGAGAACCATCCTCCTTTTTGAATTCGGGTTAAAAAGTCTTCAGGTTCGTATTCTCTTCCTGGATCGATCACGATTTTTCGATTTCTATATATGAGCGATCCTGAAACGTATTTTGTCTGGCAAAATTATCGCAGCTTGTTACATAAATATTACGAGATTACTAAAAACAAATAAACAAAAAGTAATCGAAGATATTTTCCAATTAACTAAAGAATAGCTTCATTCGTATTTTTCAGAACCTTTTATTACTTGTTATTACCTCTTATTACTGTATGCCGTGATTTGAGTCAGCATCGAATAGCAAATCTATTTAGTCTACCGCTATCCAAACAAAAAGACAGCAAAGACGATTGAAACGCAAAATTGAAATTCAATTATTTCGTTCGTTCGTCCTTCGTTGTCTTGGTACGTGCCTGAAAGGATAACTACCATAATTACAAATTTCACAACCTGAGATTCAATAAAATTGAGCCCAATATGGTGAAAAGAATTACCTTAACATTTTATCGTTTTTCATTCATGTTCTTGGGCAACTACATAATAGAAAACTATCAATGTGCATTTTTGCCTCAACCAAACAAATTTCAAAATGTAAGGTATTCAATGTTAACAAAAGAAATGCACAAATTAATTCAAATTTAGTTTATAGAATATTTTCACAACTAGAGAATTTATTTTACATGTAGATGCAAATTAGATTAATTTTAATAACCATAATATACCTTTATAATAAATATTTAAATAGCTCGGTAGATATGAATAAAAAATAATAATTTTCTCTTTCTTTTTTTTTTATAAATATATGGAAGCAATATTTAAAAAATTTTAAACTAACTATATATATCTCAGTAAATATTTACTAAAGTAATTTTTTTTTTGTGTTGGATAACAATTTTTATGCAACATACATTACATGTAATTTTTTTTACATGAAATGATATTTTTTGGTGAATTTTCTATCATTTTATCCACTAATTCAGAATATTTTGTAACTTAAAATTTAAAAAATTCAGTTATGAGTATTAGACTTTTTCATTTTAAAGTAAAACCAAGTAGCCACGTTTGTAAAGGCGTTGTGTGTACTTGGAACTGGTAGGTTATGAGTTCGAATCCCGACATCGGAAATTTTTTAATTATTTAAAAAAGGGGAGTTAATTGACAAAACTGTCGGCGTATGGACGAGAATTAAGTAACCGGCTATGCTTGTGAAGATCCTACCACACAAAATTCCTTGTCCTCCACTCACATCCTCACATCCTTAGGTATCACAATTGACCTTATTATCGTAGTGTATCCCGACCAGGACATTCTCTACAATGTATCTATCAATCTATAACCACAGTTGAAAATCCGAATAGAATGGTACTAAAGGTAGACGCCAAAGCCGAGGCATATAAGCTTTCTTATTAGTCTATGACAGGTAAGAAAGGCAAGAGTGTCAAATTTTAGAACTAAATAAATATAAAAGCATAGACTTGAACTATGAAATATTTGATTAATAAATGATGAATATCCAAAACTAGAAAAAGTAGTTTCTAGGTATAAAATTTTACACTATTGTTCGGTCCAAAGAAATGAGTGTAGGGCATTAAAAAGAAATAAAACCTATCACAAATTGTATTTTATTATACTCGTAAAAGTGATTCCTGATAATGAATTCCATAAATGCTCGAATGGATTCGACAGGTTTCCTTTTAAGTTATACCATGTAAAAAATTTTAAACTTTGCTCAAAACATTTATGCCGTGGAAAACCAAATTCATCCAACTGGCCAAGAGGAACTAAATGGTAAAAAATATAATGAAACTACCTTTGCCCTGCCACGCGTTGATGTGGCTAAATGGTAAGAAATACGATAAGACGAAGAAAATTAACCCCCTCCCACGATTTCTCCCCCTTAAAATGTGAATTTTCTAAAATCCTTTCTTTGCTAACGTTTGCTATTTGTAAACTACTGCCAAATTTCAGCTTCATGAAGACAATTTCTCCATATTATCTTTACAACCCCATTCCACCCCTTTTTAGGGGTAGTTTAAAAAAACAAATATGCAAACTTTAATTATTTGTTATAAACAATATTTCTGCAAAGCTTGAAGCAAATCGGACGACATAATAATTTTGATACAAAATTCACACCCCTTCCACCCCCTTTTAGGGGTAGTGTTTTTTTAATAAAAAACCTTCCTCTGTATGAGTACAACCTTCTCTTAAAATTTCAAAACTATCGGTAAAGAACTTTGGGAGATTTGCGATTTTGAACAAACGAACATTAAATTTACATATATAATGATTAAGTTACTGTTTCAAGTTAAGGAACAAATTGGGTGAGTATTAAGCATCCAGCCATCTTTCCAAATTTCCAATTTAAGTAAAATATAGTAAAACTACAATAGAACGAGGTTTTTGTAGAATATAAAAATCCAAACATAAATTTCGAAGAATTAGAAATTATATAAGCCATATTTTTTAATTCATATTATATAACACATTCAAATTTTTGTTACAGATCCTCCGCAGGTGGCTTTGCATTTAGGCAGTACTTTGGATCCAGAGGCAATTAAAGAAGGCGATGATGTATATTTCGAATGCAGTATCAAATCTAATCCAAAAGAACATAAAATTACATGGTATCATAATGTAAGTTTAATAAACTTGTATCTATGTTTTTATTTTAGTATAAATGATAATCTATTAACCGTCAACTTTTAAATAATATCATTTCATGAGCGTCGTATGTCTAAAATTTACACACTAATAATTTTGCATCTATAGCAGTGATTCTCAATCTTTTTTTTGTCGCGGCACACTTTTAACGATTTCAAAATTTGACGGCACACAAAGAAAAAGATAAGTTTAAAAGTTGTTTACTTACCTATAATACACTGTGTAAAATAGTTAATGATAATAATTTTAAATTTAAAAAAAAAAAATATTTACTACAAAAACAACAGTACGTTAATAATAAGAATACTTTTAATGAGACATTTGACCTTGATGTATTTTGATAATTTCATTTATATTTGGTCGTAAAAATGACAATGCTACTATATCGTCTCATATCGTCTCCTACATTTAACTGTCTCGATCTTTTTTCTTTTTTATGTTGGTTAATATTTTACTATATACATTTCTAAAATTTGGCAGCACACTTTATGAATTTGGCGGCACACAAAAGGGCCGCGGCACAGTGGTTGAGAATCACGGATCTGTAGTAAAGAAATCATCATATGTATAATTTTCTTTACTGTCCAAGTTCCGATATCACTTATCTTTAATGCAAAAGAAATGAAAAACTTTAAAAAATAAGTTTGGATTGACATATCTTGATACGAATCACAAAAACGTTCATGAGATATTTTTTAACGTGACATATCCTACAGTGAAGATAACTAACTATTCACTGTTAAATAAACTGATAAAAAACAAATTAAGGTCAATCTTATACTTTTAACCACTGTACAAAAAGAAAAGAAAATTTATTAGATAAATTTAACTAGATTAAATAAATAGACTTATCTTAAAATATGTTTCTCAGAAACTGCATGAAAAATTGCATAGTCTATTTTATGAATTTTATTACAAAATCTTATAAAATTTATGAGTCTAGCTTATCTTTAAACGTTCTACCATACTTTCGATCATGGAGGCCTCACAAACAGGATTTTTTTAAAGTTTGTTTTTCAGTGAACACTCTATATAATCTTAAGAAATAGTTTTAAAGTATAAAGCATTGCACACTAATCTAAACCATTAGAATTGTCTAATTAGCAATATTAACTACAGTAGTTTGTAAGATGTAAAAACTATTTGCCATCTTTTGCCAGTAATTGTAAAAAGTACAAACAAATAAAAAAGCGAATTTTTTTTTGGAATAAAAAAGTACAAGCACCTTTGTTTAACAAATTTGGTTTTTTATTCACAAATATATTGTAGAAAAAATATATTGAAGTGACCCTTTTTTAATGTACGCATACTATATTAATTCATTAGTCGATGATTATCACCATTCATTTTTCATATTTAAAAAGTGGTTTGTCACATCAATTATATAATACTAGAAGCCGGTTGAAAAATAAATCGCTATTATTGTGAATGTCATATTATTAATATATTAAATTTTTTTAATGTTTGTGGATGCAAATATATTTAGCTCACTAAATTATAAATCAATTAAAACGAAATTTCTTACTCGTATCGCAAAGTAATACAATAACAGATAATATCTTGAACAATAACAGATAGTTTCACTCTTTAAATTAAAAAACTTGAGCTCCCAATAATTTTCTACAATTTGACCACGCGGTTTTTGCCTAACTAGTTTACGTATGTAACGTGTATTGAAATTGCCAAGCGTATAAACTAAGAGAAATCGATGAAAAGTTTACATTTCTCAATATTATTCACATCATTTTTACTTTAAATTTTTTTCCTACAATTTTTTTCAAATATTCCAGCAAATTTGTTTTTCTAATAAGTTAAATTGGAAATAATTTATACAATGAGTTCTTTACGCGTATTCATGTAGTATATGTTATGGTAAACAAATCGGCCCAGTTCCAGCAATGCTTACACACTGAACAGTTAGTATTCGATTCAAAAAAAACTTTTAAAAAAAATTAATAATAAGTATACGAAGATTTTTGGAGCCTTAGTACAAACCAGGGATGTTGCGGATGCGAATTTGTTGACATCTGCGGTTGCGAACGAATATATATACATACATTATTTGCCTAGCGAAACAGACAACAAGTAAGTCTGTCATATAAGTGAGCCCACTGTTCAGTGGACAAAAATTTGGAGTGTCCTATGGCTTTTGCATATTGAAATACAAGACAATAATATCGTTATAGAACGAAAGAAGAATGATCGGTATTGTTTTGGTAAATAGTTAGATACACCAACAGTTCTTACGTTAGTTTTACATTTCAATTTGAATATACAGTTGAAATTAAATACAATAATGTCTTCATCATTAGTACTACTCTTTGTTTCTGTTAAAAGAAGAATATTAGAATTACGACCCGCATTATCAATAATATCATTTTTATTGGCTCGTAAACTTTGTATATTTATCGTATATATTGTATTTATCGATTGATTAACCTGGTCTGGTCTGGATAAATTTATTTTAAAACTATTTCCCGTTTGCAGCTCTAAAGCTAACCCCTCAGAGTAAAAAAATCGAATTGTAAACCTCTGCATATTACTATGCCAAATTTTAATCATTTACGTGAAATAGTCTCTGAGAAAAAGACACTGCGGTGGTTCTATTAGTGTTCTGTTTTAATAATTTTGGCACGGAATGTTGAAAACTCATGGTATACACTCAATTATATCTTTTATATATATTTATTATTTATTTAAATAATAATTATTTAAAAGATATAATTGATCTTTATCAAAATTGATCTTTTTAATTTGATTTATGAAATATTATTATTTTAATATGTAAATTACCAAGGTTGTTAACATTCAAAGCAACCGTGATAATAGAGGGAAGTTATAGTTGTTATGCAACAGATAAAAATGATGAATAAAATTATAATAATAATTTAATGATGAAGCGACACCGCTACACACTCTTTTGAGGTAAACTATATCTGCATACAATATTTGAAATTTCTATAGCGTTTATAGTTTTGGACATCGGAAATCGGAAATCAGACATTTAAGAAAATAAAATTATATGATAATAATACATTTATTATTGTGTCATCTGTTTCCACTGTTGTTATCTAAAATTGTTTGTCTCATGGAATACAATATAATATTTTTCTCCCATCAACAAATGCTCCGTTTATATACTGTATGTATATAATAATAGAATGCCTCCGGGTATCAAAATGTGCAACAAGTATTGCCAGTTTCTTCTTACAAATATTATACAATTTATTATTTAATAAATAAATAAATAAAAGAGAAACCTTACTATGATGAATCATAAGAACGATTTCAATCATAAGTTGAGTTGTTTGCGCAAATAAATTGATCAATTAAATTAACTGTTAACAATGGTATTTAATTAATTTTATACAATTTTCTATCAAGTTATATTGAGTCTTTGTTCAAAGTAGGAGCAAATGTAATGAAATTCGTACTAGTGTCTATAAAAATGTTGCTAATGGTTCCACGAATGGTTCTATATTTTTGTTTACCCATGATTTCAAATAAATGCTGTAAATATAGTGCTTATATTCAGCCCCAAATATCTGAAATATAAAATGTAGAAAGTATAATTTTTCCTACCGATGTATGATTTCACAAAGTTGCAATTGTTGTTCTATTAAAGTTGCAAACACATTTTTTAGGAATCTAAAGTAATAAACATATGCTTTTTAACATGAAGCTGAATAAAAACTTTTTAACAAAAAATAGAACCGACGAAAGAAGAAAGTAACTGATGAAGCAAAAAATAATAACTAAAAAAAATTAATCCTTCGAAAAAAGAAAGGAAAAAATAAAAAAGTAGCATTTTAGTCTAACTAAGTCCTACCCTAATGTAAAAACCTAAATAATTTTTAGTCGGCGCCAAACAAACAAAATGGAATATTTACTTTTATTTCGATGGAGATTTTTTGGCCCCGACTCAAAATTATTTAGTGGAAGCGCTGGGAAGTCTTTTTTTTTTGTGGCTAAAATTTTAATTTTTTTTTTCAAATTATATGTGACCAACTTTGAAGAATACCCTATCCAACAAAAAAAAAGAATTATCAAAATCGGGCTGCTCTATAAAAAGTTATGCGTGATCATACATAAAAAAAATATACAGGTAGAATTGAGTACCTCCTTCTTTTGTCGGTAAAGAAGAGATTATACTAGCTGCATGCACCACTTTATGAAATCTCGCGAAACTCGCATTACAATATGTAATTCGAAAAAATATGTAAAAAAAAAAATTAGGTATAATTATTAAATCAGGTAGTAAAGTTTGGCTTTACCATAAGTAATACTTAGACTTTATATTTTAGACTTTCTTAATTATTTCGTTGTCAAATTTAACATATTTTACTTGCGAAAAAAATTGGTATTGCATGAAATTAAGAAATTATAAACTATTGTTTCTGCGATTGTTTTAATAATGCTTTATTCAAATAAAATAATAATAATTAAAATAATCATTAATTAAAGCATTCTTAACATAATTTATTTTTTAATTATTAACTGTAACGATATCTAGGTTTTAAACATCTCCAACATTTTGAATTTGACACTTCAAAAGTATATTAAGGGCAGGCGCAAAGAAGTTCTTAAAGTTAAGAATCGTTTTTATCGAACGTCAGTTCGAGAATTACGTAAAATTAAGCCTTACATTAATGATTCGGTGAGAATCGACATTTTTCATATATTTAAATAGTATAATGATAGCTCAACAAATGACACTGCGGTATAGTTCAACAAATATAAATAGAACTATTTATAATATTGACTGTAGGATGTAAGTAATATGGTAGGACGAAAAAAAATTACAGCTGATGGCAGTACGGATACATAGTTAAGTATAAAGATATGTTGACGCTTAAGTATACACAAATAAACAAATATTAAATAAATAACTTCGACAGAAGTAATACTGTCTAAATAAATAAAAAATTAAGAATAATATGAAAAAGTTGGCTATTACGTCACAGTCGTCTTTGGTATAGCGGAAGCATACTGGACTAGATATCCAGAGGCCCGAGGTTCGATTCCTGGTTGACGAGTTAATTTTTTCATATCAGTATTTAATTTAATTAAAAACTTCTATGACAATGAAATTTGTCGGAGTATACAAACATCGTTATGTTGACCCTTAAGTATACACAAATTAACAAATATTATATAAAGATATAGTACTCGCTAAAAAATTACAATTTTATCATTTTATTCAACACTTTTTGTAAAAGCAATTATTGAGAACACAATATCTAGAGTTTGAAATATATTACTATGTTAAATTTGAAGTATACAGATTTATTAGTTTTTTCATAAAAGGTGTAACAAGATGCAAATAATTGCTACTTGATAAATGACGAAATGATAAATTGACGAATCTCCTATACGATTGGATAATAAATATACCTGTTACACGGATAGTAAATTGCACTGAAATCTACAAAGATATAACGTGTTTGAATTTATATTGTGCAATGATATTTATTATATGATAATAGAAGTTGAAATTAAATGAATATTTATAAATGTCCACTGTAATGCAAATGAACCATTTTAAGGTGTTACTAGTAATAGTAGTAGTATCGGACGGGAGACCAAAGCCTGGTAAATCTTTCTGGAATTTCTTTAACTAGCTCTAAAGACGCATCCCCTCAACCTTTTCAATCCTCTACACACCTGGTTCGTTTCCTCTAGCCCTGCATTCGTTGTCTAACCTACCCGTCCTCTTTGAAAATGACAGAACAGAGCTCCCTTGAGTTGTTTCACGTCAGCTTCCCCCGATTCGGTTAAGCTAGATAACAAATTCTTGTTCTGAAAGGACATTCTGCCAGAAGGTGAAAGGGCGTATTATCCACCCCATTACAATCCGGGTAATTTGCAGTGTTCTCCAATATTATAAAGGAAAGATTCCTTTTGAACATGCACTGACCAGTAAGCACCCCAACCAAAAGGTTAATCTCTTTCCGGGTCTTGCAAATAAGTCAGGCTGACCTTGCATTGTTGTACCCTTCTATCATTTGTTTGGCTTGTCTACAGCATAGTGTGTCACCGAGGCTAGGAGGTAACTTCGCCTCGACTCGGTCCTCTGTTACGAGGCGCGAGGCGAGGCGAGGCGAGGTTCAAAATTTTAATCCTCGTTACTAACCGAGGGGAGGCGAGGTATATTGTTCTAAAAACCTCGCCTCAGCCGAGGTAAATTTACAAAAAGTAAATTTAAAAAAATATATATAGTTACATGCATTTTTACAAATAACATGAAGCAATAGATAGATTAGATGCATTTTAAAGGAAAAAGAAATTTTATGCCATGATTACTTTTTATCATAATAATCATAAATTTTTTCATCGCCGGTTTACAAATTTTATAGAGAAAAGTAAATGTATTATTTTTATTTTGTTGATCGACTGCATATTCTTTTTTTAGAGAAGTTCTTTACGTTATTTTTTCAACTCTAAACGTTTTTTAATATGTAGATTTCTATTGATCATATTAGTGTATTTTTGTCACGCCAAAAAGCGCAGCGTTCTTTTATTCAACTCTCTCTCTCTCTCTCTAATTTGTATATTTTATTTTATTATAGCGACTTATTATAGCGATTATTTTATTTTATTATATCCTACCTAGTACATGTCGAAAATCATCGTCTCTATATATAAATTTATATATATATATATATATATATATATATATATATATATATATATATATATATATATATATATATAAATATATAAGTTTTTTTTACCATATTATGTATATTCATGCAAAATAAGTCAAATTTGGTAATAATTTACCCTCGTCTCGGCCGAGGATGATAGCTAACCTAACCGAGGCGAGGCGAGGTTGATGTTTAAAAAAGCGAGGCGAGGTGATACCAAAACCTCGCCTCGCCTCGTGCCTCGTGAAACACTACTACAGCATGCTGTGGCTTTCCATTACCTATTCACAGACCTATCTACCCATTTGTTTAGGGCAGAGATAGTCTGGCTTTTAGTTATTCCTAGATATAGTTCGGGTCCCTAAGATGGTAGTACGGCTCCTTCACTGGCTAGTACTTCTTGAACAAGTTTTTACGTATGTTAAGGGTTTTACACATGGATATAAATGTATCAAAGACCTGCAAATAGCAAATATCGTAAAAACAATTGTACTAATAGTATATTGGGTTAAACTTGGGTTAAAATAGTAGATATTGACCCTCCTAATGAGCTTCTTAAAGATTGACACCATTTTACTAAACACTTTATATATTGTTTAAACAATGTTCACATCTTGTGTGTATGAAATATATTGAGATAGATTGATGACTACTAAGTGGTGCATGAGTATGATACTTTCTGTTCGTACGTGTGTTGAGCTCTTTCGCGTACATCTTTTTCACTACAAAATCAAGTGGTTATTTTTATACATACATGTAGTGTTGTATATTGTTTGTTAGTCATAGTTTATTTACACAATCAGTCTTACTTCAAGCTGACAGAACAACAATGTGATGATCCTTGTTGAACGTATAAATTTACATTAAAAATAGGGGAATCGGTCCTATGCTATGTACGACCACCACTTATTATTTTATAGTGAAATATTTGTTCACTTGAAAAATAATGATATACAATTTTTTTGTTAGATAATTAAGCTTTTAGTTTTCAATAACATTGACAATCCATTGCTGTGTATACTTTGTTTTAGCGTTCCGTTGCCTGTTTGTTTCTCTGTTACAAACAGTTTTATGAAATAATTTCAAGTAAATGATTGAGGTTTGGTATTAATAACTGACCTGAGGGTAATTCATTATGTGAGTTTTATTTATGTCAAATAGTTATCTTTTTCTAAATTTTGACAGTTTGAAATGTCCATTTTTGTATATTTGAAACTTATTGAAAAATAATTTATTTCCAAAATTTGGTAAAAGTAGGGATTTCTATAGAAACAATAAACTATATTAGAAATCTGAGCCGGCAATAACTTTGGAACGGTCAGAAAACAGCTACAACTTGAAAACCGTTTTGAATTTTGAACTTCTGATTCGGGCATTTTCTCAATATGTAAAGATAATTTTGCACACTAGTTGCAATATACAATTATCCAAATTGAAATGAAAAATAATTTTGAAAAAATTAAATTAAATAATTTAATTTTTTCAAAATAAAAGAAAGAATTTTTTTATTAAGTTAAATTAAGATTATTTAAAGAGTTTTGATTAAATTTAAAGAAAGATTAAAGATTAAGATGAATATTAATATTTAACAAGTAAACATTAATGTTCATTAAGATTTAAGATTAAATAACATTAATACCCCATACAGAAAATCAATGTTACTTAAGAGAACAATAAGAGTCATTTAGTTAACGCTGATAACAGGATTAAAAATTGTATCATTTTTGAAAAAAGAAACAGAGTGTCGTAAAGATCGTACGTTGGCCCATTTAAATAATTTCTATTGTTAAATCGGATCTGTTGTTATGGATCCCATAGTTGTATTGAAATTATCCCCAGAGATTCGTATATCGTTAATGGTTTCTTCGAAACCCCCATTTTTTATTCTTAATCTACTTCTGCCTACGACCGTTGGTAGAATTATGAGGAAAACAAATTTATAGTAAAATCAATTTATTTACAACATAAAACAAGAAATGTACATACATCTACAATTCGAAACTGAACAATAAGACTCTAATTGACTCAAGTATCAGTTTACGCTTTCTTTCGTGAACCAAACCAAAACACATTACCGATGTCAAGAATAATAGTTACTCAGTGGACCATGAATAAATCAGGTATCGAGCACAAAATATTACCGAAGATTCTTGGGTTGAAACCCATAAAAAAGTGTCTAAAAATAAGAGCACTTTGACGCTACTGCCGATAACGTCTATTTAATCGACTATCAGAAGGATAGCCTTTCGCAGTAGACTTTCGGAAGGAGAGTCTTTCCTGGTTGACTGTCAGAATGAGAGACTTTTTAGTTTGACTTTCAGAATGAGAGTGCTTTTTAAGAAATCCGGAGTGAATAAAGTGAACTCCGCTCGAAAACAAAACATAGTCAAAAACAACAATGCGCTGACATGCATTTACATAATACACCAAAAAAATAAATAATTTTAAGCAAAATACTAGTGACGTCCGTATGCACTGAGTAAGCGCGACCTCAGTATACATGGACGCATAAAAATAATTCAATAATTTCGCAACGATATGTTTAACAGATCAAAATAAAGTTTTAAATTTGAATATTTTAGTAACAGGGTAAGTTTTGAGTGTTAAAACGTAAAATAAAAAACAAATTGTTTTCGAGATTATTGTATACAGTCTTTTTAAAGGTTTTTGAAGCATCATTTCAAGAATATATAATTTATTATGTTTTTGCTTCAATTTCTTTTTATTATTCTGTAAAAACATTCGTAATTTCTGCTCCCAGCAAAAGTGTCGCTGAGAAAAGACATCACGAATAATAAATATCAGAATTGAAAAATTTAATTGTTTTTAAATCTTACGGGCTACCTGTATAAACTGTTACAGTTTTCGAAATAAAGTTTAGGGTTCGGGTTCGATGGGGGATGTAGTTTCATTAATAGGTTTTTGCCCAAAACTTTTGATACATATATTTTCACTTCATAGTGTTTGAGATACTTGGAGAAATTTATCCCCTTTACACTCTTCGTTTTTTCAATTATCTGTATTATATAGTAGATAATAGAATTTAAAAATAGAAAACGTCAAAATTCCTTTTGGTGTAATTCAGATTACAACAAAAGTTACAAAAAATACAACAAATACAACAAATACTCATTTTTCGAGAGCTTTTAAAAACAAAAATAATTAAATAGCAGTTTCTGAATTTTACCGTAGGATCCGATCGAAAGTTATTATAGTTTTATATATCAATATAATTTTTTCTTTCGAATTAGATAAAAACAGTTTCAAAAGGGCACGATAATTAGAGGTGAATGAAAATGAGCTTCCTAACTTTGATTACATAACGTATTAAAAATACGCAGAAATCACCATGTACAGAAACTTTAATTATTGTGATCGTGATTATAACTGTAATTATTGTTATTCTAACAAGAAGGATTTGGAAAACCATAAGCTATGTCATTTTCATATGCTACTAAGTCACAATCTAGATTAAAAGCAAAAAACCTTTTTTTAACCCTTCAAAACGGAGGATGGTTCTCAATTCGTCTGTATTTTGTTTTTTTGTTTTTTTTTTAATGTGTGTCACCCCAGAACTCCGTCATTTATGAAGCGATTTTGTTTGTTTTGTTTGTTTTAAAGGGTTTGATTTCCCATTGGTCCTATTGTCACCAAATCGTATTCTGATTAGGGGATCCCCTGGAAATCGAGGAAAATCCTCATGTTATATGTGATCACCGATTTCTGCGAAAATTTTTGTTTTGTTTGAAAGGGTATACTCATTCATAATGGAAAAATAAGAAACTTTTTTAAAAAACCGACTTCAAATAAAAAAATTTTTTACAAAAAAAATTGACCCCAAAAAAAAAACAAAATGCATGTAAAATAAACTCAAAATCTGTTATGAAAAAATGCACTAAAAATTACAAAAAGAAACGGAAAAAAAATGTGTTAGTAGGTCGTTTAGTATGTCTACCCATATTCAGGCAAATAAAATCAGTTATAAAATCAGTTACAAATAAAATAAGTTAACTTCAAAGTCACCAAAAAGCGAGAAATAAAAAAAATTTTGACAAAATGGAAACTCGACTTCACAAATCAAATATTCTAAAACAAAAAATGCACTTAAAAGGAAAAAAAAATTGCATATTCTTGTGTCAATTTTAGTTCACCTAAGCAAAAAATTTTTAAATAAATATGTACAATTATTGTTATTTTTTGGAGGCGGTGTCCAAATGTGAATTTCTCTATGCTGACACCGTCTCCAAAATTAACAATAATTGTACATATAACATTTAGAAATTTTTGCTTAGGTGAACTAAAATTGACACAAGAATATGCAATAATTTTTTTACTTTTTAGTGCATTTTTGTTTTAGAATATTTGATTTTGGAAGTCGAGTTTCTATTTTGTCAAAACGAGAACTATATTGCCAGCCAAACACTCGGCGAGAGTGTACACAGCTCCATTCGTGGCTCCTCACCTTACCAATGTCTGACCGAGACATTCGCCGAGTGCTCTTGCTGAGTGTGTACTGCCGGCATAAGAATATTTTACAATATTTTTCTTAAATAACAAATTGTATGCATTCAAAATATTCATTGTGCATTTAAGTTGGAAATTTATTTCTATAATTTCATTTTTCAATCATTTTTAATTAGTGAGTTTTAGGTCATATTTTTGGGGTAAATTAATTACTTGTCAAATTCTTTTGTTCAAAATATATTATACTCAACTACGAGACTGAAAAGTAATTAAATTTTTTTTTTCACTTATGTAATACTTGTAGTTTTGCGAGTCATCATCCAAGGTTTTAGCTTGTATTTTTATTTTCATTCTTCCAGCAGAATTCTATGTCCCATTTCACGAATGAATGTAAACAGGACCGTAAATCCTTTTTATGAATATGTATGACATACTCTTTGCATACCTATCGTTCAATACTGGAATTGAGTGAAACGTCGGATTACTTTTAATACTTATTGTACATTTTGTATATCTAACTTATGTTTTCGGTTGTTGTTGTTTCGACAACGAAGTTGTTGTTCATTTTTTTATTTTATTTTGAAAAACACTTCAAACATTCAGTTGTTGTCTCTCCTACATGACTCCTAGTTGACACTCATGTATAAAAATTCACTTAACATTCCACTGTTGTTTTTATATACTTCACGTACAACGTATACAGTAATGTTCATTAAAATCGATACTTATTATTAAAATGTTTTCAAGCCAGACGGTAGTGCCTAAAAAAATCTCTATAATTATCGTAGCAAACAATAGTGCTAAATATAACGTCATATAATCAATGCATCTTTGGTTAACATACGCACTTTAACAATATCTTATTTTATAATATCGGTTTCGAGTGCATATAGAATCTCAGCCGATTAAAATATCAAACATTACGTGATTTTCCATTAGTGATGTATCGTTAAAAAATATTTCGTTTTTCATTGATCGATATCTAGGCAAACAATATCAAAAGCGAAAAATGTGTAACAGTGACACAACTTAATTTTTATTCGACTGGATTATGAAAGAATAAATTTTCGGTCAAAATTTTTAACCCGAAAGTTTTACTCGAGAGTTTTAATTTTAATTTTTATGTACTTTCCAAAAATAACCAAACCCATCGAAAAGCTGCTAGAATCAACAGAAATATGGTTTCTACGTCGATGCCGACGAATATATTGGACCCAGCAAATGTCAAATCAGCGTGTATTAAAATATGCTGCTGTAAATAAACAATTAATACAAACACTAAGGTTCAGGCAGTTAAGTTTTTTGGAACATTGTGTTAGGAAAAAAGGATTTGAACATTTTGTTTTGACGGGTAAATTCGTGGGTTCAAAAGCTACAGGAAGGAGACAAATCTCGCATCTAAAGAGTTTAAATGTTAGTTAAGTAATGGGAAATCCTTCGTTTAGACAATGACGGAAAAATGTGCAACAAATTGATAGAAGATGTTTGTTCATGATTCCCAATGTCTGTCGCGCAGGCATGGCACTATTGATGATGATGATGATGTACTTTCACTCACCTTGAGTGACATCGAGAAAACATCAACCAAGAATTGTCTTGGCAAAACACTACACACTACAAAACAAATTTATTTTCCCTTTCTCTGATGATAAAAAGTAATAAATATGTTCATGGTTAATACAATCCGCATTCATGAACTTTTCCAATGACCTTAAAATGACATTTTTAATGTCGTTTGGTATTCATCAGGTGGCAGAAAATGGTAAGGATTCTATGCAAACGGATGCAACCATTTTCAACATCGATTACCGACTACGTTATAATCTGCACATTGTACGTCTAGTATATATAATACATACGTGTTTTAGAGTAAGGCGTGTTTTAGAACTTGTAGTACATTCGATCATATCGCGTCACTATTTTCGAATATTATTAAAAGTAAAAATCATATCTAGCCAGTTCTCTCGTATTTGGCGTACGTAACCTAAATGGAAATTGACAAGTATTGTATTATGATGCTTAGGTATACGCAAATAATAATATATGAAAATGCATATTGTTGAGTTTTTTAGGCAGCGAAAAATTGTTACTACAGAAATATATTTCAGAACAGTGGCATTTTTTTCGCCACTCTAATTTTTGTTTGTTTTGTTAATTTTGCTTCTTTTTTTTTTAAACTCATTATAGGTATATTATTTTGGCCTATGACCACGTTTCTCATAACACGTCGCTAGAAACAAATTTGAATGAATATCCAAATTTGTTTCTGCTTTACCAATGTTACGAGCAACAAGTTTAAAGTGGTGGAGAGTAGACAAAACTATTTTATTTACTTGTTTGCATCAGTTTGCATGCGTTGAAAGCTTATAACTTTAAATTATCAAAATTGCAATTGTTAGTAAAATTATTTAAAAAATAAATTTTGCGAAATATTATTGTTCTCTGGGTCTGTTTTAAAGATTGCTGCCTATTTTCTGCATTCAAGTGAAGCTGCTTTTTCGCCTGTCAATTTTCTATGTTTACAGTGGACACTTAAGTAAACAAAACTTTTAGTTAAGCATGTTTAAATCACATATATGAGAAATCAAGTATGTGGATATACTTTAAACACCGTAATCACACTGGTAAAATATACCGCAACAAAAGCTGCTTGAGAAAATACTGTTTCGGAATGCATTCATGAGACTGTCTATCGATACACTCAACCTGAACAGAACCCAACTTCGAAACGTTACCGGATTCATCACCGGGCATTATCAGTTATGAAAGCACCTACTCACAATAGGACTCCACAATGGATCCATTATGCGCAGACTGTACGCTGTGAGGAGGAAGTAACATCTAGCCACATCATCTTTAATTGAAAATCTGTCGATTATAGCATATAAAATATATTTGGTGCATCTCACCCCGAATATGTGTATATGAAACTTCAGGAAAACATTATCACCCAGCTACAAGCTATTGTCAAGGTATGAGAGAAGCGAACCTCGTCAGGCTGAAGTAGCAGAAGGAACACAATGGGTCGAAGTACAACACTTTTTATACTCCAAGATTTATCTATATATCTAAAGAAATCTTATTGTGGAATCTTAGACTATTGATTACGAAATCGAGATAATTATGATTTGATTCAGATACTTTCTATTTTATTACAAGATTTTATTTAATTTGCAATGTATATATGTATGTATGTATGTATGTATGTTCGGGTCAAATCTTGCAAGCTGAATTCGAACCACTTTCTCCTACGGAGTTTAATTTTTACATGACAAGGGATAGGAGGTTTAGAGGGAGGTGGAAAACACAAATTTTGGTATATTTCTCTTAATATTGAAAAAAATCTAAAAAAACATAAGAAGTAAAGTTGTAAAAAATTAGTTTTACTATAAAAAGCTTGTTTTTAAAAATGTTTTTTTAATAGAAACTTATTCTATTACAGTGACATTAAAAATGGTTTTCATGAAACAAAATCACATCAATATATATGTTAATAATAAATTTTTCTGAACATGAACGTACATAGTACAAGGTTAAAACCAATTCACGGAAAACCATCAACCATCATACAAAACCGTCATCGTGTTGTTCAGTATTAACAACAACCCTTGTATGATATATATATATATATATATATATATATACACATATATATGAATCATTCCTTTTCGCTTTTGCCTTTAGAGCGTAGTGAATTATGATGGTACGTATAAGTATAGCTGGTAGTACGTTCTCTATATGTGTATTTATAAAATGAAAGCTGCCCTAAAGTAAAATTTCCCATTGTGTGTACGTATGCGTGTTTGTATTTATGAACATACACATAACATTTTCTATATAACTTTTACCTTATGTGTTGTTATTCTTTCAAATAATAACAGCTCATATACTCGCATATACATGGTGTTTAACGAAAATAATTGAAATTTTGTTTGTAAAAAGCCTAAAATGTACCTTGGATTCAAAAACTATGATTATTTAAATTTGTCTTCAAATTTTTAATGTAGAAAATTATCTCTTCTTTCAGAAGGAAAACTATATAAAACAGTTTATAAAATATTAAGTTTCCTATAAAGATTATTAAGATAATCAAACTGTAAGTTATTTGAAATTAAACTTTTCTCTAATTACTAGAACGTTTATTAGTTTTTTTATAAATACGAATTTCGACTACAAAGTAGTCATCATCAGTATGAATTAGCTAATCATAACTATCTCCGGGAAATGGAGTCAAATTTATATATATATATAAATAAGTTTTATCTGATGCATTTTTTCGAAAACCGAATAAATAAGGCACAAATATAAAGTTTTCAAATGATAGCTCGACTTTTGAGACAATTTGTACACTGACTTTCTTGGAACGTTTATGTATATTCATGCATTTAAATTTAGAGCTATCATTTGAAAACTTTATATTTGTGCCTTATTTATTCGGTTTTCGAAAAAATGCATCAGATAAAACTTGTTCATTATAACTATACAAACAACTTTTATTCGAAAACCAAATGAATATGGCAAAAATCAACTATAAAATGTATTGTAATAATAATTTCAGCACAGATAAAATATAATAACATTTAATTAATCGAACAGAAAGACATACATTGATACATTTATGTCAGATAGAATAATTAATATTAATAATGAGAAAAGAACATCATATATTTAAAAATACAAATATCACGGCTGTCTTGCATTATATTTAAATAATTCCAACAAAATGACATCAAGTTTTGTGGCCAAGTGTACCTTCATTAACTACTTTTTATTTTTAAACACCTCCACGTATGTAAAACATAAAATAAACAGTTCACACATTGATAATGAACTCAGAGAGAACGTAGACAGGTTAGCTCGAATATTTAGTTTTTCAGTATGACTTAAGGACGTTCAAAAGAGTCATTTTGCGAGGAAAACGCAAGGGGGGTATCAGACGACTGCGGATGCCTGCAGCGTTACAGATTTTATGTATACGTTGAAACTAGATTTAAATATTCTACGGTTATATGGCAAATAATAATACTCGTGAGTTGTGACTCGTAATGTTTCTTTTATTTTAAATAAAAAAGTAAAATCTTATGTTTTGCTTCTCTAAAATGATAAAATTACTTATATAATTCATTATTACTTTACAAAATGCATTTGAACAAACTACCTTCATCTTCGGTTCTAATAAATCCTTGTTTATTTAACAACAATTTACAAGGGTTTTACAAAAACTCTGCATTTTAAATTATGTTTTATTCGATTATAAAGATTAAATTTGAGTTTCTCCCATAAGGCCCAATGTTAAAGTATGATTTTCAATATCGAAAAAAAAGAAAAAATGCATTTGAACTAACATTTTGAAGCATACTAATGAATTCGTATTGATTAATAAGATCTTTTTTAATAACATATTTAATATACAGGAACATCTTTGCATTTTTTTTCTCTTTCGAACGTCCTTAAGGTGTAGTAAGCAATAATTTAAAAATATTATTCATTCAAAACCTTAAATACACTAAGAGGTGCTATGACCCACACAACTTTTGTTGTCAAGTGTACCTGTAGATTGAACCAAAATTATCAGGATAAAAAATAATGGTGTGATATCAATTGTGATAAACAATTTTTTTCTTTTATAACTGCTGAACCATTGGTTTTAGAGAAGAATTTCAAAGGCGTATTTTACCGTTTTACCTTACATTCTCACGATGTAAGGCACGCTTTTTTTTCCAAATTATTTTATATCTAACTTCTATTCGCTCCGAGCGCCACCGTACTTAGCGCCATGCGTGGTCAAAAAAACAACTGCCTGACCAATGTCAGTGTATAAAAACCATAGGCGTTTAAAAAAAAATTACAGTTAATTTAGCTTGTACATGTTGTTTATTTAATTTAATTAATTATTTTTGTTAAATGCCTATGGTTTTTGATACACTGACATTGGTCATGAAGTTATATTTTTGACCACGCATAGCGCTGAGTACGATTGCACTCGAAGCGAATATTCACTAATTGTAAAGATATAATATTGTCCAATTTTTTGATAAGTTTATGATTCTTTCTAAAACACTCTATACACTCTTCATGAACGTTGTTCTCCTGTTAACATATTTTTACTGGAAATTATATATATTTTTAAAAACAATTTTTTTTTTGTTATATGTTTACTGTTGTGTTGTTATTATAACAAACAATACGAATGATATTGTAAATATTATATGTGTACGTTAAATTCATTATCACACAATAATTTTGTGTGTGATGTATCAAAGAAAAATCATCAAGTGTTTTTCCTGCTTGTATATGTATTCTTACCTCCGTATACAGACCACAACATCATACTTAAAATAGAGGTTATTGAATTTAAATATTGGCATGTAAAAATTAACTCATACACCAGGAATCGATCGTAGACCCCGGGATTTCTAGTCCAGTGTGCTAACCCTTACACCAAGTATGACTCTGGTACATGAATCAATTTCATCATATCATTGACAGTTTTACTTTGTTGTTAACATCAACTTGTTATTCCACATATTATTATTTGTGTATACTCCTTTTTTACAAGCTTTTATTTAACTTGCAATGTATGTATGTACACTCCCGTTCAATAAAATTTAACAGATCTAAACCGAATTTGTCTCTAACAATTTTGATTATTCTTGTAGTACTTAAAATATATACTAGTTATCTTTGTTTATAAATGAATGATTTTACAGAGAGTTACAAAAGTTAGGAGTTTTATGAAATGTAAGAAAATTAACATTTCAGGTCTGTTCAATTTTATTGAACGGTAGTGTATGTATGTACGGGTAAAATCTTGTAAGCTGAATTAGAACTACCCCCTTTAATCCTTTGGAGTTTATGGTAAGCATCACAAATCGACAAGGGGAAAGGGGGTTTTCAAGGGAGGAGGAAACACAAAATTTGGCAAATTTCTCTCTTAATATTGAAAAAAATCGAAAAACACATAAAAAGTAAAGTTGTAGAAAATTTGTTTTACTATAATTACGTGTCTTATCATGTTTCTGTTCATAGCCATTCAGTAATATTCAAACAATATATCTGAAGAATATATTCATGGCTGCCAATAAAAAACAAAGAGTTTAGCATAGTCATTATCATAGTGTTTAAGTGTTTAAGAATCGGTGAGCTCACCTAATTTTTGGAATTATCTTAAGGAATATTTAAAAAAAGTAATTTTATCCGTATTCGAACTTTTTACAAAATTAACGGGCAAAGGACCAGTCTACAATGACGTTTTAAATGAAATGAACAGATTAAGAAACATTTAGATACAATAACACAGCGATAACTAAAATAAATTAATAGTACAAAAACATTTTTTTTAAAAGATTTTATTTTATTGCTCTAAAAAGAAGAAAATGAGCTTTAAATTGAATCAAATCTATTAAATTATTAACATTACAAAATTTATATGATATTAAAGCTTGTCGCGAGATTTACTTGTGTTTAAAAATTTTACATTAACTTTCCTTCTCTGATCATTATGGATACGAATTGAATAGAGAAACAATTTCTAAACTCCCATTTTTTGTAAGTCATTACCATTTTATGTAAGTAGGGTATGCTCGTGTATATCTATAGATGGAGGTCATGCAAAACGTTGACACAGTATTTTTTCCAATGTTAATTTATTCATGCACATACACAGTCATGCATATTTGTTTGTGTGGTATATTTATTTTTAGTTAGGAAATTTTTAAATATGGATAACATTTTATGTATGTGTTTATTTTTATTTTTTTTCAAATTATTTTCAAACACATTTTTATAAATAATACAAATGTTATTTGAGTGAGTGTGAGTTTGACTCATATAAGAAATGCTTTAGATTTTGAAATTGCATCATTCGATATTGCTAGACCATGCTGTTTTGATCACCCTATTTCATTTTGATATTAAAAGAGATGATGAAATAGAATAGACAAAAGATGGTGTCAAAAAGTTTGTTTGGGGATACTTTTTTTTATAGATAGATAGATAGATCAAATTGATATTAATAATAATAATAATAATTAAAGAAATACATGTTTCAGTGTTTGTAGAAAACCAATCCTTAAGGGGGATAAAATAGGATATCGGAGTTTTTGTGCAGTTTTTCGAGACATGCTATTGAACTTATACACCATAAAATTCGTGTTTCTGCGTTTTTGAAAAATGAACCATCTTGGAGTTTAAACACGGGGTGAGTTTGTATGCAAGTTCAGGTTTTAAAACTGGAAACATGAAAATTAATTTTTAACCTATTAATTATAAAGAACCAAATGCTATATATTTTAAGGGAAAACATAATGCGTAAGATTCTGTATTTATTTATTTTTAATTTTATTATGGGGTTGAGATATTCAATTGTACATACAGCGTTAAAAATCAAGCTATTATTTAAAAATTTTATAATTAATTTGTGCCTCATTTATTCGGTTTTCGAGAAAATGCTTCGAATAAAAGTTGTTCATTCACAAATTTTTCTGAAATTCGAGTAAATAAGACATAAAACAATTATAAAATTTTTATGATATCTCGACTTTTGACAATATATACACCCTTACATATTATAAAAGAAAGTCCCTCGCCGCCTATGTCTGTCTGTCTGTACACGGTAAACTCTAAAACTACCACACGGATTTTCATACGATTTTCATCGATGGACGGAGTGATTCATGAGGAAGGTTTAGGTGTATAATTCATTGAGATTTAGTGTAAATTGGCTGAAATCATCTTATAAATTATTTAAAAAATTATTAAATGAATACGTATAGCAGCGGTTCAAGATAATCAGTCCCTGACGGGAGAAAATATTATGTTACTTGGTTATAAGGGCTATACAAATTTTCTGCGGGCGAAGCCGCGACGGGTAATGTTAGTATTATACAAGACATGCAAAGTGATGTATAGCCTATACATTATAAATAAAGAAATACTTTTTTTTTTTAAACAAATATCAGGTAACGAATATCAGGTTACTCAGTCATAAGGTCTTTTCTATTGCAATTTGCAAGGGCGAAGCCGCAACGAGAAATATGTACGATATTAATAATACTACTATTGGCATGGTAACTTTCATTTACCGTTTTGTAAATGTTTTGTAAAATACGTGTGTGTATACTTTTGTACGCACGTAAGAAGTTATAATTCTTTTAAAATACTTTATTAAAATAATATAATATAAGGTCAAGGCTAAGACTTAAAAGTTTAATAAAAGGATATAGAAGTGATAAACTGCAATAGAAAAATTATATATTGTATCTAAAACCAATGATTCTACATTTTATCATGGTAGATCCAAACCAGTGTCACTTCTTCGGTTAAAATTAAAGTTGGAAAGATCTGGCATTAAATCCATTATTTACATTAGAATTGGAGTTGAAATTTATCAGGAACAGGTTTATCAATATATGCATTTAATACACAAACTTATCGAGCCCATAAAATGATATCTTTGATAATGTGGATCGTAATTCTAATATTCTTCTTTTATCAGAAACATGAATTAAGAATGATGACGACATTCTTGTACCTAATTTCAAATGTATAATCAAATTTTAATGTTCTAATGTAGGAACTGGCGTCGTAGATGTTTACCAAAATAATAACGATCATTCATTTTGCATTCTATAATGTATAATATTAACTTGTATTTCAATATAAATAAATCAAAGTAAGGTGTCTGTTTCGCTAAGCATCTAATATGTGTATATATAAATAGTCTTTCTACTTTATGGCACAATTTTTCTACTAAATGTCTCCCAAGCACTGGCAATAGAGCAGGATAGTAAACTGTGTACCAATCGAGCGAGTGCTACACCCGTCGACTGTTATCAGCGATTTTTTACATGCTGAAAATACACTCTGATCGGATCAGACTTTATAAAATTATTATAAATTTGGTCTTTTTATTATTATTTGGTCTTCACTGTTCGGCTTATTATTCTTTTGTCTCCACTTTCACCGAAATTTTATCGAATTCAGTCAAGCGGGAAGTGGGGCTTTAAGTAAGGGACTTAAATATAATATACAACAATGTATCCAATGACCGCTTCTGTTCCCTAATTTATAAATAATAAGTTTCTATTAAAAAAACGTTTTTTAAAACAAGCTTTTTATAGTATTAACAAACTTTCTACAACTTTACCTCTTATGTTTTTTTCGATTTTTCAATATTAAGAGAAATATACCAAATTTTGTGTTTCCCTCTCCCTCTGAACTCCTCTTTCCCCTTGTCGATTCTTGTCATGCTTGCCATAAAATTGCATTGTCATCGGAACTGAACCAACATGTAAAAATTCAATTCCGTAGGATAAGAGGAAGTGGTTCTAATTCAGCTTGAAGGAGTGTATACCAAAAGATATTCAATATATTATAATTAATATAATGTTTTTTCTTTTTAAATTAAGTAAACGATAACAGCAATCATTGTGGTTTAATAGAAAATAAATTTTATTGAAAATATTTTTTTCTTAAGAGCACCTTAAAGAATACTGGTTTCAGTGAAACGATTTCGCAAAAGTTTGTTGAAATTTGTTATAACAAAATTTTACGCGTAGTATAAAAAAAGATAAACCTTTTTAACAAACACAAATTTAATAAATCTTCACAACGATTATTTAAGAAAAAAAAAACCTTAGAATATTTGGCCAAATTTATGATTATATTAAATTTTATGAAATTGTGTGGAAAATTTTTTGCATAAAAAAACCTATTTAGAAAATTTTTACTATACTAGCTTCATTAAACAATTTAGTGGAACGTGTTAAAACGATTCATATTTACTGTGTCAATATAAATGAAAAACCTGCATTATACATTCGGTGATAAACATGAAGATAAAATTTAGTTGGATATACAGTATGTCTCCTTGATGATTGGACTATTTAATGGCTAACTGGTTCTCCACCGAATTAGGTACTATATCCAGCTTGGTCTGGTGCTGTACGATACTACGTAAAAACTATCTTTATTTGCTAATAAGAAGTTAAAAATGGCAAAACGTTAATGTAAATCCCAAATTAAATTTTTTGTGTAGAGCCTTGTTCTCTTAATTCCGTTAATTAGATAAATAGTTCTTTTATTTATCTGTCTCAATACGTTCGTGTAAAATAAGTTTATGTTATTATTTATGCTATTATCAGATAAAATAGTAGCAATACAAAAATTTTACTTCAAAGTATAAATCAGATTAAAGGCAGCGGCAGCAATTTTCTTATATTTTGCGCGTTAAAACTTACACTGCACTAAAACTAGAACTTTAAACGCTATATATATATATTAGATATAGCCGTTTTGTGTAAGCTGATTTTAAGACATAGAAGATGTAAGCTCAGCAAAATCTAATTAACGAATCGGTTCAATTTGTTTGTATTGAGTAATAAATTGTGGATGGTTTGCCCAAGATTCAGCCAAGTATACTTTAGTACACTTAGATTCTTAAGTACAACCACACTTTACAATTCAGACTTTGTTCAAGGTAATAAATTCTTACATAATATAAAATATAGACCCCCAGCCGCATCTTTCTACTGTCTGTATGCAGTAAACTCAAAAACTACCGAACGGATTATCATACGGTTTTCACCAATGGACGGAGTGTTTCGTGAGGAAGGTTTAGGTATATAATTAATTGAAGTTGTGTGTAAATTTACTGAAATATGACGATGAAAGTTGAAGAAATCGGAAAAAATCATCCGACTGGGAGCTTTACTGACGTGCACCGGGGCTGTTTCTAAGCATTGTATCCGGTGCCTTTTCTAAGCTGGGGCGGATTGCTAGTAATAGATAAAAAGACAATTTTTGGACTTTAAATCAAACTTTATTTTGGCTAATCTATTTAATAATACTTACAACGTTCGTTGGTGGCAACGAAGAGTAACCTGGTTTCATATGCCTTGGAAACACTACAAACTCCAAAGCTATGTGATTTTTAAGCGAGTTTAATTTTTTCATATTACTTTCCACCATAATGGTTCATCTATAAAAGTTTATATATTATGTTAATTAACAGTTTGTGACTTGTTTGCGTAGCCTGTTGCAAAAATATCTCAGGCATGTAAAACCATACAATTTCGCAGACTACCCTTCGCCACGAAGTTTTGAAATAATAAATAATACATTAAAATTATGAATTGAAAATATTGTTTGATCAATGTTAATAATATTTATTTATTCAGATATATTGGTTAGTTGTATATATCGACACATTTTGTCAAAGATTAACTGATTCAAGTCGATGTACTACTTATGATGTATTTATTAGTAGTAAGTAGTATTGATGTACACTAAGTATATTCTCGACAGATTTTGCTCATTTTTTTCACAGGCTAAAAATAACGTTTTCTAATAAATCCCGTAGTTTCAGAATTTTTGACCGTTTAGAACTTGAAATAATTAATAACAAAATAATCACTCTCTCTAAGAAGCATATAAAACTTCATGCCCGCCCAACTATTTTCTGTATTAAAAAAAGTACTCGACAGAGTTTTAAAAAAAACTAGAATAGTAAAGATATATATTAAATAATTAATTTTTTTAATCGCATTTTACCGTTTTGTTTTCGAAATATAAAAGTTATTCTAATTTCAAAATTACAATAATTTGTATATATGAATAGTGAATAGTGAATATGTGCTGTGTATGTGTATATATGAATTTGTTCCCTAATAAAAGCATACCGGTTTTTTGTCCTGATTATATAACACTGCTGGAACTACCTTAAGAAAGTTTTCAATCGTTTGTTTTACTCAGCAAGTGCAGTATTATTTTCGATGTAAGTATTTTTTAGTTATATCAAAGCAAAGACTACACTGTGCACTGTTTACGCATGTGTGGAATTCCTTTCTTGTGGTCGATGAACACATATTTTTAAATATTATTTGTTTATCGATGCAAAATTTGATATTAGGTTGACAAAGTGAGAAATATTAAACAAATCGAGAATTATAGCTTTCAAAAAACCTGCGATTTATAAGTTTCATGTGAATTTCATCGTATGCACAGCTATGTACTTTCATCAAAAGTTTCACGTGTAAAAAGAGGCGAATGATTCACTCTACATAGAGTATTTAATAATATACACTAGGTATACAATTTTTTTAGAATAGGTATATGCCCATGCATAATATAAAAAATTATAATACTTCCAGAAAACAGTACACTAGACTATAGTCATAATCATTGCAGGTCTGTGTTTACTGCTATTTATACTGACAAGGATCATATAATAGCAAAAAAAAAGAAGAGAAAAAAATTTAATAAGAATTTTTTTATCGACATTTTTCTACGCGTTAGTTACGACTTACGACACATATATAATAGCTTATGAAATTCATATGTGAGTAATATTTACTTAAAGGATTTTCGTGGTTATTATTATTTTTTAAAAACTCAACTCAGAGTCAGAGAAGATATTATACTCACATCTCTTGGGGATGGTATAACGACATAATGCATACGGATATAAATGCTTTATATATATATATATATATATATATATATATATATATATATATATATATATATATATATATATATACATATACTTTAAAAATATAGAAGATTATTTAGTTTTTGGAATTGACAAAATAAAAAAAGAATACATCACCTCACACTCATGTCAGTCTGTTTTATTCGCCATAATATTTGTTACAACTGTACATCGTTGGTAGTAGGTAGGTGATGTATATACAAATTTTTAATAAATATGAATTTTATATTGAAAACTGTATAATCTATAAACTAAATATTATCATATTTTTTCAAATATATTTATACACACAATAATATATATATATATATATATATATATATATATATATATATATATATATATATATATATATATATATATATATATATATATATATATATATATATATATATATATATAAGGAATAATATATGTTAGGAAGAGATCGTCTACTAAATCTACCAAGAAAAAAAACAACAAAAACATTTGGCTGTATCTGCTTTGAATTTCGTAGGTAGGTATTAATCATACAGGTAGCGAAGATTTGAAATACTTTTTTCAATAATTTTAATTTCGATCCTAATTAGTTTTTGAAAATATGAGTATGTTAATTCTATTTTATATTAAGTATTTTTGTGTTTCATATTATACTCTTTCCTCTAAATAATAGTATATACTATTTATTATTGTTTAAAGCGTCATAACTTCTTTCATGTTAGGTTTACGAAGAAAATATTCGGGATATTACTGTCAACACTATAAGACTTTAAAGCACCTTAATATAATAATATAATATTATATATATATATATGCATTTTCAACTACATAATATTAAGCAATTTACAATAAATAGGTATAAAACAGAGAAATAACATTTCAACGTCGATAATATAGAAATAAACATCAATCTGAATATTTACAGCAGCCGACCACATTCTAAGTCCAACTTTAAATCCCCCCCAGCTTAAAAACCATCAAACATTAGTTTTTATTCCCCATGTGATTCGATTGTGTATATCCTGATCGAAGTATTTTCTACTGTATAAAAAACACACATATATGAAGAAATTGTAGTAGTTTGATTTACAACATATTCACATTTGACGTATACGTAGGTACCTGTAATATGTGTTTGTTTGTACCTAGGGACCACTATATCATAACGCTAACATATTAACCATTTTATCTCATTAATAGAAGAGTACATATATTTTTTTTACTAAACTCTATGTATAAAGAGATATCATAAATCAATGATTTCTTTATATATATATATATATATTTAATTTTTGTATTCTATGAAACTAAATGTAAAAGATTCATTTTGTACTATAAACCTGAGTATAAGTCAGAGGTGGGCGCAGACGGTTCGCCGGAGTCGAACGGACTCTCCATAAGCTGGGTGAGAATAAGTACTATACGTATGTTTTGAAGTAAGACGGAACGATGTTTCAATACAGGTTGTCCTACCGGTTATTGCCCAATAATTTATTCAATCAATTTAGAATTCGTTTTATAAAATATTTATTGTTTAAAAAATATCTTTTACAATATGGAGATATACACCAAAAAACATAATAATAATAATAACAATAATAATAATAATAATAACAATAATGATGATAGCAATAACAATAATTACAACAACAACAACAACTGTATGTATTCCCACTTTATGTTAAATTTAACCATTTAAAAATTAGTAACAAATTACCAAACCCTCCCCCCCCAATCAGCTTTATCATTGGCATCATTTTTCTATCCAGTGTCATCAAATTCCCATAACACTATACCCCCTACTAAGAAAAAATAATTAAATCAAGTAAATAATTGTTTATTAATTCTCCGATATGAATAGTTTAGGCAAATTATTCGGAATTTCCTAAAATCTAATTCTAAAATCTAAACTAAGACTAAATCATCAAAAAATTTACAAGCGGTAAATCATCAAGCCCAAATTACCAGCCCAAAATTCCAGAGTATGTATTGTATGTATTGTATACTTTGAATCATAGTGACCATAAAAAATAGTCGGTATTATTATATTTTTTTCAGAAAATGTTTTAATTAAAAAAGAAAATAATAATAATTAGTAGGATACCCTATATTTACTCTATCTCTCTTCCTACCTCTCACTCAGAGCTCAGGGCAGCAAAGGTCTGCACACCTATGGTAGAAGTGGCACTTTAAACTATATTTCGGGGGTTAGGAACGTTTAATTTTTGCTTAGAAATTAAATAATATCTGGGCACACAATCGCGTATCAGATCAAATTCAGGAAATATATTTATGAATATATTTTTTGTTGACGGCTCCTCGCTAAAAATACTAAGATTCTTATTTCCGATAAAAAGAAATCGCACATTTTCTATTAAATTTCTGGATTTATAACCGGTGTGAGTTACACTCCCGTTCAAAACAATCAACCAGTTGAAAAATTATTGAGTGTTATGGAGTGTTATACATATATTCAGTAGTATATATGCTTAGAATGTGATTTAATGTGTCAAATATATTGAATTTGAGTGTACATTTCTGGAGTGAATTAAGTTATGCATGTATTTTCTGTGAACGCTTCCATCAACGGTCCACGGTTCTAACTCTTAGCCAGTAGATTACTTTACAAAAATCATACATATTTTTCAGTTAATCATTGAACGAATTGAGAGTTTTCGGTAATCTAGCAAGGAAGTATTTAGCACGTAAGTATGACATGAGATGAAGAGGAATATCCACAGATTCTTCGTAATTCATAGTTTGAAGTAATATGAAGTGATATGACTGCAATACCATTTTGGTTCCCCCCCAATCTGGTGTAGACCGAGGAAATTATCGGTAAAATCACCCCTTTTAAGTCTGTTTCCTTAAAGAAGTTTTGGATGTGGAATGAGTCTAGAGATTGTGTGTTCCTTACGGATTCCTGTTGTTCAAATACGCATTCCTATGTTTTGTGAAACAGTTTTGTGTCCGGTAATTCTCCTGGCAGCTACCATCAGTTTACATTCCCAGCTTTTGGATATGTTCCTTTCATTTTTTATTTTAATTTTAAAGATTTTAATCATACCACCAACTTTCCATAAATTTCCTATGAACATTTTCATGGTTATTAAAAAGTTCGATATTTTATTATTTAGTATAAATATGTTCCCCCAAATATTTTAGTGACATACTTGAAAATGAGCATGATCAAACATATTTATGGCTGTCAGTTTTATTAACTAATTTCGTAATAATTAAATATTTAATCATTTTTCATTATTGGAATAACAAGCCAAATGCAAGTACAAATCAAGTTAATGTGTAGAGCCCGTGATCGTCAGACCTTCCTCATTTTATAAAAGCTGAAAGTTTTTCTGCGGATGCCGCTAACAGAGTGAGGAACGATCAGTGACTCTGAAATTTGGATCATCGTGGCTTTGGCAGGTAACAGGAAGCAAAGGTGTAAACAATTGCTACTAACTTTCGTCAAACTATAAAGCATTATTTTCTTATAATTTCTTCGGGATAATATTAGAAACCCGTCATTCATTTCGCCAGACACTTTGTATAGTGGCAAACCCCTACCAGACACCCTTAAACTTTAAGAAATGTAATTAAGTATCCAGATAGTTTCCTCAGTTCTAACATTTTGCCAGACAAAGTTGAAGGTCAGCTATAAGTGCGAGCGCGATTAAACATACAAGCGGATGCGATTGAGATATTTTTTGGATTTATTGGATAATTTCATTATATAGAATTATTTATGGCTAAAAAAATTCGCTACGAGGAGCTACGTCAACTTAGCCCATTTCCTAAGAATATATAAATACTTTCTAGCGGTCACAATTTTAGTCTGATCAAAAAGAAGAAATGTCATATCTGGTACAATTTTGGTATTTGCAAGGGATATTTTATTTATAAATGGTATAGGTCAAAGGGGAAAGAGGGGCATAGAGAAAAAGAAAACACAAAATATAAAATATATGTCTTAATATTAGACCAAGCGAAAAATGTATGAGGAGTAAAGTTGTAGACAATCATGTTTGCTACAATTCATTGTCTGATCAAACTCTAATGTGTACAGAGATATTTAGAATTTCAACTTTCAATCTTAATAAGTTTAGCGATATTTCGGGATTTATTATATTAAGAAAGATATGCCACATTTTGTGTTTCCTCCTCGCTCTAAACCCCCTTTCCCCTTGTCCGATGTTACCCATTAACGAATTTGACCTTTAAAATACCAAAAATGTCTGAGAGCTCTTACGCTATAAGCATTTATAGACACAATCAAATATTATACTATTGAATAAAGATAAAGGTTGATTATAAATAACTTAATCATAGCTTCTCATTCATTTACTGTCAAACAGATAATACAAATAATAATTAACATTAATCTTAAACATTTAATAATTAATTGTCACATAGCTATTTGAATTATATTTTGTTAGGATACCCCATTCACAAATACATCAGCTCAACACCCTGTGGAAAGCTTCGTTCGAACAAGTTATATGATTTAAAATATTTAAACTATACATCACCATTCGCTATTCGGAAAATGTTACATGATATTGTCATCAAATCTAAAAGGAATTAATGTGACGACGAAGATCAATTTTTGGTTGAGTGTGAAGTCATTTTGAACAAATTGAAAAATGATGGACACAACGTTGCTTCTTTTTTTACTTTCCCTTTTTTCACGTGTACCGTTGTTATTTCCAAAACTATCATAATTGAAAATTTTTACTTGAAAAAAATTTTGAGACACGAGCCATGAATATTTTGAATGTAAATTTTGGTGCATATGAATGAAAATATTTTGAATTATGATTTTCAGAAATTACAAAATATCTCTCTCACTAAATTTAAAGTGTTTTTTTAGAGGTTCACAACTTTGAGTTGGTAACACTGCTTTATTTGACAACCGATTTAACAGATGATAGTTGCTTTTTGTTTAGTTTGGTTTGCTAATTCATTATGGACAGACCTACACCAGAGGAACGCTTGCAAATTGTTGAAATTTTCATAATTTTCATTAATTCATAGTTGAAAATTGTTAAAATTTTTAATAATTTCATTAATGGTCCTGTTAATTCGCCACCAAGATCGTGTGATTTAAATCCCCATTGGATTATTTTCTTTGGGGTTAAGTAAGGTCTCTTGTCTACGCCGATAAACTAGAGACAATTGGAAAACATTCGACGAGTTATTGGCGAAATACGGCCTCAAATGCTGTATAAAGTGCGTGAAGATTGGAGTTCCAGATTGTGCCATGTACGCGCCACATGGCCGTGGCGGCAAATGGCCGGAACCATACTTAAACAATAATGGCATAAAATTGTCTATCCAATAAAGCCAGTTTAATTGATATTTAAAATATTTTTCTTTGTTTTATTTTGATTTAAAGTTGTGTTACTCTAAAAAAAAACACCCACTGATCAAAATATTTCTCAATCATAGAACATTTGACATAATGTTTCTCCAAAAATATATTATATTAAAACAAATGATAATAAAAATTAACTAAGTTGATTGTTTAAATACCCGGTATTGAATTTATAAAATAAGTTTCATACAAAAGTTATTTATTTAAAAAAAGGAACATTTTTGTCTTTAAACTTTTGTTCTATCTCTTACGGTTTCAAAGATGGACAGTTTTGCCCAAAATGGTCCGGTGTTACCTATTCAAGCACTTCTTCGTACTTTTAAGCTCTAGAACACATATAAAATTTTAACTCGATATATCTTTTCGTTTTTGAGTTATCGTGTTAACGGACAGACATGCAGAAAGGCACTAATTAGATCATTCTATATACCAAAAATTATTTTCGACAATCAACATTTAAATCCGTTACATAGTCGGGATAAAATTAACAAATCCTAGTAGATTATATATACCGGGTATAAAAATATATAACTATTCACGGGACACCAGGTATTTCTTCCCCTTCAATAAAGGAAGGTATTCTAACACCGAAGAGTATTGCATATATATATAATCATTTGTAATGTTAAATTATTTCCAATCTTTTTTTACACCAAACTTTTAAAGAATAAAAATTTATGTATTGACATAGGCTTTTGTGTGCTGTGTTTATACAAGAGTATTATTTCCACCAATAAAAAGACGCTAGGTTTATTACAGCCTAGACAGTACCTGCTCTCAATATTTATATATATATATATATATATATATATATATATATATATATATATATATATATATATATATATATATATACATATATATATATACATATATATAAGTTGGTTGTATAACCTTAAAAAATCAACTAACAATCTATATTACACTTAAATGGGTTGGTGGCATATTAAAAAAAAACTTTCTAAACATTTTCCTCTCCCCAGTTAATACTTATTTAAGAGTGGTTCAGTTGTATAATGTCTGGTGTTAGGTTAGTTTGAACAACTGTCTTCCTCCTTTCCATTACACACCAGGTCAGAATGCCTGTAGCAAATGTGTGAGATATGTTTCTTTAGGGACACATTAGATACGTTCCAAGTTATGTTTGTATATATATGTATGGTATATCTATATTTTTGAGTGTAATGTTACATTTTACCAATACTATTCAATAATTGTAACATTACAGACTTTATTATTACTTTTTTTTAAAAAGAAAAAAGAAAAACTCAAATAGTTTAACGATAATCATCGTTTAATAGTCACTTTACTTTAATTTTTTTTCGTACGTCAAAAATTATTCTTCGGTGTGTGTGTGTGTGTATTTGAATCTTATTTTTATGTGTTTAAAATATTTGCTCATGTTGAAAGTATATGTATTGGTTTCTGAAATAAATTTAGTATAATTGGCAGATAAAAATGTTTTTTTAGTCATTTTGCTAAATGTCACGTAACTATTTATTATGGACACAATCAAAAGCAGGGGTGGCTTACTCTGTTGTGTGCATAAGATCTCCTTTTTATCATAAAAATGTGTCGCGATCGACTTGTACTATTTGTTCGAAGGTACTTATATGAAAAAGTTTTTATAAAAATGCACAGATTGACTGATTTTAAGAATTCACTTTCGCTGTTTTATTTGGGTCAGGAAAATAAATCATAGAAGATTGATAGAAGACTTATTTGTTGCTAATCTACCAACAACTGGCGACACTAGCTACAGATAAAGACATGTAGAATTAATTGTATTGCCTTAAAATTAATGGGAAGACTGAGTTTGCATGTTTTTTATCAATGAATCATAATTTGGTGTATAACTTGATAAAGATAATAATAATTCAGCATGGGAATTAGTCAGGACAGAACGTTGTTTAGTCTTCATTAACTTTAAGTATAAAAATGCTGATTCACACAGGAATGTAGATCCGAAACAAGAATAAATATATAAGATACATTTGGTGATATTGAGATACTTTTCTCAGTTGACGTATTCCAAAATTTCTGGCTTTAGAAGGTTAAATCAGTTTGTTCCATATGAAATTTTTTGTCTAGTGCGTTTATTTTTTCAAAATCTTGAAATGTTACTTCAAATTTTTATTACTTTTTGTCAAGACATCGCGATTGATCGACCAAAATCGCCTTACATCCTGATGATTGTAAGGAGTGTTTGGATTTTTCAATGGTTTTAAATACTGTACGTTTTTGTTTTGTAAAAATATAATGTTTTAACTTAGACTTTAACTAAATTCAGACTAACCCCTTGAAGTAACCCCCTGGGGGAATATTGTTTCATTTTTATGCATTTCTAAAAATTAATACCTAAAAAAGTACTAAACACAATTCTTGGTTTTATAATATTTGTCCGTTGGTGCACTTCTTAACCTTACATCTCCGGTCCAAAGAATCTCGATCGGGATAAGATGTATTTTTGAAAATTGTTACTCTAGCGGTAGCCGTGTGTTTGAATGCCAGACTACTGTGCTCAAAACAATGATTTACTTTCATCTTTTCCAACTTCTAAATTTCCAAGAAATAATAAATAGGGAGAGAACTATGTATTTTTCTGTTCAATATAAAATGCTCAGCTACTCTTAACATAATAAATGTTTACTAAATGTTTATATCACTGAGTGCTCAAATGTATCGGTAATTCGCGACCTGGAATTCGCCAAATCTGTTTTTTTAGAGAATAATACAGTTGAATAGTAACGATTCTGAATCTGATTTTGGTTAATAAATAAAAATGTCAATTGTATGACTGAAAACTGATCTTCGAAGTCCCAGAGACATACAGAATCTTAATGTGTACTGATTATGAAAAAGAAACGCATTCAGACGGCGGTATCGCATTGCCCCTATCAACATGTGCGGGGATTCTAATCAAAGAAAGAAATAAGATATGATTGAATAAAAGATGAAGAAACTGCGGTGTTGGAAAAAAGTCTAAGAAGGTTCGACAAGATTTAGCCATAAATTTATGATCATATAGTAGTATAAACTAGTATAAACACATTTCTATATTGGCAGTTCTGAAAATTTAATGAACGAAAAATATCAATTTCTTGACTATTTTTTAGATAATAAAAATTCCACAATGTCTTATGTCTATCATCTTCTGCAAATAAGGGAATGAGAAAAATTGCAACTAAAAATTTTAAATATTCTTTTTTGTTGTAAAACTTATTGGAAAGATATAAAGATTCTTAAAATAATCAAAGAGAACTCCAGCTTTTTTGAAATTAGCAACGAGCATCTCTGACATATCTCTGAGTCCATATGCCAAAGATAGTTACGATTAGCTAATTCAAACTGCTGATGATGTAGTCGAAATACGTATTTATAAAATACAATATTATTGGAAAGAGTAAGTCGTGCCATCTGAACTATGCTTAGAATTTCACTATTTACTACTTAATTTGCTCATCATATAATTACCCATATATTGTAGGGGAAGTCGTATAATCATACGTGTTTTGTACTACAGCAATACCACACATTTTATAATACAGCATTTTTCTATGCATACACGCGTTAGATCACAAGATAGGGAAAATCCTGTCCTAAAATAGTTACTACGATAGAACAAATCTACTCTACTATAACAAACGCTGGTGTAGAGGTAGATTGTAAAGGCTGCCCTGAACCGGCTACACTTCGACCATAAGGTCCATTGTGATGCCTTAGGATGTGAGGATGGGAGTGGAGTGGAAGGAATTTGTGAGTAGACTAGGAATTGCTAGGATATGTGGGTGCAGTCGACTATGAGAGGAACTATGCCGATATTCATCTGGAGTTCGTGAAGGAAACTGCAGAAAACCTTCTCAAACATAGCCGGTTACTTCGTTCTTGTCCATACGCCGACAGTTTAGTCAATTAACCGCCCCTTTTATTTTATTTTTATAATTGACAAACTGCCGATGTCGGGATTCGAACCTATAACCTCCCAGTTTCCAAGTACTGCTTACTGCGCAGAAATAACGCCTTAGGCCGTCCGGCTAAGGCGTTGTAACGACAAGCACCAAATATTTTCTGTGAAGTCTTATAACGTTTGGAAAATTGTAAACAAAAAGAAACAGTTTGGTTCTTCGTTAACTTAAATCAGTAAAAAAAAAGTCCCCACTATATATATATATATATATAATGTATATATATATATATATATATATATATATTTACAAATAAATAAATATATATATATATATATATATATATATATATATATATATATATATATATATATTACAAATCGTGTGTGAGTTAGTTAAATTAACTTAGATTAACTTAGAAGTTAAATTAACAGTAAATTACATTTTTCTACGTGCCAAATTTATGCCAGAGAAACAAAGTTACATAAATCCACGTTGTACACTAGGCCTAGCATATTTCTATCAAATTGAACATTCATGCGACATTTGTGCGCTTTAAAGTAAGGATTTTGTAATTCAACTATATTAATTGTATCACTTTTTTAAAGTTTTGCAATCTAGTTTTGGGGAATAATTTCGTTTTCATCACAACTCAACTGTAAAATTTTGAAAAATTTTCTTAAATTGTAAAAGTGAAGATAAAAAATGTTTTTATCATTGGACATTTATGTAGTTTGAATCTAGTATAATATTATTGCCTGTTATGATATGGTAACTGATTCAATTAGTTTACTTTGCGTAATCTTCCAAAATTTAGCTGAATATATTTAAGCTGTTTAAATGATGCATACCACCTTATATCATCTGATCCAGATGATATTTCCAGGCTTTGCTGAGCTCTTTTTTTTCATAGCTATGTTCTTACGTATATACCAGATAAAAATACCAGATAAATATAATATACCAGATAAAAAAAACCATTAAAAAATCAATGGTATCTTTTCCTTGATTAAATCTTGTGGGCTTTTTCACATTTACTTTAAATGTAGGTTTATCTTGTGAGAATTTGGAACATTTATTACTTTTTATACCCGGTATTTAATATATACCAGGATATATTAAGTTTAGTCCCGAGTTTGTACCAGTCGGATATATAAATAAATAAATATTGATTGCCAAAAAAAAAATTTTTATAATTCATAAAATGACCTAATTAGTCCATTTTCGCATGTATGTCCGTCTACCTGTCTTTCTATCAACACGATAACTCGAAAACGAAAAGATACATCTAGCTGAATTTTTGTGTATGTGTTCTAGAGCTAAAAAGTTACGTCAAGTTCGTGAATGGGCAAAATAGAACAATTTTTGCGTCATTTTGAAACCGCATCTTTTCCATCTTTGAAATTACAAAAGATAGAACAAAAATTTAATGCTTAAAAATTTTCCATTTATAAAAATAAACAACTTTTTTTCATAAATTCATTATATACCGAGTATTTAATCAATTAACTTAGTGAGATGTTATTTCCATTTATGTGTATTTACCTGCTCATAAAATGTTGAGTAAAGTCAAATAGAATTATTTTAAGTATAAATCTTATTTAAATATAGACATATTTAAAAGTTTAATATCTCAAAGCCGTTCTTTTTAGGCCCTCAGTTCATGGATCAATGGCTTTCAAGGAAGTCCATCGAAAAACCAGACTCTATTAGACTTTGTGGCTATTTTGGCTAATTGCTTTTATTTTATTACAAATGGACCAAGCATCAAAGAAATTTTCCCCTATAAACAAATCGATAATTTTTACATGATGTTTTCAACTACAATCTACTAAATAATAATACACATAATACCACTTTAAATATTGTGTAAATACTTAAAACTATATTATATATCTATACATATCTATATTCTGAAAATCTATCAGGTATTTATAAATAACTATCCATACTTTTTAGATTTAATTCATGTACAATATATATCTATATACGTATATATAGCTTAAACATTTATTATAAGCTCTATTTAAGCTAACATGATTAGTAAAATTATGAAATTGTATAATTCTAAAGATTAAATTTAGTACGTAGAAAATATACATAGTGTATTTTGTTTATGTATACCATTATGATTATTATTATTATATACATGTATTTATGTATTTTGGGTGTGTATGAATAATAATTATTGTAACATTCATTCAACCGATTTGTTTAATATGTGTATATATGTATATATATCCTTCTTTCTTTACTGCGTGAATACCGTGTGTTTATGCAAATTCATATCAAAAGGGTATTATAGAAACAAATGTTTTTAAATCGTTTGGTTTTCACTCTTTGAATATCAAAAAATTATACCTATACTTTTTAAAATTAATTAATTCAAATATTTTTAATGTTTTAATAACTTTATTTATATAACATGATTTAGTACTTCCTTTATTCTTTATTTATTTATATATTGTAAACGAATTTATTATATAGCTTTGCGTGAATTTGTAGGTAGATTAGAATTGGGTTAAAACCATGATAAAAGTGGCAAAAAATTTTGATGATATCTGTTTGTTTGTTCACGGAACATTTCGAACGGTTTTATAGATTTTGATGTGGTAGAGAGTTTTTTCAAGTAATATCCAGGCCACACAGAATCTAATAATTCCGTGCTGACATGGCAGGTGTGCCATCTAACTTTTAAACAGAGCAATATAGAAAAATTCTTGAAATACAAAAAAATCTCACAACTCTTGATTGAAATATTGGGTGCGTTTTACGTTATCGGCCATGTCACTGTATTCTACATCCACCATTTTGCTGACGTTTTGTTTGCTGACTAAAAAAGTTTGTTTATAAAGCTCACTCATTGATGTTTTGATTTTTTTCATTGAAATTGTTGGAAAATTAAACTAAACACAAATTTAAAACAATTATTCATATCTAGTTTGTTTTAATATTGCGCACTGAGCGACACGGTTTTTCTTCCAAGCGCTTTGATCCGCTATACAAACCTAGTTTTGACACAATTTTTGTACAAATTCGGAACGGGTCAGCTAGTATAAAGCTAATCAAAGATAGCTTTCAAAGATGGATATTTACTTCTTGGCAAGGGGTTGCACGGTCCAATTTTTTCCATTCACGAACTAGAAGTTACTTTTTAGGTCTAGTTTTTGTGTTATCGTGTTGACAGACTGCGAAGATGCGAAATTTATACCAACACTACATTCCCCTCTACATTCTTTTATGCGATCAATATTTTCAACCTTTACAAAGTCGAGACTAAACTTATAATACTCTTGTATATATTATATGGGTACAATGTATACAAATAACTATTTAACTGCTACGGTTTACAAAAACAAACCACCTAATAAACAATTTTACATGTTATAAACAAACAGACTAAGAGACTACATAAAAATGAACTGACCGTACATAGTCGTGATTTTTTTTCTCATAAGTTGCCAATGATATCGTCAAAGCAAGAGCCGCATTTTGCAGAAGTCTCATTGAGGTCGGAAAGTGTGGGTGGGGATCAATCGTGTAGAGTTTTGAACAAAAAAAAAACGATCGTACATGCTTCTAAAAATTGGTGTTGTATAAAATTTTGAAAATAGAAATTGAAAGAAAATATTGTCAGATGTGTAGGTTGAGGCCCAACTGATCTCAGAAGCGGTAAAGTTAACTTTGTGTTGAAATTGAACTCATAAGACATAGTTTTGCAAATTTGATTACTAAAAGTTTACAATACAATTAGACTTTTTTTAAATTAGCAGAAGTTAAAAGTGAGGTTAAATAACCAAAAAAATTAAAATTTCGCAAAAAATTTTTATGTATTAAACCATTATGAAACACACGGTATTAGTATTTAGCATCATCATAATAGTTAGTATGTTCCATGTGTTGTATCTTATGTTGTATATAGTGTATATTCTTGTGTACATAAATTATTTTAATAAATACCAATTATGTTGTTTATATATTAATATATGATGCAATTTAATAGAATTGATTACACATATAACAAACATTATTATTACATGAAAGTTTAATAATGTATTATTAAATATTATTTATATCTTAACCTCATTTGTTTTATTAATATATTAATGGATAGATAGATACATATCATAGATAGGATAGATACATTTATAGTACCGATTATATTGTGTTAATTTTAAAACCTTTTAATGTCCATCAATAAATATTATATTATCTATTCATATAGTAACAGGCTTTATAGATACATTTTTATTAAAATATTGACTTTATTTTATGGATAGCAACAAAACAACATGTAAAAAGTAATGTAATTGGTTCTGGACCAATTATCTACGTATATACTTATATGTAATATACCAAATTATTACTGAGGGGTAATATCCATTTTATATCAACAAATTTCAGAATAAAAAGACGATCACAAAAAAGTCTGTTTGTTAATTTTTTACCCAAAATTGTACTATATTTGCATATTTGTAACTAAGCATTCATTTATGTTATAGATAATTGATTTTTTATGAGTGGCCTTAATTTTTTTACCCTAGACGCAAAAAGAAAGTTATAAGTTTGAGAGTGTTATTAGTTGGAAGCCTAGATAGATAGATAGATTATAGCGGCTATCTTGGATGGGACACACTTCGACCATAAGGGCCATGGAGACTACTCAAAGAGATCGAACTCAAACGGGAGAATTGACAAAATATGGCAATGAAATGGTAGAAATTATATTTATTTTTTATGCCACTAGCGTCCCTAGTTGTTCATCCGTACTCTCCGTACCAAAGTGAATATAGTATAATAAATAGGATTGGAGTGTAACAAGTTTTATTTCGAAGTGATTTTATTTTATTCATTATTAATAAATAAAAGTTTAATTTAATATCCGATTCAATAATTTATTTGCATTTTTACAATTCCAACTTTACATGTTACGATTTAGTTATTAGATGTTTTATAATTATTTTGTTTTTTATTGTTATGTAATTATTTTGCGAATTTTTAACTATCACTTCAACTTCAACTAATTTCTTATTGAAAAATTTACATTACTTATCATTTATTAAAACAAGTATTTTATTCAAAAAATACTTTGGCTGCAAATAATTTTTGTAATACTACATAAATGCGTTATGTTTTTCAATTAAAACTCGCGCCTTACACTCTCTCCACTGTTTCCGGCATAGAAACGACACTACTGATATCTTATTTTTGTCAATTATTTGTTTATATATGAGTGGAGTGGAAGGAATTTTTTTGTGCAGAATAGGAATTGGTTGGTTGTGCGGCTGCACACGACTTTGAGAAAACCTTCAAAAGCATTGCCGGTTACTTCATTCTAGTCCATACGCCGACAAATTAGTCAATTAACCGCCCTTTTTTTTCAATAATTGACAAACTGCCGATGTCGGGACACAAACCCATAACCTCACAGGCTCAAGTAGGCAGAGCGTGTTAAACCGCTCGGCTACTTGGCCGGTAGTTTGAAGCCTATGTGTCTCTGTCTGCCTGTGGCATCGTAGCTCTCAAACGCGTAGACCGATTTGAAAGCTGTTTTTTTGTTATTAGATAGCTGATTTCCTTGCGATGGTTCATAGCTCGTTTTAGTCATATGAAGATTATCAGCTCTTTCCCAAGATGATGTAAAAAAAAAGTTGCTATGTGTGTCTGTCTGTTTTTTTTTATTACAAATATATTTGGTAAGTGTTTTTTTATAATTGACAAGCTACCGATGTCGGGATTTGAACCCATAACTTCCCAGTTCCAAGCAAACAGAGCGTGTTATACCGCTCGGCTACTTGGACGGTTATGTTAGCAGTAACCTCAGTTGTTATTTTCACTTGTTAAGCAAGCAGTCTGGGTCAAGGAACCGAATACCGAATTTTATTTCTTAGTTTAAAATTGGCTACAGACGTTCATCTTTACACTTGACCTTGAAACAGTGCAAACTTATTAAACAAATTAGGGATATTTAAGAAATGGAGTATGTTTTCAAAATATTAAAGTTGATTTGTGCCCAGCCATTCTAATAATGAAAAAATAATTAGAATAAAAGTTATTTATTACATAAATACTAAAAGCTTTTCTTCGAATAACGAATTGATTCGGCATGAATCAACCCTTTTCAATCAACAAATGGTTTTCAAAAATTTCTAGACTTTTTTAGTTTATCTTTTCATGAAATCAACAACATCTACATTGTGCCACATGCACTGATGATGCGGTCGGAGATGATTTCATAACAACTTCCAACAGGATCTGATGCACAGCAATCGAGATAATTGGAAAAAACATACTTTTACTGCCTTTTCTCTACCAAGAATATAACATTAAAACTGGGTCATAAAGTCTATTTTGGATCATAATTGTACATTTTATAGCGTTTGAAAAAAATTTATTTGATAGGAATGCATTTTGTTAGAAAAATAAGATCTTTAACTTACTTTATCAAGAGTACTTACTTTATCAAGAATAAAAAGTTTTTTCTACCGGGTATAAAAACAGTATAAAACAGTATATTATTTACCTACCTATGCAACCAAAAATCAATTTATGAATTAGGGAAAATAAAAATCTTGGCATTTCTTTTTTTCTTTTCCATAAAATATTTAGTGATGTCATCATCTTAAACATTTTTACAACTTGAGAAAATATTCATATGCTACATGTATTTTTTCTATTGACATATAAAATACAATTCTATATATGCAGCATACATATTATGTATGATAATGTATTCGAGAAGTCACTTAAAGCCAGTCCTTGGTTTCGTAGTGCATTTATAAAACGCAGAAACAACTTTTTCAAAAATCTATCCTAATCTCTAGATCAGGTATTAATTTCCCTGTATAGAAATGTTATAGTAATCGTTCCGAAAACTAAAATCAATATTTGCACCATATGTCATCGTTTCGAGGTCACTGGAGATTAACAACATATTTTAAAGTTGTCTTTCTTTGTGTGTGTATATAAGCTGTAGACAATTTTTTCATGCAAAAAATCTTGAGAAACAAAAATTATATCGACTTTAATTATTTTCTTAGTCAGTCTAGAGCAGTGATTCTCAACCTTTTTTTTATCGCGGCAAACGATTTCAAAATTTGACGGTACACAAAGAAGAAGATAAGTTTAAAAGTTGTTTACTTACCTGTAATACACTGTGTAAAATAGTTTATGATAATAATTTTGAATGTAACATAAAATAATATGTAATACAAAAACAACAGTAAGTTTATTAGGGGATTAATTTCAAGTTAATAATATGAATACTTTTAATGAGAAATTTGAGATTGATGTTTTATGATGATTTCATGTATGTTTATTTGGTCGTAAAAATGACTCATATCTACATTTAACAGTTTCGATCTTTTTTTTCGTTTTTATGTTGGTTAATACTTTACTGTATACATTTCTAAAATTTGTCGCCAATTTTTAAGAATTTGGCGGCACACAAAAGTGCCGCGGCACAGTGGTTGAGAATCACTGGTCTAGAGGATAGTGGGATTTAAAGGAAGGAGGAAACGTAAAGATTTAAATAACTCTGTCATTTCTAATTAAATTGGCAAAACTATCATGAATAAAGTGGTAGTAAGTAATATATCTACTGACCATTTTTCCTCTACAATAATATAACGAAACGACAGAAATATTGCCGATTTTATATACTCTAATTTGCTAAAATGAATTTATTTTGTCGCCATATATATTCCATATATATAGCATATATAAATAATTTCTGACCATATATATTCCTAATATTGATTATCTTATAGTTAGAATAATTATATATTTTTCTCAAATTAAACAAGTGAAAGATAACAGAAATCTGTGTGTTTTAATGGAAAAAAAGTTTTAATGAAAATCATTTTTCATAAGAAACTTACAGCTATTGGCAGTGAAACTATTTCTCAAAAATTTTTTGAAATATCTTGTTAAAAACTTACCACTTGTAGTCTATTCAGATACAAAATTAAAAAACTCTATGGCTTGTTTGTCTTAAATATACTCGCTCTGCTCGTCCGGAGCGGCCTTCAGCCTTAGCTTCGTGTCTTAGAAAGATTACAAAAAACCGCTAGCTTCTAGGATGTATGGAAGTAAAGAGGGTATTTTTAGTAGCTTTTTTCCATTTCCGGGAGGGGGCGTTGGCTTTGGGAAAAATAAAGTTTTCCAATTTTTTTCATAATTTTGAAGTTATACCGCATCGAATGAAAAATACCGCATCCTTCTAGCATGTCTAGAAGTCGTTTAGAATTTGTATACGTGAGTCAGTTACAAAGGGCTGTATATTTTATAAGATACGTATTACAGATACAAGGGTGCCAAAATCAGTATCAATTAGCGAATCGTAATGTTTCTTCGGTGAAATGCTCGTCGGTAATCTGGTGACTGTATTCAAATCAAAAGGTTGGTTCACACATTTTAGAAATTTTATGCCTTTATTAGAGTTCGTTTTGATTATGTTTAAAAACGATTATAAAAATCAATAGAGCTGAAAACTCATGCATAATACTTATCTCAGTTTTTAACGAAGTGGAAAAAAATTGCCGTTTTTGACCATGGTTTTCGACCATATTACTTATTATTACTCCGACCATATTCTTGTGTCAATTTTAGTTCAACTAAGCAAAAATTTTTAAATATATATGTACAATTATTGTTATTTTTGGAGTCGGTGTCAGCATAGAGAAATTCACATAAAATTTGGACAGCGCCGTTTTTTTTTTTTTTTTAATTTTTAGTGCATTTTTTTTAACAGATTTTCAGTTTTTTTTACATGCATTTGGTTTTTTTTTGTTAAAATTTCTTTTTTGGAGTCGGTTTTTAAAAAAATTTTTTCATTTTTCCATTATGAATGTGTATACCGTTTAAAAAAAAAATATCACATATAAAATGAGGATTTTCCTTGATTTCCCGGGGATCTCCTCATCAGAATGCGATTTGATGACAATGGGACCAATTGGAAATCAAACTCTTTAAAGCAAAAAAAAATTCAAAATCGGTTCATAAATGTCGGAGTTCTGAAGTGACAAACATTAAAAAAAAAAAAAATACAGACGAATTGTGAACCATCCTCCTTTTTGAAGTCGGGTTAAAAAAATAAAAAATACTACACCACCTATTGCATTATACAATACCTCTACTGACTGGCGTAATTAGTATAATTTTGAATTTGAAAAATCAAAAGCAAAGCGATATATATTGTGAATAGCTACTGATATCAAATAGTTACCTTAGTTTAGACATATTAGTTAAATGTCAAATTAAGTAAACGAATTTTTAGTAAAAAAATCCCCTAAACCTGGATGGAGAGATATTAAGTTTACAAAAAAAATACTAATAACTATTTAATAATTAATTTGCTATAAAAATAAAAAACTACACTTTATCTATTTATGCCTTATGCATTAAAACTCGTATCCACATAAATTATATTGATTTCAAATTCTGACCAATAAAAATTTAAGTTTGCAACATAAATTTAAATAACATTATGTTACGGATTGCTAGAACAAAGACTATTATATACTCCTAAAAATAACCTTCCTCTGTATCTTCGACTATTTATGTACAAGACAAGCAATATCCGGTTGTTTTTTTGAAAGCACTTATTTGTTTGAATAAGTAATAACTCTTTCTATATATAAATCACATATATGCCTACATTCTTAAATGTAAAAAAGTCAATAGATGATTTGAACGGGACAAATTTTTATCATATTCTTTGACTCAATGCAATCACAAAATGTCTATTGAGGTTTTGTAATTAAAAACCAAAATCATGATATCTCGAACTTAAAAAAGTTCACATCTTAAAAAATACTGAATTTATCACGAAACTGAGGTTTTATATTTGTATTCAATCGAAGTGTTCAATATCTCCACTTGTATGAACTTGCATGTTTAATTATTTTATTTTTTTTCGAAAGTTTACTAAGACTTATTAAGACAAATTAAAAATTTTTTTCAACAATTGATGTTTAATGTAATTTTACAATTAAAAACGCCATTCAAACATTCAAACGCCAGTGACGTCATTATATCGTTTTAGTAACGCCACCGCATGGAGAAATGATAAAACCATGTTTCCGAGAGATACGAGATACTATTAGACTATTTTTTTATGACACATGATGATCTGAATAAAGAAAATACAAGTGTATAGCATGATTCCAATTGGCTCTCAGCCTCAACGGATATAATGACGTCACAAGTAATCACAGTTCAATTTTTTATACAAAAATTTATTTATTTTTTATTAACAATTAAAAAAAAATGAATTTATTATTTTTTTTTTAAATATCCAAACATAGTTCAAACAAATTATTCTTTCATTTATATATGAATTTGTAGCGATAAAAAATTAATACAGTTTCTCTATTGAGTCAAAAGTGTTGCACCAATTTACTTCCTAGCAATATGCAATGTTGCAGTACGCAAAAAATTTTTGTCGAATAGTTTCCGGTACTCCCTGTACCAGCCTTGTCCTTGTTACGGGCTTATATATATATATATATATATATATATATATATATGGTTAAAACACGTAGCTTTACCGCAAATAGCAATGACTATCAAACCATATACTCCTACCTCATCGATAAAAAGGACACTACTCAGATGTATATATGTATAAGATGTTTCTTCCCTGGCTTTACTGCCATTTCCAATATGTCACAAATTGCCTGCTCTATTCAGAATCGATTTTATCACATTTTTGTGATTGAAGGAATCGCACAGTTTACATTATATTATATCGTACTATATGTATACCGTATGTTTAATATATACTACTACAAGCTATTAAATATATATCTATCATTATTATATACACTGATTCCTATGTGCCGTTTTTTCGAATTCCACTTCGCCATCGCAGAAAATTATGGCCAAGGTGTCATTAAATTCGGCAACAAATTTTTACCCCAATTTTTCCATTAACTATGCTTTTGTTAATTAAACAATTTTTCCAATCTGGATAATATTCAAAATAAAATGACATTTGAATCGAATGACACCTTGGTCATAATTTTCTGAGAAGGAGAAGTGGAATTTAAAAGAACAGCACTTGTGAACTAGTCTAATATATTGTGTCTGGTACGCACATTTTATTCTAATTGGAGAGGAGTAAAATAAATACATTAAAAGGACATGCGGAAAGTTACCCCAAACAGACAATGAATGAAATCTATGAAAGATATGAAAGGAATGAAAGTTGAAAATTTGCATAGGTGTTTCTTTTGACATTCTAAAGAGTTGCCTAAAAATCTCATACAACCACGTGTACACATTTTAAGATAGTCAAAGGGACATGCAGTAAAAGTCGGTTTTTTCCAATTATGTCGATTGCTGTGCATCAAATCCTGTTGGAAGTTGATATGAAATCATTTCCGACCGCATCATTAGTGCATGTGTCACAACGTAGATGTTGTTGATTTCATGAAAAGGTAAATTAAAAAAGTCTAGAAATTTTTGAAAACTATTGGCTAATTGAAAACGGTTGATTCATGGCGAGTCAATTCGAATAAAAGCTTTTAGTATTTATGTAATAAATAACTTTTATTCTAATCATTTTTTCATTATTATAATGGCTGAGCAGAAATCAACTATAAAATTTTGAAAACATACTCCATTTCTTAAATATGCCCGATTTGAAGTTTGAACTGTTTCAAGGTCAAGTATAAAATGAAGGTCTATAGCCCATTTTAAACCATAAAATAAAATTCGGTATTCGGTTCCTGGACCCCGACGGCTTGCTTAACATAACAACTAAGTGAATTAACTTAAGTGAAAATAACAACTAAGTTAACTGCTAACATAACTGCTAACATAACTGGCATATGCTCATTATCAATACGTGGATTGTTTATTTTCGTTTTTACACATGTAAAAATATGTAGAAACACAAAGTTGTGCATAATGATTCTATATATTATAAATATTTTATTATATACACAATTATATATATATATATATATATATATATATATATATATATATATATATATATATATATATATAGTGATATACATAAGTTAAATTTGATTTCCTGAATTCATTTACGTTAAGAGTCAATTACACACATATAAGTCAATATACATAATGCAAATCAAATATTGAATCAATCATTGACTGTGTTTATACATTAAAAATGCTGATTAAGAAGTGAAATAAGAATTAAAAGAGCCCTGCACAAATCTTATAGGAAAAAACTTTCGGTTGATTCGAATCTCCTGTAATGATATGTATATGGTTTTGTAATCAAGAGTAACTTCGAATGAAATTCTGGTGAACATTGTTTTGATTGACTGGCTTGATCTCACTTTTACGCTTACACATTCAAAATTTCAACTCCTTTCCTTTTGTTTTTGAGTTATTTTGAGTTACGCTCGGGTAGATGGACACGTGGAAATGGTTATTTTTTGTCTGTAAAATCTTTTTCTAGGAGCGATTATCTTAACCGTTACAAAGTCGGGACTAAACTTAAAATCTCTTATATATATTATATTCTTTCCAGGTATTATAAAATCGTAACTGTTTTATCAAACACACTGTATAAACGTATCTTTTTTATAGCAATAATAAAATACCAATAACATTAGCAACAAAAATTTTTATTTCATAGCCTAAAATTATAACATTATTTTAGTATACTTCCAGACCAGTTTTAGAAAGAGGTATTCTTCAAAAGGGATATCCGTAGAGAAGATTTACACACAACTATCGTGGAAAACAATATCTTTGTTATGTACTACGCTATATAGTCTGTATATAAACCTAAAAAATAAATATTTGTAAAGAATTGTTAAAAAATATTACTACATTTTGCTGTCTTGAATTTATTACCAATGGGTCGTTATGAGAAGAAAATACCTGAGGGAGTTTCATTGAATTGTGGAAAAATATTACTTGTAATAATCTTAACCCCGTAAATTAAATGATTGTTATTTAATGTTATATTTGTTATGAAATATTGAAAATAGGGGAATATTTTTATACATTTCAAGGAATATATGTGTAGGAGTTTAAAGAAAAACCCGAAATATTATATTGTAAATGGGTTGATAATATCATACGGGAATAATCCATATACATAGACATAAAATTTTATTTGTTTTATAATACGTTATGTATCGATAATTTGTAAGGTGGTTATAATATTACAAATTATTGTTTATAAAACTTTTTTCCCCAGGAAATATCTAATTGAACTTAACTATATTGAATATAACGCAAAACATTTTGGTTTCATATTGTATTATCTTACATATTAAAAAATATTTGAATGCTCCTATCGAAAATATATTCTTGGAAAAACTCTTGACAGTTTTCTTCGTCGAGTTTTGTCTTCTACATAGTTTGTGTCTAGTTTGTTTGTTTTTCTTTTAGTTTCTTTCAGTAGATGCAAAAGTGGGGGAAACCTTTTTGCTACACTTTTGCACCCCATTATTGAATCATGAAATTTTAATCTAGACTCCAATCTCAAGCTATCTACAAATTTTTATAATTGATATGAATTATCAAGGACTTTTAGTCTTCACAGCGCCATTACATACATTGCCTAATTTTTAACTTTGATCCTCGATTTGAGACCAAATAACGAATTTCTGGGCTCAACATCTTATCGATATTACCAATTTTCGATTTACCGGAGATAGGTTCGAATCAACCGATAGTTTTTTCCTATAAGATTTGTGCAGGGCTCTTTTTATTTCACTTCTTAATCAGCATATTTAATGTATAAGCCCAGCCGATGATTGATTCAATATTTGATTTACATTATGTATATTGACGTAATTGACTCTTAACATTAATGCATTCAGGAAATCAAATTTAACATATGTATATCACTATAGCTTCCCTTTATCTTGTCTAGGGTTACCAGATTAGTTGCTCTCATTGGTGTACTCTCATTGTCTGATGAGGAATAAACTGTAATCCAATACAATTATTTTAAACTTCAACATGATTGGATAACTTGTCTTCCAAGTATTTCGCTACTTTTTTAAATAAAGATGAGGGAAGGGGGGAAGCAACCTGCATATCCATTTGAAACTTCTCAACTGTAATTCTGATGGCAATCCATGGTAGCAATGTATGGTAGCAATGTCAATATATGGTAGCATTGAACTGATGGACAGTTTTAAAAATACAGAGCTTTCAGTAAGGAAATCAAACACGCACGTTAATTTCAAATTGAGAATGTTATTAACCTACCACTACTGGCGCCATGGTTCTATGATTTTTTTTAAAGTCGTTGTGTACACAATTTTTTTGCTATTCATTAGTATATGTATAATATAAATTGTTATATAAATATTTACTTGTCTAAAAGACTCTTACTTATGATACTTAAAAAAGTACTATTTAAAAAATAATCTGTGTATATGTATACTCTTTTTTACATTGTTATCCATTCGACTTTTGTATCAGTATACATTTTTTTTTACACTACCGATAACAAATATAAAGCAATTTGGAATCAAGTTATTTTATAACTTCTTTTAATACACCACTAACAGTTTTTAAGATGGTCATGTTTCACACACACGCACATAATATATATATATATATATATATATATATATATATATATATATATATATATATATATATATATATATACCGTCTGTTTTGGCCATATTTGCCAATAGAGAATCAATTTTAAATATTATTTACTATACAATTACAAAATGCTTCATAAAGAAATAAAAATAGTGGGGATACTCTCTAGTCAGTAGTGTGTGTGTGTGTGTGCATATGTAATGAATAATAATATTATAAATTAACTGGGCATCACTAAATCCCCACTCTTAAATGACATCAAACCAACATCATAACACAAGCAGCCATATGTTTGTAAGTATGTGTAAGGATGTATGGTTTAATAGTAAATATTTTATTTATTTATTTAACAGTGATTCCCTATTAGAAATGCTTTTGAAAACAGACTATATATATATATATATATATATATATATATATATATATATATATATATATATATATATATATAGCCATTTTCATTTTATTAGGGATTAACTCACTGGAAGCGATAATTAATTAGTTCAATGAAGTGTTAGACACTTGGCCTTTGATACTTGTTTGGTGATACTCACTTGGTCGTCATAACAGTACCAGAGATTGATTTTGGTAAAGTATAGTGACCTTTAAATATACACAAAAATTATATATTAGACCATGTTACCTACCTATTTTGGACCTATTTGGGATATCTAGTTCTGAAAGGGTGGGAAGTTTTACGTATTTTACGTAAAGTCCATATTCGTATCATCGGTCAAAGTTATCTACACATGACATTTGAAGATCGTATAAAGCAAGGTAAATTCAGTAGGTAATAAGGTATCAGTTTAAAAAATTTAAATGTTACTGTTGTTTATGAGTTCACCGTCGAACTCTTTGATGAAATTTCTTACTTTCTGATTTGATCTTTTCACGACTATTAAAAGACCTGTGGAAACAATTTTGTCCAATAGCTGATCACTTTGGTCACAACGTCTGGTGGCCAGCAAAAAGATAAGTTTAAGTGTGCAGTATAAGTTATAACCGATCCAGGTCTTTAATATAGTTTGGGGTTTCTATAGAAATATCTGCAATTTACCCAACCTTGGAAATAAATTATCTGTCAATAAATTTGAAATATGAAAATATTTCAAACTGTAAAAATTTAGAAAAAAATAATTATTTGACAAAAAATTTACATTATTTTTGTGTTGCACACAAAAGTCAGTAATTTTATTAAGTGCCGTCCTCTGGTCATTCCCCAATAAACCTAGTCAAAGTGCAAATAATTTTGAAATAATGGGACAGGAACGCTTTAAGATTTTAAATATTTTTTTTGTAAACATTTTTCCGGAAAACTAAATATTAAAATTGAAAAAAAACTAATTATTATTTTTTTATACAACTTAATTATTAAGTATTGCGTGATGGAGGTTTAATCTTAAACGTCAGTTGTGCATTGGTTGAAACAAATAGGGAATATGCATGAAAATTTTTTTTCAAATTTATTTTCAGAATATGAAAATACTGTTAATACTGTAATAATATTTAAAAACGAAATTAAAATCCGACAAATATCATGGAAGCTATAAGCTTTTAAAGATTATCATCTGTCTCTTTCTTGCAAAAATACTAAAAACGGAGTTTTACGTGTATTTTAAATGGTGAAAGTGTAATATGACGTCACATAACATATCAAGAGGGCTATCACCCTCTTTGTGTAATCGGGAATTTCAATCATTCATATCTCGCTTATTTTTAAAGTTATTTAAAAAGTAATTTTACGTTGATATTTGTCAAGTAAACATGCTTCAATTCAAGTGAAAAAAAAATTTGCATGCATATTCCCTATTCGTACAATTGGATCCTTCGAAGATAGAGCCCTCTCGAGGTTATCAACCACCACTTTATGAAGTGAAAGGTTTTTTTAAATATTTTATTTTGTTTTCATTAAATAATTTTGAACCAGTAGTGTGTTCATACTTAGTTGTGTATATATATGTCATGTCGTCCACATGAATTTTCCATCTTATGAGCATAGTTTTAAAATGGCACACATGAGAATTGATAACATACAATATTGTATGTTTTTACTGGAGAAGAAGTGGTTGTTTGGTGATGCTACAGTAACTGAATGCTATAGATATACCTCCCTGCATCTAATACTTTTGTGTTTGCTTCTTTACTCTTGCTTGCTTGCTTGCTATATAATATAACTTTAGTGGAGGATACGAAACATTCACTACACTGGTGTAGTAATAGTAATCTCTGGATACTCTCAGAACGAACAAGACTCAATTCGTATATATTTATATATATATATATATATATATATATATATATATATATATATATATATATATATATATATATATATATATATATATATATATATATATATATATATATATAAATGGTGGATACCTATGTGTATATACCACATAATTTTATATTTTATTCTACTTATCTTTGTCTTAAGTATAATAGGTTTTATATAGTTTTACGGCTAGCTAAAATTATTATGTTATCATTATTTTTAGTGATTTTTTAATATATTTATATTATATAAACTTCGAAGTCGGTTTTACTTTCAAAAAAATTTACTTAACAAGTTAAGTAAGTAACACCTCTCTTAAGTAAGACATCTCTTAAGTAAGATCTCTTATATAACTTAACAAGTTATATAAGAGGTCATTCACCTATAATATAACATGGACGTACAAATACCATACTAACAAGTTAACGCCCTCTCTTTATACCAATAAGAACGTCCTTTGAAGTTTGTAATACTAATAAGTAGGTCATATGTATCATCACGTGAATGATCAGTTCCAAAAATTGGCTAGATCTGATTATATATAATTATATATGATTACATATACGCATATATATCCAGATCTGGCCAATTTTTGGATCCGTACATAGGCAATTATGTATAATTTATACAATAATATTAACTTATAAAATAAATATAAATTATTCAAAATTAATTATTTTTAAAATTATCCTAAACCAGCTGACTTGACAGACTTATCTTATCCATATTTCAATAAATTTGTTGGAATCGCTTTGTGAATTTGTGAAAATCTATTGGAAATGTGAAGCGATTTCAGTTTTTCCTGAATTTTTCGGGACTCATTTCCAATTTTTCTTTCCCGAAAAACCTTATTCGGACTATTACGAACATTTTGGAAAAGAATTAGTCATTTCGGCCCAGCCGTTCTCTAGGAATGCGCTTACCAATGAACAGCATTTAATTTGTATTTATGTATAGATTATGAAATTTAACCTCGGTAACTTAAAAATTAACTTTATTGGTAATACTTAAAAAAAGTTATGGCATACGGAAATGGACTAATTAGGTCCTTTTATGAACTCTACACCACATATTCCCTTGTATATATTATTTATATCGGTAAAATATCAAAAAAAAATAAAATAAAATTGGCAAAATTAAAAAATTAATTAATTAATTTTATTATTATTAATTAATTTTTTTTACCGTGCGAAAAAACTAATTTTTAAACTGAACTTTAACATGTTTTTGTGTCTGTATTTTAGAGCTAAAAAGTTGGATCAAAATCGTAAATGGAAAAAATCGAACCGTGCATCCCTCCGCTAGGAGGCAATATCCATCTTTGAAACCGTTAGAGATAAATGAAAAGGCAAAAAATGTTCTTTCTAAAAATAATAATACCACATAATTTTATATTTTATTCTACTTATCTTTGTCTTAAGTATAATAGGTTTTATATAGTTTTACGGCTAGCTAAAATTATTATATTATCATTATTTTTAGTGATTTTGTAATATATTTATATTATATAAATATATTAGGTTCGATTCCTGGTGGACGAGTTAATTTTTTCATATCAGTATTTAATTTAATTAATAAATTCAATGACAATGAAATGTGTCGGAGTATTCGCTATAGTCTTCTACAGTTTGTCATACGTAACCGAAAGGAATTTGGACAAACATCGTATGTTGACACGAAAGTATACACAAATAAACAAATATTAAATAAAATATCACTTCAGCAGAAGTCAATACTGTCTAATAAATATAAAAAAATATATAAAAAATTAGGATCATATGAAAAAGTTGGCTGTTGCATCACAATCGTCTTTGGTGTAGAGGAAAGCATACTGGACTAGATATCCAGAGGCCCGAGGTTCGATTCCTGGTGGACGAGTTAATTTTTTCATATCAGTATTTAATTTAATTATTAAATTCAATGACAATGAAATGTGTCGAAGTATACGCTATAGTCTTCTACAGTTTGTCATACGTAACCGAAAGGAATTTGGACAAACATCGTATGTTGACACGAAAGTATACACAAATAGACAAATATTAAATAAAATATCACTTCAGCAGAAGTTAATACTGTCTAATAAATATAAAAAAATATATAAAAAATTAGGATAATATGAAAAAGTTGGCTGTTGTATCACAATCGTCTTTGGTGTAGAGGAAAGCATACTGGACTAGATATCCAGAGGCCCGAGGTTCGATTCCTGGTGGACGAGTTAGTTTTTTCATATCAGTATTTAATTTAATTAATAAATTCAATAACAATGAAATGTGTCGGAGTATACGCTATAGTCTTCTACATTTTGTCATACGTAACCGAAAGGAATTTGGACAAACATCGTATGTTGACACGAAAGTATACACAAATAAACAAATATTAAATAAAATATCACTTCAGCAGAAGTTAATACTGTCTAATAAATATAAAAAAATATAAAAAAAATTAGGATAATATGAAAAAGTTGGCTGTTACATCACAATCGTCTTTGGTGTAGAGGAAAGCATACTGGACTAGATATCCAGAGGCCCGAGGTTCGATTCCTGGTGGACGAGTTAATTTTTTCATATCAGCATTTAATTTAATTAATATATTATATAAACTTCGAAGTCGGTTTTACTTTTAAAACTACTTCAATGCTTTAGAAATGTTAAGAGATGGCTTTCATACATATTCTTTTTCTGAAATTTTGTGTCACATTGTCCACTTGAGTCATTTCGAAGAGTATATAATTATAACTCCCATTAATTAGAAATTCATTAAAGGTTTACTGTGGTTGTAGTTATTTTGTAGTGCCTTTATTCGAATAATTATTAAGAAGTACTTTTTATTCCATACATTTTTCTCTTTTACAGAATTTTATCAAATTTCAATAGTAATGTGATGACGTTCATGCGAAATGGTGTCGAATGATGTGAAATGTTTTTTTCGCAGATACTTCTTGAAAATGGTTGTGCACGACTATTTAGGTTTCCAAAAATTTGCTTACAGTTGCCTGCAAAACGAGACAAAAATATTTTACTAAACTTAACTAAAGTGGCCAATCTTGAAAAATCTGTGATTAAATTTTCAACAAAAAGAATATTTCGACATAAAACATATATTACATCTTGTCCAAACAAATTATTTTTAGATAGGATGTTAGGGAGATACATCGAAAATCGTACGAAAAATATAGTAGAATATCCTTTATTGAATGCTGAAGATCCTGTGAAAATTTCAACGATTTACCAAGTTGTTTAAAAGTTATTGCAATTCAAAAAATTTTAATACTGTAATTTTACGCCATGTGTTCTTATGGCGATTTGTTCACTCAATAGTTTAAATTCATTTCAATTACCATTAAAAAATGTAATAGTAAAAATTAAACTTGTTAGCCAAATTAGAGTAACAGGGAACTTAACAGTAAAACTCTTTGCCAATAAATTTATTTACAAATGGAAGCAAGACCGTTTGTGTCAGATATGCAACAAGAACAAACCAGAAACTTTGATACTCTTCCTGCTAGAATGCCCAATTTACCACGCATACAGATTACACTATCTAGCTAAACATATTAACCTACAAGATCCGTTTGAACAACGATTCGTTGAGTTATTAAGTAAAGTCACAATGGCCAAGGTTGATAGTATATTTTTCTATACCAGCCAGAAGCTTCATCCTGGCTTCAAACCATAAAACGATAAAATTTATAAAATATATTCCATATTTAAAATAGTGATACACAATATTTTAACTTTAGTATACAAACCATAATGTACGCTTCCGTTCATGAGGAATTAAACCACCAGTAAGTCACATTATAAGCGTACATATTACTAAACATATGTAAACTACATGCAATAACGCTTGGAACGTTTCGATCAATTTTTGTGGGCGGGAGTGTGCATTGTGTTATTAATTAAAAATATTCATCTAATTATCTCATATAATAAAATTAATAATATATTCATATAATAAAAGAATAATAATAATAATGAAAACAAAATGAACCAACTTTGTTTATACAACTTTGTAGCCAACACTGTAAACTTAAATGTAATACAGTATATAATAATAATAAATAATAATAATAATAATTATAGTCGATGAATTTCGATGAAGGTTCGTCGCTTTATCCGATTTTGTTATAAGCGGTATGTTAACATAGGTGTTTATATAGGGATTCGCTCGGAACTTTGCCATTTAGTCGTAATAATCGATCCGTCGTTGTAAACTATGTTGGTATAGCCGGTTTCGACTATTTATTATTGTTGATTTAAATTAAAGGTACTTCAATTCCAAAAGTTTTTCATATTATTTGCTATTTCTTATTTAATGTCTCTCTCTAACACCCTTAGGCTCTGGTGTCTAGTTCAGTATGCTCCTTATTCTACCTGTTATCGTGTTCACATACACACAGAACAAAGCAGCCTGATTTTCAACATTACGGGATCTGTAAATGTAAAGCTCCTATGGCATATCTATATCGATTTTTGATTGTATAATACATAAAGACTACTACGTTTATAGTAGACTGTATAGAAATAAAGCAACAATTTTAATACAACATAATAATCTAGCCTATCAAAACTATATACCGTGACAACGACAAAAGTAGCTTATAGTACAACAGAAAACAAAAATCAACTTTATGAATGTAAAGCTCCTATGGCATATCTATATCGATTTTTGATTGTATAATACATAAAGACTACTACGTTTATAGTAGACTGTATAGAAATAAAGCAACAATTTTAATACAACATAATAATCTAGCCTATCAAAACTGTATACCGTGACAACGACAAAAGTAGCTTATAGTACAACGGAAAACAAAAATCAACTTTGAGAGAATAATGATTATACATATAGAGAAGTACTGCATATATATATATATATATATATATATATATATATATATATATATATATATATATATATATATATATATAAATATATATATATATATATGTATGTATTATACATAAAATCATCCAGCAGTATTCCCCCTTCTTCAATAGTTGTTGTGTAGCTCTGTACAGCAAAGGTGTGGATAGTTTTAATAGCAACAAGCAAATATAAATGAGTTGCAATACATATACCGGGTGTAGGCATAAATAATTTTTCTAATAAATAATCGTTTGAATCAAATTTCAGAAGGCAATGCGCTTCTTAGAAGGATCAATAATATCAGAAAATATTTTTTCGCAGTATATTATTTAACAATTAAAATTATAATTTATCTGTTATAATCTATTATAATTATTAAATAAAACATATATTTGAAATTTTCGTAAAATTATTTTATTTGACTAGTTTCGGAACACAGTTTTTTCCTCAGAAATAGAAAATGAAATGAACAATTCTTACAACTTTACCAACAAAGAGAACATTTTCTGGTTGGTACTTAACATAATATTTGTATAAATAACGTATAAGTATAAATAACATTGTGAAATGGTTAATTCAGTTGATTTTAGGTTGTACACATATAATTATTTGATTAAATTTTGCGACAATTAATAATTTACACTAAGAGATTCAATAAGGGGGTGTTTTTAAAATCAAATTATTAATTTAGTATGGAATCGCAATTTTTGAATTTATTTATTTCTAATATATCTAGATTATTTAAAATACGTCATTTTGGTTGGATATGTAATATCTCGAATTTATCGTTAAAGGAACGATTTTCCGAGATGAGGTGTTCAACTTAATTGACCATTTCAAAATGTTATTTATACCTGTATGTTAAAATATCTGTCAAAAATAAGTTTATAGTTTCAAAATTTGTCCCATTTTTATTGCCTTCCATTCATTTTAAAAACAAATTAAATTTTGTATACCTATATATTAAATTTATATAATTTTCCAAAATGTATATAGTTTAAGGTTTTCACAATGTTATTAGACCTAATTCATAAAATGTTAAGTACCTGAAAATGTTGCCTTTCTTGGTACAGTTTGTAAGAATTGTGCATTTCATTTTGTGTTCCGAAACTGGACAAATAAAGTGATTTTACGAAAATTTCAAACATTTGTTTTATTTAATAATTAAAATGATAATGTTGGTTTCACTATTTGACTGCTGAATCGATGTGGATGCAGCATCACTGCAACACAAACAAGGGATAAATTTGTTACTCATTGTAGTGTTAAATATTTTACTTTTTAAACTTATAGAGAAAAATCGTTTCATACTTAAAATGTTAATATTCTAAAGATATCCACTTAGATTTTGTGTGTCGAGTAGTATGTTGGTTTTTGAGTTTAAACACTGCCATAATTTTGTACCACCAAAGAGATTTGGTGTTTGACAAAGGTAATAAATCATGGTGTTTAACAAAGGTAATAAAACCCCTGACACGGTTGCATTTAAAATGAGGTTCCATTGTATTCACTGATCTTTAATAAATACAATGATTCTCAAAAATGACAATTACCGTTTAAGGTGACCTGAATAGATTTTACTGAAACAGCCTGTATACACGCATATACTTTGACAATAAAATGTTGTACGATATTACCGCGTGCTGCTATCAACAACAGTATAAGGTGTACTTCACTATATGATTCAGTACTTCACAGATAAACATGATATGTATAGAACGTTCTACTCAATACTACTACATACATGGTTTTACAGTGTCTTCTGATAATGATACACAAAATCAATAAATGATAAAACATATGTACATAGAAAAGATAAATCCATAAGTGATAATAACATATATACATAAAAATTGATTGTAAATAGCCTCCACGACATAAAAATTGGAACGACATAAAGTCTGGAATGAATAGACTGAGTATACGGACGCTTTAGGAAAATTCTTACTTGGAAAGCAGCATTTTTCAGCTTTTTTTTTAAAAGAACCTTGATTGGCAATTTGGGGAAATTTGTCAGAAGTTTTTTTCTTCAGCTGAGACCAATTTCGAGCATATAAAACGATGCCCCAGAAAATCGAAATCTATTAGCGGTGTAGATCTTAATCTCTTTGCAAAATATTCAAAAACTACGGGGCGTTTAATTGACTAACCGGCTATACTTGAGAAGGTTTTCTGCAGTTTCCTTCACGAACTCCAGATGAATATCGGCATAGTTCCTATCATAGTCTAGTCTAGTCTAGTTCTAGTCTAGTCTAGTCTATACACAGAAATTCCTTTCACTCCACTCACATCCTCACATCCTTAGGCATCACAATTGACCTTATGGTCGAAATGTAGCCCGTCCAGGGCAGCCTCTACAATCTATCTATCTATCTATCTAAAAACAATACTGCCGAATAGTTTCGAAAATATCTAAATATATATTTAAATTTTGATATGAAAAAATTAACTCATCCACTAGGTATCGAACCCTGGACATACTGATTTCTAGGTACTTACCATTACACCACGGATGGTACTGTTGAAAGAGCCAGTGTTTCATATCATTGACAGTATTACTTTGTAGTCAACATTAACTTATTATTCCAAGTTTGTATTTGTGTATACTTAAGCGTGCCGATACAATACTAATATCAAAAGTATACTTTCATACTATGTCTTATGTACCATTAATGGAAATTGACAGTCTTCAATAAATATCTACGTAAATAACTAATATAAGATCGAAAAAGTCTCTATGAGTAGAAAATCTTTTAATGATGAAGAAATAGGTCCTCAACCGAAGTGTTAAAAGTTTCTATACATCCTGACTCATGCAGTACATTTCACACACAAATTTTCAGTAAGAGTGACTAGATGAAAGAGAAGAAGGTTACAAAGATCAAAGGGTCTCATTAACGAACCTTATATGTAAGCAAATTATTATACTTTGTTATAAATATATGCTTTATTTTCTTTATTCGACATGTACGAGTATAGTGATACTACTAACAACACTCATATTATTATGTTGGCAATACAGAGACTGTATGTGTATTTTAACTACATATGGTCGGTCGGTTGGTATGTCATTAAATATTTATTATTTATTGATTGAGTTTTTATTTTATAATTAACTTTTTCCCTCCAGTAAGGTGAATTGTGTGGTATTTGATTTTAGTTTTGATTATATTTTCCAAGAGTTTTGTAACTTAATACCATTTATGAGTGCAGATTAATAATCACATATCAATGTATTAGCAAGCAAAGTTCTTATAACCCGGGGAAAAATGATTATGTCTGATTATATTGTCGCGGTATCCTGGCTCTCTTTTATTCCTCGAAGGAGCGCTTCTCGAACCTGCAACAGATTCGGTTACTCGACAAAAACAAAAAAAAGATATTAGTAAAAAGTTTTACTAAATATTTTCTAATTGAAATGACACGCACGTTTTTTTAAAAAAGAAAAAAAGAAAATTAAATTAAACAAAATTTTTACGAAACAAAAACCTTGTTTTATTGCTTTTAAAAATTATTAGAATTCAATTTTTTTATACTTTTCAACACAATGTCAAACTTCAAAACTGAATTACTTGTACAAATGCCAACTTTAACTTGATCTGAATCGAACAACAGTTAATTGTAACTGAATCAAACAATAGTCGATTTTATGCTGATTTGATTAGTGCTGATCGTGGCTCTTTTATACCCGTCATGGATCCTTCTAGAATATGATTGTTGTTTTGAAGAATTATTTTTTTGAAAATATACTTCTGCATAGAGGCTTCTAGAATGATTTAGTTTATCAACAACCATGGGCGCATTCGGATGTTTCGATTATTTATAAAATTAATTAAAAATTATAAATTAAAAATTATTATTACTTTTCCGAGGCTTGAACCCGAATGATACCCCTCTTGCTTGACAATTAAGTGTCCACTCAACAGACACGGCCACCGCTAAGTCAAATTTCTACACAAATTTTATGATACATAGATTATTCATAACAAGCTTTTGCTGTTTACTCAATCTTGTTTATACAAAAATATACAAATTTTTGCAAGTATTTGCTTTTGAACAAAACCATACTTGATTTTTTTATTTAAATTATATCTAATAATTTTTGATTTTTAAAAAAAGAAAAACTTTAAATCAAAAGCATCTATTAATCGGTTTTCAATTTTCTACTTAAAAAAAACTTTGTTTAATAAAATAAATAAACTAGATAATTTTCTTTTTGTACTTCTTCCAAGGAGAAAAATATTGTTTTCTTAAATATTTTTCGTAATATTTTACAAAATATTTTTCGTAACATAATTAGAACATTAGAACATTTCAATACAATATATATGGAATTATATATGATTATATATGAATTTATATATGATCATATATAATTAAATATAAAGTTATGTATAATATATGTTTTTCTATATATTTGTATATGATTTATATGTATTTATTTATTCTTGTTTCTACTGTTTTAGAATGGTAAATACTATACATATAAACACTTGATAATGGATAACTTTAAATAGCCTTTATAAGTCATCAACATTAATTCTTGTACAGTCTAGTGGTTAGCACTCTAGGCTTCTAAGCGAAGGGACTTACGTTCAAATAATATTCCATATCTTTAAAAAAATTACTTAACAAGTTAAGTAAGTAACACCTCTCTTAAATAAGACCTCTTATATAACTTAACAAGTTATATAAGAGGTCATTCACCTATAATATAACATGGACGTACAAATAACATACTAACAAGTTAACGCCCTCTCTTTATACCAATAAGAACGTCCTTTGAAGTTTGTAATACTAATAAGTAGGTCATATGTATCATCACGTGAATGATCAATTCCAAAAATTGGCTAGATCTGATTATATATAATTATATATGATTACATATACGCATATATATTCAGATTTGGCCAATTTTTGGATCTGTATATAGGCCATTATGTATAATTTATACAATAATATTAACTTATAAAATAAATATAAATTATTCAAAATTAATTATTTTTAAAATTATCCTAAACCAGTTGACTTGACAGACGTCTTATCCATATTTCAATAAATTTGTTGAAATCGTTTTGTGAATGTGTGAAAATCTATTGGAAATGTGAAGCGAATTCAGTTTTTCCCGAATTATTCGGGAATCTTTTCCAATTTTTCTATCCCGAAAAACCTTATTCGGACTATTACGATCATTTTGGAAAAGAATTAGTCATTTCGGCCCAGCCGTTCTCTAGGAATTTGCTTATCAATGAACAGCATTTAATTTGTATTTATGTATAGATTATGATATTTAACCTCGCTAACTTAAAAATTAACTTTATTGGCAATACTTAACAAAAGTTCTGGCATACGGAAATGGACTAATTAGGTCCTTTTATGAACTCTACACCACATATACCCTTATATATATTATTTATATCGGTAAAACATCAAACAAAACAAATAAAAATAAAATTGGCACAATTAAAAAATTAATTAATTAATTTTATGATTATTAATTTATTTTTTTTACTTGGCGAAAAAACTAATTTTTAAATAGAACAGAACTGTTAACATGTTTTGAGTATGTGTTTTAGAACTAAAAAGTAGGATCAAAATCGTAAATGGGAAAAACCGAACCGTGCATCCGCTAGGAGGCAATATCCATCTTTGAAACCGTAGGAGATAAATGAAAAGACAAAAAATTTTCTTTTTAAAAATAATAATAAAATAAAAAATATATATTATACAACTTAATAGATTGTTACATTTATGATCGGGATGTTAAGCCATATAGTGTTGTGTCTTGTGTCATACAAGTATTTCTAATGTCATCATTGCCAATCGTGAAGAAAATGATGACGATGACCCTGTATCACATTAAATGATTTTCTATTTTAAGTCTCTTTTAAAAATAATACTTTAAATCTTTTTTATCATGTTAAAAACTTGACAATTGGAGATAGTATCAATAAATGTGCTGTGACCAATAATTTAAGTATTTCTTACTTATTTCAGAGAATTCTTTAATAATTAAAAATAATTTTCTCTTGTAATATTATTTGTTAAACTGTCATTCTTTTTAGGAATAATTTTGTCACTATTTACTGTAGTGATTTGGTCACTATTTGAATAAGTGAATTGAGTCACTATTTCAATAAGTGAACATTCACTAATTGGTGGTAGTATACTTTTAACTATTGCGAATAGAGAATATTCACTTCTAAGTTTTTAGAGAGTATCTAAAGCAGCAAATGTGTTTGCGAAAATATAGTCAAAATAAAAATATTGTATTATTACGAAAATCTTAAATATTTGTTTTAACAAGTGGAATTAACAACTAACTACGTTAAAAGCTTAAACACACTCTACTCGCAAGGAGGTCCTCTTCTTGACCCCCGAGTTGTATTCGCCTTTGGCTCCGCGTCACAGAAAATAGCATTGCATATATTGTAAAAAAACTGTTTGGGGGTGTTTTTCCGAAGGGTTGCAAAAAAAAATTGAAATTTTCCAATTATTCCCGTTGTTTGCAAGCAATTTCACGTCGAATGCAAAACCGCATCTTTCTAGCATGTTTAGAAGTGCCTTAAGATTCGTATACATGAGTGTGTCAGTCAGCTTCATCCTGAATTTATTTAAAGTAGTTTATAAGAAAAGGTATTTAATTCTATCTCTTACGGTTTCAAATATGGACAGTTTTGCCCATTTTTTCTAAACTTTGGTTATTCAAGAACTTCACCTTTAGCTCTAGAAAACAAAATTTCAGCTCTTTATGTCTTTTTGTTTTTTGAACCATCGTGCCTACAGACGGACAGTCATGCGCAAATGGCCGAATTGTATTGCGATCAATATTTTCAAGAAAAAAAAATTATTGTTACAAAGTTGGGACTAAACTTAATATATCCTTGTATATTTACATATAGCGGGTGTATAAAAATAATAAGCATAGTTTAAAATTTGTGGTATTTTCACAATAAAAATAAGAACGCGTATGTATTTGGATTCGGAATAGAAAATATAGCGTAACAATTTCTAAGAAAATAATAAGAATAATTACTAAAAATGATGTATCGGAAAATAATATCCGAAAAACATTCATAACGAAACAATGTACCAAATTTATAGATGTTGAATATGTATAAAATTGATCTGAAACAATAATAATGACATCAATATGGTATAATAATCCTATCCTTAATTATTTTAAATATATAAATCCGTTGAAAGTATTATACCTTACTTCTGTGCCCAAAAAGTATTTTAAATCTCTTCATTATCATACGTTGCATTGAATCATTTTTTTTTTTCATAATTCTCCCCCAATGTCTTTTCACATCAAAGTAGATTAATGTTACTTTTTTTTCAACGACGAATAAAATTATTAAATAAAAGAAATATTTGAAATTTTCGTAGAATCACTTTATTTGACTAATTTGGGAACACAGTTCCTTCTTCAGAAATAATAAAGGAAACTATATCGCAATAGTATCCTGGGTCACGACAATTATATATACCAATTTCAAGGATTTGTGAAACCGGGAAAAATTACTTACTTAGACGGTATTTATGTTTCCATACATATAAGTTTTTAAAAACGTGTAAAGTAAAAAATAACATGACAACTTAAGCTGCCCATGCAGAAGCAGTGATTTAGACAAGAAATCAAAGTAAAGCCTATAGAAGCGGAAGCTTAAGCTTTATTCACCGCTTTTAAATTTTATCGATTTTAAGAGGTTGTACTATAGTGATAGGATCTGCAATATTTCTATTCACCACCCTTAAGGGGAAAATATGATTCGTTTCTGCTTGCAGTTCCGCTAGGTGATAATAATAGCAGCAAACCATTCGATTACTCTATTATTCTCTTTCTCCAAATCTCACTTGTCCAGACGCATACATTTAGGGCATACCTAAATGGGTACACTCAAGGATTACACTACTATTGTGACTTTCTTAAGTTTATTTGACGAGTTTTTTCGAAAACAGAATGGATAGGACACAGCAAATATTCAGTACATTCTAGTGAAAATGGACTACTCTCTAGAAGAGTGATTCTCAACCTTTTTTTGTCGCGGCACACTTTTATCGATTTCAAAATTTTACGGCACACAAAGAAAAAGATAAGTTTAAAAGTTTTTTACTTACCTATAATACACTGTGTAAAATAGTTTATGATAATAATTTTGAATGTAAAATAAAATAATATGTACTACAAAAACAACAGTACGTTTATTAAGGGATTAATTACAAGTTAATAATAAGAATACTTTTAATAAGAATTTTGAGCTTGATGTTCTTTGATAATTTCATTTATATTTGGTTGTAAAAATGGCAATGCTACTCTCATATCTAGAGCACGATAGTGCGTGGCCGAGATTTAAGGGAGACATTCGGACTTTTCACTACAGTGCTATTACTACACCTTAATTTAGCGTCATTTTTTAGGTGCTGTGTCTTTTGAACGAAAAGAGCTACAGTGTTGATATTTCAAATATAGATACTTTACGGAATTATAAGAAACAGTTTTTTCAATCAACGTTAACGAATTAACCGTTAAAAAGTTATTTCACTTCAAAACGCAAAATTCGCGGGAACGCCCACAATTCTTGGTAACTAATAGATCAATATTCTACGATACTTCCAGATATGCTGTAAAGTTGATATTTGGCATGTAGATAGCTGTAGTACCCAAACCGACGGGAAAATTGCGAAAACTGGAAATTTGTATCGGAAAAGTGGAAAATTTAACATTTTTTTGTTTTAATTAACTTAAGACTATGTCATCGCAAACTACCATGTAGAAATCGATATATATCATATATACCTATTAATTTTTATACCATATAGAAATAGACATTGCAATTTGAATACAGCAGTATGCGTTTATTTTAAAAGTTAAGCACATATTTTTACAATTAGTTTTTGGATGGGTGCCCAACACTGTGTGAATTTATTTTATTTTATTGTAATTTTGTAAAACATTAATTTATATTCTCATTTTATTTATTTTTTAACTTTTTGATTATATTTTACATTGATCAATTATTATTTATTACTAGCATTGCCCGTTGCAGCTTCACCTGCAAAAATTTTTTAAAGCCCTTATAACCAAGCCCTTATGCTAGAATGATGCAGTTTTTTGTATTCGACGTGAAATTGCTTCAATCTGACGAGAAAAATCAGTAAACTTCAATTTTTTCAGTGCAACCCCTCGGAAAATTGGAAAAACACTCTCCAAAATTATGTTTTTCTGTTCTATAAATGCTATAAAGATTGAATTTTCACTAATCGACCCGAAATAACGTCAAAATTAACATAATATTTTGAAAAATTTCATTACCTACTTCGCAACCACACCGAAAATGGGAAAAACATCCCTAAAACTTACCTTTTTACTTCTATTCATGATAGAAAGATCGGTTTTTTTCCATCACAACCCTTCGAACTTGGTAAAAACACTCCCAAAACCAACCTTTTTGTTCTATACATGCAACGAGATGCAGTTTTTTGCAATCGACGCTTAATAGCTACAAATTAGGAAGTTATTTCGAAAAACTTAATATTTTTTATTGCAAACTCCCGAAAAATCGAAAAAACACCCCCCAAAATTACGTTTTTCAGTTCTATATATGATGAAATGATGGAATTTTCACCAATCGACCCGAAATAAAGTCAAGTTAACAGAACTCTTTAAAAATTTCTTTACCTATAACGCAAACCTCCGAAAATGGGAAAAACACCCCTTAAACTGCCTTAAGGCATTTTGATCAGACTAAAAATATGACCGCTAGAGAGTGATTTATGTATTCTAAGGAAATTCGCTAAGTTGACGCAGCTCCTGCGTAACGAATTTTTTTTTGTGAAGTGGAGCCAACGGGTCAAGTCATTTCTTCAAAGACTATTACGATGATAATCAATTATCTGTAATAAACGATTAGTTTAGAAGTCATAATCGAAACAAATCAAGTAACATCTTATATATACTAAATTTTATATAGTTATTTTAATAAAAAATATATCACTCTTATTTCACATTAATTTGTGGCGTTTTAATAAAAGGCCTATGATCGATGAATATTATTATCAATAATCCAATGTATAAAATTTATGCTTCCTTTTCAGTTTTCTTTGGCAATAACACTGCTTGAATATTTGGTAATATACCGCCTTGAGCAATTGTTACAACAGATAACAATTTATTTAATTCTTCATCATTACGAATTGCTAATTGAAAATAAACTTGTTTATTTTTAAACAACTTGTTTACTTAAAAAAAGTTACATTGTAACAATACAATAAAACAATCAATGTTTTCTATTTGGAGTATTAAAACATACTGATATATCAAATTAGCTATTTTTATTTAAATACTAAATGTCTATCTAATCAAAAAGGAGGCGGTAACCTTGTCAACAAATCAGATCGATATATGCTTCATATGTTATTTTAATTACAATTAAAATTGTTAAATTGTCCGTTTGTAAGAAAGGTAAGTTTTCGAGAAAATCTTAATAAAATAGTTGCTTCTTAATAAGTGATGATATGGGATAAAGGACCGAGCTATTTACAAAGTAAATAGATCCAGACTTCATATAATAGTTGCTCCTTAAAAAGTGATGATATACGAGAAAGGACCGAGCTATTAACAAAGTAAATAGCTCTAGACTTCAAATAATAGCTGTTCCTTAAAAAGTGATGATATCCCATAAAGTTTCGAGCTATTTACAAGCTAAACAGCTCGGTAAACTATTTATTAAAAAAATAAATGAGGGGTAAATTAATTAAGTGTAAGAAAAAATTTGGTTGAAATTTATGTCGTAAGTTTTCCCTTAGTATGTTTTTAAAATTTTATAACGCGGCAAGTTTTAAAATATTTGAAATCATCAGAAAAATTAACTTGCCGCGTCATAAAATTTTAATAAAAACATACTGTACAGAATATTGTACTGAATCTCATATATGTTAAGTATACAAGTGTTACACATTTAATTGTTTTATTAATAAAAACACAAAAATTGCAGGACAATTTTTAATGCGTGTTACCTCAGCACTCCGTCATTTATGAATCGATTTTGAATTTTTTGTTTTAAAGGGTTTGATTTCCCATTGTCCCCAATATTATACTAAAACCATACTATATTGATGTCTTAGCCCTTCAAAAAGCGAGCAGAGCCAGTTGACGTAATATAACGCGAAGCGGTCTCCTTTGTAAATGTGAATCTAAAATGAGTAAAGTATCGCGAAGCGAAAGGAACGCATAGCATACGCGAAGCATATGCGAAGAGAAACAAAACGCTACGCATTTTGTGCGAAGCCTTCGGCTTCGTATATTTAAGCCTTTCAAAAATGATTGATATCCGACCAAAAACATAAATGTAAGAAAGGCCGAGTTTTCGGGAAAATCCTTAATGTAATAGTTCCTTCTTAAAAAGTGATGATATGAGAGTAAGGACCGAGCTATTTACAAAGTAAATAGCTCTAGACTTCATATAATAGTTGCTTCTTAAAAAGTGATGATATGGAAGAAAGGACCGAGCTATTTACAAAGTAAATAGCTCTAGATTTTAGATAATAGTTGCTCTTTGAAAAGTGATGATATCCCATTAAAGAGCCGAGCTATTTACAAAGTAAATAGCTCGGTAAACTATTAACTAAAAAAAATAATGAGGGGTAAATTGATTAAATGTAAGAAAAAATTTGGTTTAAATTTATTTCATAAGTTTTCCCTTAGTATGTTTTTAAAATTTTATAACGCGGCAAGTTTTAAAATATTTGAAATCAGAAAAAATAACTTGCCGCGTTATATAAAATTTTAAAACCATACTAAGGGAAAACTTATGAAATAAATTTAAACCAAATTTTTTCTTACATTTAATCAATTTACCCCTCATTATTTTTTTTAGTTAATAGTTTACCGAGCCATTTACTTTGTAAATAGCTCGGCTCTTTAATGGGATATCATCACTTTTCAAAGAGCAACTATTATCTGAAGTCTAGAGCTATTTACTTTGTAAATAGCTCGGTCCTTTCTTCCATATCATCACTTTTTAAGAAGCAACTATTATATGAAGTCTAGAGCTATTTACTTTGTAAATAGCTCGGTCCTTACTCTCATATCATCACTTTTTAAGATGGAACTATTACATTAAGGATTTTCCCGAAAACTCGGCCCTTTCTTACATTTATGTTTTTGGTCGGATCGTCTTCTACATTTAACAGTCTCGATCTTTTTTTCGTTTATATGTTGGTAAATACTTTACTACATACATTTCAAAAATTCGGCGACACACAAAAGTGCCGCGGCACAGTGGTTGAGAATCACTGCTCTAGAATAAGAAATTTGATGGAAGTAAAATAAAATAACTTATTATGTGTACTATAAATAAATATATAAACAATTTTTATAATATGAGTTATTTATAAAATTCCAAGATTTGATGTTATTTCAAAATACAATACTGAGAAAATTTAATTTAATATGAAATATCACATTTAATAAAGCCTTCCGTTTGAAACAAACATGAATTCTGGGAAATTCACAATCCTTGAGTGTAAGTCACAATAGTAGTGTAATCTTTGAATGTTCCCATTTTGGTATGCCCTAAATCAGTGGTCGGCAAACTTATTAGCCATAGAGCCAAATATGAACATTACAACAATATTTAAAAAAATTGGGAGCCAAATCTGCTTGTTTAGTAAACTTTTATTACACTAAATAAGTAGTACACTAAATAAAACTAAATTTCATACTTAATAAATATTTATTAAAGCGAACAATGTGCTTGCATCTCCTTGGAAAGTTTGAGTAAGTTTGGTTTGTGTGTTGTTGTTTTTTAATTTTAGGCATGATTCCAAGTTCTCATCAATAAGACGACTTCTTAGTTTACTCTTGATAATGTTCATGCTTGAAAAAGATTGTTCGCATTTATATGTAGAACCGAAAAGGGAAAGAACAGCAAACGCGAGCTTTTTCAGCTGATCGTAAGAGTCAGGAATACTATTCCAAGCGTTGAAAATGATCATGGGTCTTCTTTATCCAGGTCATTCAAGCAGACCACTTGTGTTGTGAACTAAGAACACATTTTTTCTTCTCCAATATTTGCAATTCAACACAAAGACGTTCGAATTTAGAGCGCCATATCTCCTTGTTTTTTAAAATTAAACTCGATGTTCGTTACGTATTTTTTACAACAATATAAAATTTTTATTACCTATCTATCTTTTAACTTAAACAAAAAATTATACATGTTCTCGATTTATAGAAGAATTTTAATTTATCAAAATAAGATGTAATTTTTGTCTTACCAATTTTTTTTTGAAATGAAAATATTATTGCGCCTTCCGTGGATATTTGTGCCAGAGCCGCACTAAAGGAGCCAAAGGAGCCTCTTTGCCGACCACTGCCCTAAATGTATGCGTTTGGACAAGACCGTTTGGAGCGTTTGGAGCTTTGGTGAAGGAGAATAATAGAGGATGTTAGTATAGAAGAAGTCAGAATAATAGGAGAAACAATGTAACCGAATGAATTGCTGCTGTCATTATCGCCTAGAGGAACTGCTAGTAGAAACGAATCATATTTTCGCTAAGGGTGATGAACAGAAATATTGCAGATCCTATCACTATAGTACAACCTCTTAAAATCGATATATTTTAAAAGCGGTGATTAAAGTTTAAGCTTCCGCTTCTATAGGGTTCACTTTGATTTCTTGTCTAAATCACTGTTTCTGCCTGGACAGCTTTTGAGCTGTCATGTTACTGTTTATATTTATTACCTTACATGTTTTTAAAAACTTATATGTATGGAAACATATAAGTTTCGAAAATACCGTCAAAGTAAGTAAATTGTCTCGGTTTCTCAAATCCTTGAAATTGGTATGTAATTTCATAGTCTAGGATACTATTGCAATATTGTTTGGTCTACATTTACCATTAAATTTGTTTGAAATTTATTAAAACATAGAAATATAGCCGAATAAATTTTCATTGGGCCAATATAGAGTACGAATTATCTCGCGTTCTAAACGGTAAAAAATTCTGAAACTTCGGAATGTAGTAAAAAACGTTATTTTTAGCCTGTGAAAAAAATGATCAAAATCTGTCGAAAAGTGGTTGTATGCTGGAACATCCTTAAATTATTAAATATATTTTTATTCAAATAATAAACCTCATATCAATTTATTAGAAAATTTAAAAAAAAATTATAATTAATAATTAAAAAATACGATATCAGTTACGCCTAGATGTCGGTATTTCGATTGCAACGTAATCATCGGAATTAGGAAAATTTCGTATTATGTCTCAGTCTATATAACACTTTAAAATCTAGAGGGAGGGAGGAGTTTTGATAAATACGTACGACATATTTAAACTTCATTTGGTTAAAACAAAAATAGCGTTTTCCATTAAAAATTTTAAATTTTATATGCTGTTGCACTTCATCGGATACAATTTGAAAATGTAAATATAAGTAAAATTTACAAATTTATTAAAACACAGTTTTTTATTGTTTAAATTTTCAATAGCGAGTAAAATGCGTACACAATTATTTTAATGTGTTTTTTTTTCTCAAATAATATTTCTGTTTAATTTATACATTTTAATTATTTTGGTTGTTAAAAGGAGGGTTAATACTATCATGCAAATAAAGAATTGTATTTTTATATTTCCATTAAAATCGAAACAGAACCTCTTGGTTTATAAAAATATTTGTGAAAATTGTTTCGGTCGACGATTTAAATTTGAATGTTAGAGATTAAAAAAAATTTTTTTTAAATTTCTTTTTTAAAACCTATTTTTAGCTTTTGCCAAAGTAATGCTTTTCGTGTTTTGAGCTCCATTTCCGACTTTTCTTGTTTTTGATAAAAAGATACAGCAAAAGTTGTTTCTAGTTTCGAGGACCAACTTCATATTTGTCCCATAAACTAAAATACGAGAATTTAAGAGTAGAATTTGTTATAAAGTCGTCTTTTTTCAATTTCTTTTTTAAAACCTATTTTTAGCTTTTATCAAAGTAATGCTTTTCGTATTTTGAACTCCATTTCCGACTTTTGATCAAAATCCGACTTGTTTTTGATAAAAAGGTTCAGCAAAAATTGTTTGTATTTTCGAGGACCAACTTCATATTTGTCCCTAATTAACTAACAGCAATAAATTACGTTAGTTTCTTTAAGAATCAGTGGATTACAAGGAGATTGAACTTTCTATGATATGAAATATTAATCAACTAACAGCAATAAATTATAGTTTCTAGGCGGGTTACGGTACCAGTTTGAGAGACAAATTTTACAGGAAGATATAAGACAGGAACGTCAAATTTTCTAGAACAATTTAAGTGACATGCGACCAGCAGATGGTGTTCGACGGCATCGACCGTGCAATGGTCTGCGTATATTTTGGGGCAATGTCCAGTAACCTTGCGATTCGGTTCTTCTAGGCCAGTCAGGCACCGTGAACCGTACACAAATGCATCCGACGAGACCCTATAATCTTTTGTGGTTAACTCGGCAGCAAGATGGTTATATTAACTTTTGCTGGTAAGCTACCTCTACAGTCATCTAGAAGCGGTCCTTGATCTGGACTGCGTATGTCAGGGACTTGCTTCTTGATGTTGCTTGCAGCACCCGGAGATAGGGGCGTTTTGCGAGCAAGATGGTCTCGTACGATATTGTGAAGCCGTTGCACGCTATCGAATGGTGAGTACAATGATTCAGTAGGTGTGGAAGTGTCCCGTAGATATAACCACAACGTGGACTATGTTTGTCACCGTTCTCGAATTGACGTTTTCCATTTAATGAAACAACGCAGAATCGAGAGTAACGACCATTCAACAGAAAGTGGTTGCTCGCTTTCTTAACGCTTTTCCCTGATCTGGTTTTCCTAGTAGTTTAGCAAGGTAATATGCCCGTATGCTAGAACGTAGTACATGGATAATCATGGATCATGCAGTCTTTGCGCTCCGGTGCTAGCGCATAATAATTATGGACAGGTCACGCTATTCGACGCACCAATGAATTCTTACACAAGTTTTGTTGCTAACTACATAAGCGTCCATTCGTTCATCTAAATTCAAGTATACCCCCAAAAATACACCAACAAATATTTTGTTAAAAAAATTATTAAATTAACATAATAGCTTGTATTGAATAACATATTTAATGTGCAGCTTTAACAAATTTCCATTAAAATGTCGATCGAACACGTGTCTATATAAGAATTCATGGCACAAAATATCCCGTTGGCTATTTGATTTTACTCAAAATATTAAACATTTTCATCATTTCAGCACCACCATAACATTAAAATTTAGTCTCTTTTTTTATTAATATCATGTTTCATATTTATAATATTGATATATAATTAAAATAATTAAAAATTAATAATTAAAAATGTAATTAAAAATATGAAAAAAAGGTAATATACATACTTTATTAAATATATGTTTGGATGTATTATACAGATATTGAGTTCAAAGTTTAAAAGTATTCATTTTATTAAAACCAAACAACACACATCAATAATTCTAAATTAGATAGTTAAGACCTAATCAAAACTAATTTAAAAACTTATTTACTATTCTATACAAGAAAATCGATCAAATGTTGTGGTATTATCACACCGTAAAAGGTCTCGCCCGAAAACAAATTGGAGTAGGAATATTATCAAACGAAAAACCCGTTGAAAAATCAATCCTTTTTTGAATCTAAATTTTATACACTTTCGTTCTGTAAAGAACATATACTGACAAATACAAAAAAAAATTATTATTTTTATGTATCCATAGAAATAATATACTTAATAATAATAACTTGTACTTAATCGTAGATCTATGATGTACTTATGGAATATATATCGTATAAGTCCCATGCACTCTTAGAATCACATATGATCCTAATAAGATCAACTTCCATGCAATCTTTTTAAGGTTTTGTGATAGACGCTTAAGATATACAGTTTGTATTTTGTTGAACGTTATAGGCGTTATTATCATTGCAAAGTAAAAACCGAAACATTTATATAAAGTAGAAATACATGAATTATAACGATGTCAAAATATTTATAACATAATGCTTGTCACAATATTTATACCATGTGCTTATCATTACAGTGCCTTAGTAGCAAAACAGGCGTGAAGTCCGTTTCATTCATGCATTGTATGATATAAAGTCTGTTTTCAAATTTCAATTAGTAAATAAATAAATAAAATACTACTATAAAACCATACATACATACACATACTTACAATCATCTGACTGCTTGTGGTATGATGTAAATATTGTAAATTGATGTTTGTATGATGCCATTTAAGAGTGGGAATTTAGTGATGCCCACTTAATTTATAATATTATTATTCATTTCATATGCACACACACACTACAGACTACAGAGTACCCCCACTATTTTTATTTCATTATGAAGCATTGTGTAATTATTATAGTAAATAATATTTAACATTGATTCTCTATTAGCAAAGCTGTCCAAAACAGACGGTATATTAAGCACATGGTATGTAGAAATCTTAATATAAAGATCAATAATTTACGCCAATAAGAGACTTAAAAACTGGTATAAAGAAAATATTCAATGAAATATTTGAAGTCGTGGAAACGGTGGGAAAGACAAATATTTGAAGTCGTGGAAGCGTTGGGAAGTTACATTCAGATCCTAAAAAGGCGGGAGCCGGAGATATAACAATAAACTGCGAGTGAAGTCGCGGATGTAAGCTAGTCATTTAATACAATCTTTTAACGCATAATGGTATTTTTCGAGTAGATAATTTTCCATACATAGAAATTTACCTTAAATATCTTTTCATAATCAAAAAATTAGAGTCGGTTTTCGATCAAATATTTCGATAAAATGTTGTTAGTATTTTTTAGTGATTTTTCTATGTATTTTTATACCCAGTATATTGTTAATATACAAGATATATTCAGTTAAGTTCCGACTTTGTAACGCATGTCCATCTGTCCGCCTGTCTGACTTACTGCGAACACGATAACTCAAGAACGAAAAGAAATAACAAACTGAATTTTTTTTCTGTGTTCTAGAGCAAAAAAGTAAGGTCAAGTTTGTAAATGGGCAAAATCGGACCAAGTTTGGGCAAAGTAGGCGAAACTGTCTAGCTTTGAAACTGTAAGAGATATAACAAAAGTTTAAAAACAAAAAATATTTTTCTCTTTAAAATAAACAACTTTTGTTCGAAAATTTTTTCCATAAATTCAGTATATACTGGGTATTTAAACAATTAACTCAGTTGTTACATTACTTGTTTCCCAAGTATTTTTTCGAAATACAAATGTATGAGACACAATAAAGTATAAAAAAACTCATATAGTTTCAAAGATATTCAAAGATTTTCATATTTCCTAAAATTGATGGCAGTAGTATGATAGAGGAACATTGCACTGAAACTTCTTCTCATTATCGAGGTACTTCGAAATGTAGTGAAAACGTTTAAGGTAACAGTTCATTCCATGAATTATGTTGGGTGAGTTGACTTGATCGCCAACTATACAATATTTTTAAATGTTTACTATATATTTCTTTTCGTATGAGATATGGTACATGAAACAAGTATTACATACTGAAATCACATTTACTGTACGGAATCCTAGTAAAATATATAAATTTAAAGTGGTTTTGATAATGTTTTCATAAAATTATTCATAATGGAAAAATGACCTTTGAATTTTCAAAGGGAAAATAAATTCATTATCTGATATCGACATGTGTTCCTGTTGTGCTCATGTTATTGTTCATCTGGTTGTTGTTGTTGTTGTTGTTGTTGTTCTTGATTACTCTAAAACACTGATATATTATTTTCTATAATATTTAATTTTCCTTACTAAAATCCTTTGTTAATAATTATAATCTATTTGCAAATATATGGTATTATACATTGTTTGATGCGGTTTAACTTAATGAGGAACATACAATATGTGTTGTGTTCTATCTGTTTTGTAACATGGAGTTTTAAACGATGTACCTACATACATATAGTATATTAATAAATATATTATGATATACTGGCTGAAATATTTTTGATGCTTTGTTTAAACTACTGTGGAGATGTCCAATGCGGTAAGACGGTATAAGACGGCATTCATTAGCACTTTTAATTCGTTGATGCCATTATAGAATACTATTAGGAGTGCAAACAAAGAGTCATCTCTAAGTTTTTAATAAACATCTCCAATTTGTGTTATTTTCTCCGAGACCATTTGTGTATATTCTAGATTTTTCGAACAATTGATTTTAACCCTACAGTAGTCTCGTTCAATTTTCACACACCAGTGGTCCTGCGCGGACTGACGGTACCGCATATTTAAGTATAAATTCAACATAAATAACAACAATTTAGCACTATAATATGTTGCCAAGAATAATTTTCTAATGAAATAAAAGAGGCATAAGGCTTTAAAATTATATAAAAGTAAAATTAAACTTTTTTTATTATGATGACAATATTTATTAATTCCAACGAACAAAATAAAATAAAATACTTTTTTTTCGTGTACGTTACATAATATATATATTATATACATTATATATAATATATGCATATATTATATATATGTATATATATATAATACGGTATATATGTATATATATACCGTGTGTATTGAACAGTTTTTCATGTAGGGAATCAATGTTAAATATTATTTACTATAATAACTGTACACAATGCTTAATAGAGATATAAAAATAGTGGGGGTACTCTGTGGTATATGGGATGTGTTGTGTACATAATGCTGGCTGCTGTCTAAAGTCGTCAGTACTACATAAACTACGTCATAGTCCGGTCATTTTAGACATTTGAAATAAAGAAAATTCCGACAGAGCTAAATCTTCGTAGAGACCTTAGGTTTACCACAAGGAATAAAGTGTCAAAAGTCCCCATCAGTCCCATGTGAGCTTAGGGACTTATTCGGGGCCCAAGGTCAAAATTTTAGGTTTTTTGGGTTTTTCTCGAAAACGGTAAGTTTTATCGAAAAAGTACCTCGGAGCAAAGTTGTAGATCTTAAAATTCTCTATAATATAATTATATAATTATATAATATAATTCTCTATAATGGTTCCCATGATTTTTTCTCTAAGACCCACTATTTCCCAGATATTGCGCTTGTAAGAATCATGTTCTACATAGTATGCACACATATGCCACGTATATACATATTTAGGTACTCAAGCAAGCAAAAATGCCTACTCGTGCCTCTTCTATGTATACATTATACTATTCTAAGAAAATTTACTCTAAAACGACCGCCGGTCCCTTACCGAATCCCCTCTACTTGAATAACATCTGGCCTTGAAAAACATCTGCCTATTCTTTTGTCCATGTGGTGTCGTTCACGTATACCTGCTTCTTTTAGTGTTGAACGAGCAGTTCGAGTGACTATACGTATTTATTACAAGCGTCTACTATTGAAATTAGTGCTGATTAATATTTAACAAAAAATGTCACAATTTTGCTTTATTTGTAATAAACTTTTGACTGAAGATGAAACTGTTGTGGTCAGTCGTGGAATGCCAACTTTAATCGATGCAAGCGTCGCGAGAAGTGATGAGTTTGCTGATTATTTAAGAAGCCAAAAATCCGTTACAATTCACGTGGATTGCAGAAAATCATACACCCGGAAAACTTCAATCTCTGCATCAAAAAGACAACGTGAGGAAGAACAGGCCAGTACTTCAAAAGTAAGTCCACCTCATACTAGAGCGCGAATAAGTGAATCCAGCTTTTGTTTTAAAAACCACTGCTTATTTTGTGGCGATGAAGCGGATGAAGAAGCAGAAAAGAAGAAAGTGAAAATTTATCGCCGAAAAATTCATAAAGTTTCTACACTTACATTCAAAGATTCCATTTTAAAATTAGCTAAAGATCGTTCTGATGATGTGTCAAAAGCTGTCTTTGCGCGTATTAATTTTCAGTATGATTTAGTTGCTGCTGACGCTAAATACCATGACAGTTGTTACAAATCCTTCCTGAGACCTAATACTGGCGGTAAAATTGGCCGTCCTCAAAGTGAGGCTATAAACTCTGCAATGGAGGAAATTTTCAATTTCATCGAAAGTAGCGATGACTGCCAGTTTTCGTTAGATGAACTGAAGAATGTTTGCCAAAATGTAGCTTTAGAAAACGGGATTATAAAAATACGATTGAAATTAAAGTATGGTAGTAGAATTATTATTACAGAGAAGCCTGGAAAATTAACATTTATTTGTTTTGTAGACAATTACCAAGACATTTTAAGTCAAGCCTGATCTGATAACAAAAACTTGAATGAAAAGGAAAAAAGGTGGAAAACTTTAAAAGCTGCGGCAGAAATTATTCGAGAAGATATTCAATCTTGTGTGTTTGATAATACTATGTACCCGCCACCGGGTAGAATGTTTGAAGATATAAATAACGATATTCCCGAATCATTATCTTTTTTTTTGGGACAAATCATTCTTAAAAATAAGCGTCATAATTTGGATCATTTAAAGTTAGTTTGCACAAATATTAGTCATAGCATAATGACTGCTGTTCGGCCTAGATCCTTCAAGTCTAAATTACAGCTGGGTCTTTCAGTTTTTTTCCATCGGCGGTTTGGTTCAAAACGGCTTATACAAATTTTCTCATCGTTTGGTTTATGCGCATCTTACAGTGAAACAATGAAGTATGAAGCAGCAGCAGTTTTCAGTCGCCCACCTCACATTTTATCACCAGAAACTGGCACATTTGTTCAATATGTTGCAGATAATGCTGATATCAATGTAAATACTTTGGACGGTAATAATACGCTTCATATCATGGGTATTATACAAATTGTAACTCCCAAAGATTCAGTATTACTAGAACAGCCGATGCCGCGAGTAACTGAAGTCCTTTCAGCTAAAGATTTTGCAGCCAAGGCTCATGTACCTATACAGGTTTATCAAAATACTGGCGTAGTAGGATATAGCAAAATAAATGTGCGAAATTTTGAATACGAAAATGAAACAAAATGTGTGCATATTATGTAGAACTTGATTCTTACAAGCGCAATATCTGGGAAATAGTGGGTCTTAGAGAAAAAATCATGGGAACCATTTTTACAGAGAATTTTAAGATCTACAACTTTGCTCCGAGGTACTTTTTCGATAAAACTTACCGTTTTCGAGAAAAATCCAAAAAACCTAAAATTTTGACCTTGGGCCCCGAATAAGTCCCTAAGCTCACATGGGACTGATGGGGACTTTTGACACTTTATTCCTTGTGGTAAACCTAAGGTCTCTACAAAGATTTGGCTCTGTCGGAATTTTCTTTATTTGATCACTATTTTTATGTCTAAAATGACCGGACTATCAGTACTCCCTTATTTGTATGTGGAATGTTTGAAAATAAATTATAGAATTCTATTAACGGTATAACATAAAACAACAATCCACACAAATTAAAAAAATAAAATGAAATAAAAATAGAATTCTAACAAAAAAAAAAGTTAAACCAACGGTTCGAATATTCCTCCATTATTTGCTAAACAATATCCGAGTCGAATGTAGAAATCTGGCCGGGTATTTTCTAGCACTTGAGGAGAAATATTCGCACAATTGTCAACAATTCTTTGCCTTAATTGTTGGAAATTTTCAGGCCTATTCCGCTAGTTTGTATAGTAAAGAATATTTAACATTGATTCCCTATAGGAAAAGCTGTCCAACACACACGGTATATATAATGTATATAAAATATATATTTTATAATGTACATGAAAAAAAAAGTATTTTCTTTTATTTTGTTCGTTGGAATTAATACGTTTTGTTAGGGAAACGGTCTGTTCATATTACAAATGTTGTTTTGTATGTTGTGTGTTGGCTTGGACGGACATGCTGTTCTTATGTTGACGTGTGCTTGTGGCCCCCACTCTAATTATACTTAAGTGATTGATGCGTAATACACCAACTCCGTACATAGTTACATTGGTAATAATTTGTTATTCAGTTGAATTGTTGGTTGCAGACATGCAGCAATATAAGAGTGCTATCCCCGTTTGAGCTAGCATATAGCATATAGGATGGTATTTGTGTTATGAATAGACTGTCTTCCTAACAAGAGGTGTTCTATTGGATGTTGTTGGAAAATGGGAGAATCATGGAAGGAAGTGGTGGTGTGTGCTATTATGCACCTGGTTCGATTCACCCTGTATATACAAATTTATACATATGTATATATATATATATATATATATATATATAACGAAGTCTAAAAACCCTGAAACTCGGCCTTACGCACTTCCGTGCTCTAAATATACTAACGTATACAAATTTTCATTACACCAGTTGTTGCACGCGGGGTGGCAGCCCGAAAATTATTATAGCCAACTAATACACGCGCTGATTGATCACGTCTGAAGAATCTGAACATGCAAAAAGCAACTGTATGAAGTAACGAGGCTAAAAGCTTCCAGGTCATAATGCGGGGAATTTTAAATAGCACAGCGGTAAATGGTTTTATTGACTCCGCGCGTGTGACTACTGTAGGGTTAAAGTCTAATTATTTTTAGTTTTTTCGAATCAATTCATTGTCTTGTTTAGTACTATTACAGTTTAGCCATATTAAATAGATTCTAAAGCACTATTAAAACTATTTGGGTTTTTCATTATTTACAAGACTATTTCTTGAAGTATCAAAAACTTCAACAAAAAAAACTGTAATTTACTGTGCTTTTATAATTAAAATCTACAAATGGGAGTTTCTAATTCAGTATTGCAGGAAGTTTAATTTTACCCCATTAAGTAGATTTTCAAAAAAACAATTGTCTATTCTTGTTTTATGCCTATTTCTCAATTATATTCTAGGGTTAAAAGATTTTCGGTACATCCCGTATTTATATTTATGTAGGTAATAATTATATTATAATAATATGATAATATTTTAATAATCAATTGACTGTATAAAAGTTTTTTTAGTATAAATAATATATATTTATTTTATACAATAAAATATTTAGTAATATGTAATAAAACCAGGAATATTTAAAGGGACTTTAAACAATAATTTATTTAAAGATGTCGTTTAATGTAATTTTAGGAAAGTACTTGGAATAGTTACGTCAACGAGTATTTCTACCTAATTAGAAATTTCACAATGGCCTCTCGAAGCAAGTTATGAGCTTTTATATGTTAAAAAATAAAAAATCTGATAGAATAAAAGAAATAAATTCCTTTTTTTAATCAACAATTGAAAATAATTATACTTCAATCAAATCTTTAAAATAATGATCATTAATGATTGAAATGATTTTTCGTTAAAGTCTATGTTCCCATAAAAATATTGCATGCATATCGCCATACATTTGTCGTTAAAAATCGTCTAACCAGTATATAATTATCATACTAACCAGAGTTTAGTATGATAATTAACTGGGTAGATTGTTTTGACTGATTAAAATATAAATAAATATAATTAAAATATAATTAGTTGATAACAAGAAAATACATTTAAATAGTTAATTGTACTAATGGCCACAAAAGTAGCGGTCATTTTTCAAAATTTTATAATTGATTTGTGCCTTATTCATTCAATTTTCGAAAAAATGCTTCGAATAAAAATTATTCATTATAATAATACTTTTATTCGAAAAATTTTCTCAAAAACATAATTAATAACTTACAAATCAACTATTAAGAAAATTATAGAAAATTTAGTACCAGTTTTGTAGCCAATAGTTTTGGGGTCTCTTGATAAATATTCGTTTTGGGTACTTTTATACGATTTTTGGTCGAATCGGGATGTGTGTACACATGTGACCTCGAAATATTATATATGAATACAGAGTTTCTACGAGGTTTGCAGATTTAGTGATAAGGGATTTACTACTTCATGCAGTGAAAAATTGACACCTTATTCAATTTAACTGTTAAAATTCACATTTAATGGTTCATTATGCTTAAATCTCATACGAGTACGAGATAACTCTAAGAGAAAGGGGAAGAGTGTAAAAACAACAAAGATTCCTTTTTCTTAAACCAATAAGTATTGTTTGAAACTTTATTTCATAAACTAAGTAGTGCTATAATATGAATTAAACAAGCAAGCGAATGAATATATCTTTGAGTACATCTTTGAAAACGAAGAGATCGAAGACAATTGAAAAAAAAAAGATATTTTTTTAAATAAATAAGTTTTATTTGAAACTTGTTTACATGAACTGAATAGTTTCACAAATATTTCAATTCAAACATTTGTAAATTATTAAAGATTATTAAAATAATCAAAGAGAACTCTAGGTTTTTTGAAATTATATTTTGCCCTTATTCCTAGAACATTTGTTTGTATTTTATAAATACGTATTTCGACTACAATGTAGTCATCATCAGTATGAATTAGCTAATCGTAACTATCTTTGGGATATGAATTCAGAGATATGTTGCTTGTTGCTAATTTGGTGCGAGTCTCACAATGACAGTAGATAAGTTTTGTCCTTTTATACGATTTGACTGAGGGTATAATCTGACTTGAGGATTATTTGAGTTGCCTGACTACTAGATTAGGTGTGTGGAAAGCCCCACTTATTTATTGGCGGTATTCTTTGGTGACTATGCGGCGTTTGTTTTGTCACTAAAGTGAGTGTATCTACGTTAACCTTGACATTCAGGTATTTTATTTTTATTTTTGAAAATGGTTTAATTTTATTAATTCAGAATTTGGAATTGGGCCATTGTCTAAATTCATTATCTGTTTTCTCAATTTGTATATGTAGATGATTTCGTATGCATCTAATTCTGTGGGGTTTTGTACCGATTTAAGTTGTTTTAGATTCGATTTATCAATTTTGTGGTTGTTCTCAATAACGTGCGCCGCTATACACGATTATTCGGTTCTCCCAAATGTCACATGAGCCAAATGTTCTTTGATTCAAATTCCGATTTGGCGATGACTTTGACCAACATAAATGTCGAAATACGTATTTATAAAATACAAACAAATGTTGTAGGAATAGGGGCAAAATTTGAAATATAATTTGTAAATTACTTTTTGTGATTACAAAACCATATGTGCATATAGGCATTCTTTTTTTATATGATTTTGTGTACCTTGTCTTTGATCAATTAACTCAGTTAGTTGTTATTTTCACTGGTTTGACTTCATTAATTTATATGAAGTATAATGAATAAATTATAAAAATATTACCTCAAAGTATTTGAAACAAAAAATTATAATCCTGCCAACGTTATTTTATTTAATTATTTATTTATGGAAGAATTTTGCATGCCATTGCTCTTCAAATCCTAAACATAAACTTAATAACCTAAACAAAAACTTAATGGTATATGAAATCTAAATAACCGCTTAATTTTGTACAAGACATATTATATCACATATTGGGAATAAACTTGCATAAAGTAAGAAGGACAGTTAGTTGTAGTATTCGTTACACAACATAGCTGAATCTAACTAATACACAATAAACAGTTGAAGCAAGCTAGCGAAAACAACAAAACATTATGGAACAAACGTCAAATTTAACAAGGGAATATGACAACATTTTCCTATTATACTTGTTCTAGATGAAATCCGTTGAAAAAATATAGCTTTTTGTTTTTTAACAAAATAATATTAATTAATATTAATAGTAGTTCACTCGTAACACTCACAGCAGATAGTATAAAAGACAGTATGATAAACTTACTTATAGTCTTTTAACATTCACGATATAATGTATACTTGGCGTTAAAAGTTTATATTAGTTTTTCAAATATTATAATTGACTTTTGCACTATTCATTCGGTTTTCAAAAAAAAAATTTCGAATAAAAGTTGTTTTTCGAAAACCGAATCAATAAGGCACAAATTAATAACAAAATTTAAAATTGTGTGCGTCATAGTATTACTATATGTTGTACTATGCAATACCTGTGTGGACTGTCGACAATTATCACCTTGAAATAATACTCTTTTTAGAACATCTGTATGGATAGTTTTTTTTTGATAATTTTGTGAATTTAATCAATTTATAAGATGTTTGTTTTTAAAAGAAGTGAATAGAAAATTTTTTCTATTTGTAAAATTCAGCATGAGCGAACTGTGTGTGTAGAGCGTTAAAAATCTCAACTGTGATAACAAATTTCTTACTTCACAAATGGTTAAAAATTTTATTCTTTTATTTAATTGAGGACACACTAATCTTAATGTTAAATTCCAATTTCACCAAATTCCGAATTCTTAATTCTTAAAAATCGACAGACGAAATTTTGAAAGGTAATTATTATTGATGATTTGCGTAGTATCATTTTGTACAACTTTATACCTTTTTCTAACATATTTTCTCACACTTGTTTTTTCGAAAGCTTCATTTTTCTGAAATCTAACAGCGAATTGTCCCATTCCTATAAAATAAACCGTGAAGTCCTTTGATGTATATGCATACCATATTTCAATAAGGATCTTATATATTTGGATTGAAGTCAAAAGGTAGACAACAGAGGATATGCACGACAATTATGTGTATAAGGAAAGACAAATACACACATATTAAATTGCTTCGATTCATATAAACATAGAGTGGTTCCATCTTAAACCAACAGTGTTTCTTTATGTATAAAAGATATAACCATCTGCCTAAAAACGGTTGTCATGTCGGTTATTTAATATTACTTAAAATTATACTAAGAATTAGTTCTGGTCGAAAATATAAACTTTAACTGCAAATTCTTTGGCTTATTTATCATTATTTCGATATTATACATGTCTATTTGCCGAGTTAGGCCACAATAAAAGTATACTTGTTTTTAATAACTCTTATGAGTATACCTCATACCCGAGATTGCTGATTCAATTGGCAATCATTCATCACTTTTAACGCGTAGGCACGGAAATTTTCAATGGATGGAATTCCAAATCTTTAATGCAAGTTCTTGAGCCACGAAACATTACGTCATCTAATACGGCTTACAATGAATTGTCATTTTTCTAAAGCTTAATTTGCAGCATATGATATTTCGGGTCACTTAAGGTGTGCACTGCGTTTTTTATCATCCTAGATATCCGTTATATGTGCCTATGGATCCTCATCTCGCATGGTATCCTCTTTAAGGTGTTTGTTTTAGGGTCCAAGTTTATATACCATTGTACAGTACAGGAAGGATAAATCATCTTACTAGCCTGCACACTTTAAGAACTAGATCCAGCTAGAAGAGGCTTCACCTTGCCTACGATGCTCTTGATTACTCTTGCCTGTAAGATTCGCAACCTGGATGTTGATCTGAGGTGCAGTTACTGTAAACAAATTTTGTACCGGTTGTTTGCAAAAGACACTGTTTGATGTTAGATATATTGAAAACCAAACCAAAGTCTTGCTTACTTCATTTGACGTGAGAGTCATTTTTCGAAGGTCTTAGATGTTATTTGCAATCAAAACCCAATAATCAGCAGATCTATGTATGGTTTTATTGTTATTTCCGTTAACTGTGATACGCCCTTAAAAGGCTGACCCTATCCGCCTTACGAATTCAGCAGTATCAGCCAGCTGAGCTATCACTTAAATACGTGAATATGTGACAGATAGTAATATTTTCGACTATTTGACCGCTGAATGTATTTTATTTGTCTCCTACCTACCCGTCAGTTAAAGACATTGAACCTTCCCCTATCTTTTTTCTTTGTTCATATCAAGCATTTGATGTCAATGAATGCTACCTATGTTCAGACGTATTACTTAAACAAATTAAATAAGCGCTAGTCACTTCCGTTGGTCTAATACAACCGAAAGAGAACCATATTATCAATGGATAGATTGACGCAAGTTTACAGAAAGAAAAAAATTAAAAAATATTTAAATAGTAAATAAAAATTAAGCATACATCGACATCAAGATTAGAGAGAAAATATCCACCACCATAGTATCTCGTGGCTCAGAGGCAGAGCATTGGTCTAGAATGGCAGACGTCGTGGGTTCAATAGAGAACTTGCATGTTTTGTATTTTAATTTTTTTTTGGAAGTTTACTAAAACTTATTAAGACCCAATTTAAAAAAAATTTTAACAATTGATTTTTCATGCAATTTTACAATTAGAAATTGTTTTTTGAAAATGTATATTCAAACGACAGTGACGTCATTAAATCGCTTTAGTAACGCCCTCGCATGTAGACATGATAAAACATCCATGGTTATGAGAGAAACAAGAGATTATTAGACTGTTTTGTTATGACACATGGTGATCTGAATATAGAAAATACAAGTGTATAGCATGATTCCAATTAGCTCTCAGCCTCAACGGATATAATGACGTTAATCTAAAAAAAATTCTCAAAAAACATTCTTTAAATTAATGCAACTTCTCTATTGTTCTCCTACCTTCGACTGATTAAATTCCGCACAGAATTCAGAAATTAATTTTTAGAACTAAAAAGTTTGCAACGTATAGTCCCTATTTTTTACTGGAATTACTCTAAATTTTAAATACAAAAATGTTTCCAGATTGTGGTATCCCATTTAATTTTAAATGGTCTTGTAGGTCAATATTAATTGAACATATTTTTGTTAACAATACATTATGTAGGACACCTTGTACATAGTACATAAACATATATTATTATTATTTGAAGAAGACTTAACGCAGTCCATTAATAGCTTCTGTCATTTACACTTACTTTAAAAGGTACATAAACCTTGCTAGGTTTGTTGTTTGTTGGATGCTGGTACAATTTCTTCCTTATAGTCAGCACTGTATGTGTGATGATAATAATAATAGTACAATATTATTATTCTTATTATTTCAAACATAATACAAAACTTACACGTATATATAAAACTTAAAAAATATATTAAATTATTAATCGAAAATGTATACCCAAATCAAAAACTACTACTACCATTTTTCCATGAATGAAAAGAAGCGAATGGATAACTACTATCTGTATTGTTAGTCAGTAAAAATGAAATGCAAATTATTAAATATAAGTAATTATTAAATATAAGTAAATAAAACAAGGAAGGGTTAAAAAAGAAGAATTTCTACAAATTCCTAACAGGAACGCATTAGTCCAAATATGCCCATAATGATGTCAGATTTAACATAAAATATAATTCCAGTGTTTCTTTTAAAACAAATCGCTAAAAACATAAACAAATAACACAAAATCTAAAAGTTTTCCGGATTTTTATCAATCATTCGAAATATATTTATTAATCCGAAATTTTTTTTTTATTAACCTGGCGTCATGGGGGATTGGTCAAAATTACCCACTATTTCTTGAATTCCTTGTGATTTTATAACTATGCGTGCGACGTTGCCGTTCTTCTTAGTAGCTGGAGGCGTTGACTTTCTCTAAACGTTTCTAATTTGAAATCAGTCTGACGACGATCGCGCTGCTTGTTACCCAAAGCGAAAGTTGAAAAAGGCAAATATGGCCTTTCCCCGTAATCAATGTAGCTATTTTGTGCGATTTTGTTCATGTGTATTTTTCTTACTTATTTTGGTTTTTTAAGTTTTTTTTTTTCCAAAAATTGATTGAATTCATGTTCAGTACATGCCAAAAAGTGCCATTTAAATTGAAAGACTGATAAAAAATAAGTGTTTATTTATGATTAAGCTAGAGGAAGCTACTTTTGTTAACTTTTACAATGTGATATGTTTTGGTTAGAAAAAATAATCATAAATATATTTTTGTCAACATAAGGTCATGTTTTATTTCCTTAAAAAATTCTAAGATATATGCGATAAGCAAGATTTTCTATTTTTTTCATAAATATTACGAAATACCCGGAGTTGAATACGTGGGTAATAAGCCACATCCGTGTAACGAATTTCCTCCCCGGGCTAATAGTGGTAGAGCATTAAATTTCTTACAAAACCACAAGGGTTTTTCTATTCGCCAATTAGTCGCTTAGAAGGTCCCGTCTAAGCTGACCAACGTTTCTTCGAATTGTCTAGCAACAACAAAATTAGTTCAAGCTTGAATTATTAATATCTTGAAATATAACCCTTCTTTTTAGAAGTTAAGGAATTTATCGCGCGCAACTTTTACATACTCTACTAAACAAACTAGTTAATGAATCGAAAAGTGATTTCACGATTCGGGGAAATTTTTTTTTCGAAAATTTAGTACATTTTGAGTTATTCATGAAAAACTTGAAATACTTTTGGATTTTTAAGTATTTTACGACATGTTTATTTGTATGTATATGTCGGTACGCGTCTCAGATGATTGTCTCCCATTAAAGAGTGATTGGAATGAAATTTGGTAAGTAGGTAACATGCTTTTTGCATTTGAACGTTCTTTAATAAGCAAAATAGGTTAAGAGGGAGGGAAAATAATGTAAAATATCTCTACTTATACCTTAGTTAAATGGAAAAACCTATCATAAGTAAAGAAATAGGTTAAGAGGGAGGGAAAATAATGTGAAATATCTCTACTTATACCTTAGTTGAAAAAATGAAAAAACCCATCATAAGTAGAAAATACATTTTACTACAATTTATTATCTGATGGTATTTTCTGTAACTGATATTTACAAATATATTTGCAACTTTAATATTGCAATACTTGATAATAATTATTACTATAACCGTCACATTCGTCATTTGAATTTAAATATCATAGTTCCTGTCTCTAAGAAAATTCACTCAGTCTGCGTAGCTTCTACGTGACGAATTTTTGTTTATATGCTATATACACCACACACATTAATATAAAATATTCAATAGGAATCTTACACGGCTATAGAAATAGCTTTTTATGTTTTTTATAAAAAATTTATAATATTTCAAACGGCCACCGGTTTTTTAAAAAAAAAAAACCTTTAGTCAAGTTCCTGGAACCATAACTAACACTAACTGGGAGAGAGACTACCTCTGCCCTAAATGAATGGGTGAGAGTCACAAGAAATGGAAAGATACAACAGGCTGCAGACAAGCAAAGCAATGTAGCTGGGAACAATGCCGAGAGGTCAACCCGGCTTATTGACAAAAACCGGGAAGTGGTAAACCTTCTGGTTGGAATGCTTCCCGGTTACTGCAGGCTCAAGACGCATCTATCTCCCATCATGTTCTGTAACGGAGCGAATGATACACCCTGCCACCTTCTGGCAGAATATCCTTACATGGCCAGAATAAGATATCTAGCGTTCGGCTCAACCGAAATGGAGTTTCTGAGATATAACAACTAAAGTGGAATGTCTGTCCTATCATTCGCAAAGAAAGCGGGTAGGTTCGACAAAGAACCCAGGGCTAGAGGAAACGAACAACGCGTGGTAGAAGATAGAGGTGGTTGAGGGTATGGGTTAAGGTCGGTAAAAAGGACTAGAAGCATACTTGTCAAGCTTTGGCCTCCCATCTACTACTACTACTACTTGGTCGGTAAACCCGAATAAACTTTTGTAGAGTTTCAATCGGTAATATCATTCTGAGGATATAAATCATTTGCATAAAATAACAAAAATTGTGGATATTGTGTACAGTAATCCTTTCTACGCATAATATATTTTTGGTTTGCTTGGCAATATTTTTAGATTACTTAGCTGCGTAAAAAACGAAAATGGGTAGGTACACATTTACGTTAGACCTGTGCATATGTATAAATCTCAATTTTGTTCAGAGTAGTATTTTTTTTCAACAATTCGTAATTGTATATAAATGATTTAATTAAACAGAATTGTTTTAATCACAATTTTTTTTAATTTGATTTGCAAAAAAAAAAATATTGTGTATTTTGTAATTATGCTGGTAAAACAAATAAAATAATTCATGTTTATATACCCACCAACCTACCTAGTGTGTTTTTACATTTTCACAAAATTTTTTAATATTTTATTTTATTTATTTTTTATATATCATTTGACCTGGAAATTTAATTTTGTTTCATTAAAAAAGCACACGATATTAAATAAAACAATTATATTAAATAAACGTATACATATTACACTCGTATTATATAGGGTGTTATATTAACATTCAGCGCTCTATTGCATAAAAATAAAGCCTTAAGGGTACTTTCAGTTGATATGCAAGTGTTTAAAAGTAATCACTTGTTTTATGTAAATACGAAAAAGCGTTTAAGAATAATTTAGCAATGTTTAAAAAAAAAGGTATTCTATTTTTATTTTTAACGTTCCGGACCGTAAAACTGTCTCCGTACTGACATTTTTGTGCCAAGACTGTAGGGTTTTATGATGAGTTTAATAATTATATGTGGCCAAAAATCATGAACATTGATTTTTTCACTTACAAATGTTTAGCGGCGCCTAAATTAAATTTGAATTGATATGTGGACATTTTGTAGAAGTTTTCTAGCCTGAATTATAAAAATTCGTTATGCAGGAGCTGCTTCAACTTAGCGAATTTCCTTAGAATACATAAATCATTTTCAAGCAAATTTTATTAATAAATGACACATCAAGGGGGAAGGGAGGCATAAAGAAAGAAGAAAACACAAAATAGAAAATATCTCTCTTAATATTAGAACAATCGAAAAAAGGAATAAAGTTGTAGAAAATCATGTTGGCTACAATTCATCACCTTATGATTTTTGCTCAAACTTTAATGTGTACAGAGATATTAAGGAATTTAATTTTCAATCTTAAACCGTCAATATTTCTGTAAATATTAGTGTAACAGAAAAAATGATAAGAAACAAAATGACAGTAAAACTTAATGCCTACAACTTTACTTCCGTAAAAATTTTCGATTTATCGAATATTAAGGGAGATATGTCAAATTTTTTGTTTCCCCCTCCTTCTAAACCCCCCTTTCCCCTTGTCCGATTTTTCCCTATTCACGAACTTGACCTTTTGAATACCAAAAACGCTTCAAATAACAAATTTCATTCCAATCAGATTAGAATTGTGACCGCTAGACCGATTAAAGGCACATATATATATATATATATATATATATATATATATATATATATATATATATATATATATATATATATATATATATTTGTCCATAGATATATATATATATATATATATATATATAAATTTTACAGACGGTGATTTTCTATATCTTCTAGGTAGGATCGATGGACATTTGAAGAAATTTATGCAAAAATTTGAAGTCGGTACGAGACCAATCGCTCTATTTCCTTTCAGGAAATTCGCTAGAAACACAAAAAAGTCTATGTGTGGTGATGTACGCGCAGAGGAAGTTATACTTCTTTTTAAATAATTTATTAAAATAATATAACAAGGCCAACACTACTATTAAGACTTACAAGTTTAATCAAATGCTATAGTAGTAGTAAAAAACTACAATAGAAAAACTATATATTTTATCTTAAACCAATTATTCAACATTTTATCATGGCTGAACAGAACCAGTGCACTTTTTCTGTTAAAACTACAGTTTGAAACACTGGCATTAATAATTTTCTTTAGGATCAGAGTGAAATTTATGAAGGCCAGGCCAGGTTTATCAATATATACATTTAATATCCAAAGTTTACGAGACCATAAAAATGATATCATTGATTATGTGACTCGTATTTCTAATATTATTATTTTATCGGAAACATGTATTAATAATGATGAAGACATTCCTGTACCTAAGGTTCAAATGTAAAAGCTAGCGGTGTAGCTATTTACCAAAATAATACCGATCATTCATCTTTCGTTCTATAATGTATAATAAATATCGTCTTGTATTTCAATATGCAAAAACCATAGCACACACAAAATTATTGGCCACTGAAGAGTGGGGTCAGTTATGCGACCGATTTACTTGTTGTCTGTTTCGCTAAGCACCTCATGTATGTACACTCCCGTGCAATAAAATTGAACAGACCTGAAATGTTCATTTTCTTACATTTCTTAAAACTCCTCACTTTTGTAACTCTCTGTATAATTATTCATTTATGAACAAAGATAACTAGTATATATTTTAAGTGTGAAAAAAGAAATGGAAGTATAGTAAACATTATTTACTACAAGAATAATAAAAATTGTGAGACTGATTCGGTTCAGATCTGTTCAATTTTATTGAACGGGAGTGTATGTTGTATATATGAGTTTAGTCTTTCTACTAGGTAAAAAAAATTCTGTAATAAGTTTCCCAAGCACTGTGGAATAAAGCAGGATAGAAAACTGTGTAACATCGATTAAGCGAGTGTTACATCAGTTAAGTCTTATATCAGCGATTCGTTACATGCTGAAAAAACACTCTGATTGGATTCCCATAGAGCGACAATTAAGTATATTAAAAATATTTTTATCATCAATTTAATTGTACAGCTCAATATTCATGTTTTAAAAAATATATCTTGTAATATCTAAATATCTTGTCGTTAAAAAAGTGATGAGCTGGTTGAAATGATTGTAACCCTTCCGTATATTCGCAACAAAAATGATACACAGTTGAGCAACACGATCTGTCACATTCCTGATTCTTAAAGGAAGCCTTTTCAACTTTTGAAATGGTCATTATTAGAAGCTCGTATTGTTCTACGATCAATCCTAGCTTCCTTAGAATCATCAGACATTGACCAATACATTCCGATGCGGAGTTTAATTGCTACATCGTTTAAAACGGCTCTAACGTTGTAAATATTAAAAATTTTCAAATTTGTTTAAAATAGATATTCTTAAAGGCCTAAACTCATTTATTAAGCATTTGTTGAAATTGAAAGATGGCAAGCTCAGTGTCCGTTATAAATTAAAATTATTATTTTTTATAAAACAGGAAAAATTTGTTAGTACATTTCGTTCAAAAACAAATATTTTATAAAATTAATTAATTTCTTAAGTTGATTTTAAGAAATTAATTTTTTAAACCATTTATTACGGATGTTCTAAAAAAATTTTAGTATTCTTTGCAATTGCGATATCAAATATAAAGCATAATCACTGTCAATAGAAATTTTAGTACAACATACAGGACATAATTCTGTCATAATACGACTCAAAATTATTTAGGTATTTACATTGACTTAGTTTATTTTGCTTTTCAGTTCCTTTCTTTTTTCGAAGATTTAATTTTTTATATCAAAGTTTTTATTTAATGCTTTTCAGTTACTTTCTTCTTTCGTCGGTTCTATTTTTTGTTAGTTTTTTTTTTTTCACTTTTCACTGCCTTTCTTTTTTCGTACATGTTATAGTGTCATTAGAACTACAGAAGTGTGCCATGTTTCAACATAATCGGTTCACACATGACAATTCAGTGGGTGAACAGTCCATTTTCACTATTTTCTACCCTTAGGCACTTTTTTTTTCTTCAAATTTTATGGTTCGTCGAAGTATACCCAATCCAATAAAAAAGGAATTATTGAAATCGGACTACTCTGTAAAAATTTATGCGTGGTCATACATAATATTGTACAATATCGTATATTGTCTGTATACTATCTATATATATATATATATCACAGACAATATACGATATTGTACAATATTATGTATGACCACGCATAAATTTTTACAGAGTAGTCCGATTTCAATAATTCCTTTTTTATTGGATTGGGTATACTTCGACGAACCATAAAATTTGAAAAAAAAATCGTGCCGACTTACTCTTACCAATGCTCTTAGCAATTAAGGTCAGTTGTTTGTGTATAGATTATGGGTTACATGTTATTACCGACGAAAGGAGGAGGTACTCAATTCGACCTGTAAATATACATATTTTTTTATGTATGATCACGCATAACTTTTTACAGAGTACTTCGACTGTGATAATTTTTTTTTGTTGGTCCCATAAAAATTTGAAAAAAGAATTTCAAATTTTAGCAACAAAAAAAAAATTAAAATATATATATATATATATATATATATATATATATATATATAATAATAACGATTTTGAGTGTGCTTTCAAAGTGTTTACACACAGACAATATACGATATTTACAATATACAAATATATGATATTTGTTCTTTAGTGGAAGTGCTAGGAATTCTTATATTTTAATTTTTTTTTGTTGCTAAAATTTGAAATTCTTTTTTCAAATTTTTATGGGACCAACAAAAAAAAATTATCACAGTCGAAGTACTCTGTAAAAAGTTATGCGTGATCATACATAAAAAAATATGTATATTTACAGGTCGAATTGAGTACCTCCTCCTTTCGTCGGTAATAACATGTAACCCATAATCTATACACAAACAACTGACCTTAATTGCTAAGAGCATTGGTAAGAGTAAGTCGTCGTGATGGTATAACTTTTTGAAATTTAGTTATTTCATAGATTTAAATTTCTGTTTTAATCATAATAGATTATTTATACTATATATAATTACCAAAAATAGAATGTGCAATCACATCTTGGTGCTGTTCTGGAAGAAGAAGAAATGAAAATAGAGCCAGAATCAAAAAATTCTATAAAACACTGAAATATTATAATATATTGGTGTGATGAAAAGAAAATTTGATAAGAGATACAATTTCGCTGTTTTAGATTTTTAAAGTTGCAGAAAATGAATTTCACTACAGTTATCCCTTCTACCATCATTTTCTGAACTCAAATACTTGTGAGGAGAAACTATCATCATGGTAACTTGATTTATGATTTATAATTACTGGTGTTATAATGTTTTCTGTTTCTCTTTTAAAAATTCGCTTAGTCTGCGTAGCTTCTATTTCTTCTTTCTTATGTCAATATGAAGCAATGTATTCAATTAACTTCAATAAATTCTGCTACAAATCTTTAATTGGAAAAAGGTATTAGATAATATTCTGGTACAAACAATCGCGAAGAAACCAACCTGTAACATAATTTTTCTGTGTATAAATTCATATTGAAAATATTATTTTTCTGCATTATTAATAGGCTAGTTTACAATATAATAATATACACACAGTTTGTCACTAGTGAATGAAAAGCTCACTTGACGATTATGTGTTGGGATACTCATTTTCTCATTTTCTGTTATAATTATAATGTGTTTTATATATATATATATATATATATATATATATATATATATATATATATATATATATATATATATATATATATATATTATATATATTTATATATTATTTATATATATATAGATATATTTATATATATTATTTATTATTTGAAACTGTAATATATAAACCTTAATACATAATTTTTATACAAAATTATACAAAATGCATAAAATACAAAATGTTCGTACAGATCGAGGCATGATGTGGAAACGTATCCCATATACAATAGCAATGAATTTTCATAGTCAATGTTAAATTACTTTTGAAAATATTTATTCTGAAAACGTGACAATCTAATCTGAAAATTAGTTTCACACCCCATAAAAAATCATACTTGAATACTCTCGCAATAGATGTTTTCACATCAAAAAGTTTAATGGATTGCTCACAGTTGAAATAACAATAAAAGACGGATCAAATTAACACATTTTTAACATATTATTACAACATATTAAGAACTGGTGGTCTGTACCTCCAGTTTCAACTTGCATGGATCAGTTACAAGAACTTATATACTATTCATGGTCAGAAATTCTTAATTGTGCAAACAAGCTAATGAATGATTCTTTGGGAAAAAAACCATTTGGTGGTTTGGGAAATTTTGTGCTTACAATAAAAAACGATTATTTGCTAGAACCGTTAGAACCGCTCGTATACAATCATTGGAATATATCAGAAAATTTGAATAGATCAATGTTTGGAGCAATAAAAAATACCTGTTTTATTGTAATATAATCACATATGTATGTTTTATTATTAAAGGATCATTATCGAGGTCATAGAAATATAATTCCGTTTCATATTTTTAAATTTAGCCCATAAATCATTCAACTTTGGTTAAGAATCGACTGTGCATCTTGGTTGCTCTGCGAATTTGCTAGCGACGTAATAAGATTTATTTATATAAATGCCTATTTTTCTTGCTAAAGATTATTCAATAACTTTCAATGTAAACAAGGCACTATTCCATTGCTTGAGCCTTTGTTTTTAATTGATAATTGTTTCGATCAATCTTTTCATAAATTATGTGTGTAACATTTTATGTTCTTACCTTGGATGCTGTTCCAAGATAACATTATGTACAAATTGAGTGTTAATGAACAAATTATCGTATCCATCTGGTACTAAACTATTGTAAATATGAGCAAAGAGAAATTTCCAGATAGATCCCAGTTGGATTAAAACTTTATTGGAGAATGTATACTTCATTTTTCCGAATAAAACTTTAAATAGATACTATCTAACGGATCATTTATGTCATACTGGGTTTTATTCGCCTTTTATCCTTCCATATTTCATATTAAGACAGTTTAGGTTTTGTTGTTCTGTTACAATCAATTTAGTCGTGCGATGCATTCACGATGCAGCCATAATACCATTCACGCATTAATTACTCTTTATAGCGAAACTAATATTTTCAAATCAATTAATTTCTAAAATTGATAATGCGTTGCTTTTAGCATTATGCATAAAAGACATAAATAACTACTGAAACTAAAATGTTATCGACAGTAAATATATAAAATTGAGTTGTAAGAAGAATTTATAAGAGTTATTATTAGAAACTGTATTCATATTTAAATGAGAAACCAATGCAACATTTTTTTTTTCAATGTAATTCGATAGTTTAAAATGAGATGGCATAATCTCTGATTTGAACTGAACTTTGCCTTGATAAGAAACGTATGCAAAATTTACAGCAAGCTATAGGTACATATAAAAATTTTTATAAGTCTATATAAAAAATGACTTAAAGCTGCAACAAAATAATAAAATAGTACTCTTTAAAATATTTACCAAGTATTTAAAAAAAATATTGAAAAAGGGTTGTGGCAAACTTCAAGAATGTTATGCCAAACTCAATATTAGATTTTGAGCTAAAATTGTGGCAAAACTATTCAGTTTATGAAATAAAGATTCAATCAAAAGTTGTTCATTTTTAAAAATGGAACATTTTTTGTGTTTACTTTTCTTCTAACTTTTTCAAAAATGGATATTTCCTTCTGCCCATCCTGACGGTGGGTTGGTACGATTTTTTTTTACAATTCGCACTAGAGACAGGCTCTGAATTTTAAATTTGTTGTCAAGACTTACTTATTTATGAAAGGTTCGCATTCACATCTGGTACAATAATTATTTCATGAATTTATATCATTATACTAAATACTCTTAGTCCGTGTATCTTCAAAACAAGTCACTCGGAAGATCTAATACAACATATTTCAAGCTCAGAAAATTCGTTAAAAATGTATGGTCCAACTAATTGATGGAAAATGCGTTTCTGTCAATTTGAAAATATATTGTAGTCATATTATCATCCAAATTTACCACATTATCCCCAAATAATATTTTTGTGAACTTTGAATACTTTTCTTCTAGGTTTATTATATAAAAAAAAATTGCTTCTATGTATGTTGGATATTCACCGACAGAGTAACTTCAACATTCATTTTAACGTAGTTTAGAAGTGTAAAATAATAAAAAAATATTTACCATCAGTGCCCTCTAGTCAATATTCTCTTTCCAAACTTATCTCAAAAACTGATGGATATTTTATCATATACGTGCATGAGTAAGCTTGGAAACAAATACATATCATAAAAATTTCGATTTTGATTTTTTGACCAAAATAACCGTTTTACACGTATACGTTTTCATGGCTGGTTCTTCAATCGACTGTTTTACTGAGCAAGCGTACTATTATGTTTTATGTAAATAAAACAAAGTTCAGTCCATATGTTTTTAATGATTATTTGTTTATCATTTGTGTAAAATTTGACATTACGTTGACAAAGAAAGAAATATTAAGCAAGACCGATTGATAATTTTCATGTGAATTTATCAACTGTTTTTAATGCTATTGAAAACTTTTATTTAAATTTACACATGTAAAAGGGACAATAATATTAATTTTGAAGTAGAAAACGACGTATCTGTTTGAAATTTTATGTGACGTATAAGGCAAAATGATTCAACAGCGATAGCGAAATATAAGGGAAACTTTGAGTGAAAGAAAGAAGGAGTTATGTATACAGTGTATACATAACATCAGTTTTAACCACTGACCTCTTTATAATTGCACATACTATGCTTACGCGTATAAACGTGAATTAACGGCCCTAAACTAATAAATAACAGAGCTGTTTCACTTCTTCAACTAGCCAAGGTTCTAAAACTTTATGTGTATTTGGAAATACTGTGACATACATCCGCACACACACACACATACACACACACACACACACTAACACACAATCTGATCACACATACATGCTGCACAGGCGCGCTAAATCAAAACTTATTTCCTTGGCTAGTTGAGGTGCTCCACAATTGGGGTTAATGGCGTAACATAAGATAATGTATCCAGTTATTTAGAGGTCAGTGGTTTTAACTATCATAAGCCGCATAATATTTGTAAAAAATAAACCTAAAGAAATCTTACTTCCCCCGTGAGATTATGTTTGGTGAGCCTTACACGCTTTTTTATATCATACTGCGTAGTTAGTCGTATGGAACTCATGGGTTTCAGTGAGTTACACCACGCCCAAAGTCAAATCCATCCCACGGCTTGCTTAGAATCATTGAATCATAGAATCATTGAGTTCAAAGTTAAAACACATTACAAAATAATAACTACAAACTTTTGATTTACATTGTACTGAATTGTATATAAAAATAATAGTATTTCTAAGTATACGATATTATAAAATAAAATAAAAATCATTAAAAATTCCTATATATAAAAATAAAATGTTATTATTATTATTATCATACGAGTGTCTAATGCTTTCATCTTAATTAATTTTTGCACAATTATAAATGCTAAATAAGTTATATATTTTTCTGTTATTACTCTAGGGTGTGATGGTAACACAAAATATGTCCTTGGGTATAATCATCAGTACACATTCATTGGTACTACAAAAAGTGACACGTCATCATAGTGGAGCGTACACCTGTCTAGCTGTAAATGATCGTGGTGAAACACTTTCGATGCCAATATTCCTACGTGTTAGATGTAAGTATTTTTATTCTTTTCTTTTCCCTTTTTTTTTTTAAACAAACTTTTTAAATTGTTTGAACACATTTGTAAAAATTTTATTTTTGTTTTCTTGTGAAAAAAGAACATAAGTTTCGTTCAATTCGTTGGACGTGCGATTTTAACTTTTTGAAGTTTTTATTTTGTTAGTTGTGTCTAGTTCCATTTAGAAATGTTTGTTGCAGAGGAATAGGATCATTCTCCGATGATGATCGTGATATTCATCTCAGATGCGCTCTAAAAAGTGAAATCTTTTCAGAAAATGAAAACATTGCGTCAAAGAACTATTACTTATTTATTCACTTTTCGTAGAAAAATTCTTGAATTAATTAAGAATAGAACTGATATTGTGCCCATATGCAATTTTAACATTACGCAATTAAACCAAACTAAACCTTGTCAAATTTTCGGACCACAGAAGATTATTAAATCAGTGGTCAACAAAGTTTAAGCTTTATTTAAATTTTTTTATTGTTTTTTTTTTTAATCATATAGGACGTCGAAAACCAACACAATTTAAATTAATAAACAACAAATGCATTTATCGCTATAATACCAAAAATGAGCATTTGCCTAATATCAAGAAAACTGAGGGTGGTTAAAAAAAATGCGTGCATTTTCGTAATCAGAACACCATTACTACCTACAAGAGTTCGTGTGGCATGGTCACTGTTAACCAGTGAATGACTCTAACCATTAATTTCACAATAGTTATACAAATAAGTTCCGTAAATTTGATCGTTTTCATATTTGACGAGTCTACATTTTACTTATATCCAAGTCCTTCACATATGAGTCATTCACATAAGCATACCGTTAGTTCGCCTAAAGAAGCTGAAACACCTGCAAGGTAATTCAAATTTAAAAGTAGTTCAAATTATGTGTAAAAATGGCTGTATACAACAGCTTTTTAGCAAAAATTTCATCAAATGTACATCGATCCTACCTAGTAGATGTCAAAAATCACCATCTGTAAAATTTATGTATATATATATATATATATATATATATATATATAATATATATATATATATATATATATATATATATATATATATATATATATATATATATATATAAATATATATATATATATATGTGTGTGTCTGTAATCACTCTAGCGGTCACAGTTTTCATTTTATCGGAATGAAACTTGATATTTGAGGCGCTTTTGGTATTCAAAGGGTCAAGTTCGTTAGTGGGTAAAATCGTACAAGGGGAAAGGGGGGTTTAAAGGGAAGGGAAACACAAAATTTGACATATCTCCCTTAATATTTGAAAAATCGAAAAATTTATAAGTAAAGTTGTAGGTACTAAGTTTTAGCGCAATTTTGTTTCTTATCATTTTTTCTGTTACACTAATATTTACAGAAATATGGACGTTTTAAGATTGAAAATTAAATTCCTTAATATCTCTGTACACATTAGAGTTTGTGCAAAAATGATAAGGTAATGAATTGTAGCAAATTTGATTTTCTACAACTTTAGTCCTTACGCATTTTTCGATTGTTCTAATATTAAGAGAGATATTTTATATTTTGTGTTTGCTTCTTTATTTATACCCCCCCCCCCTCACATTACCCTTGACGTATGTCATTTATTAATAAAATTGGACTTGCAAATACTACAATCATATACGAAATTTCATTTTGATCAGACGAAAATTGTGATCGCTTGGGTGTGACTTATGTATTCTACGGAAATTCGCTTAGTTGAAGCAGCTCCTGCGTAACAAATTTTTTCATTTTGATTCATCTACCAATTGACTGAACTAACAATGGCTCATGTAGTTTTTGTGATTGTTGTAACCGTACCTACTTAAATGAATTAAACATAACAAATATACGTGTTAGAATGTAATCATAAATGATTCAAATTTCAGACAAATGCCATTGTTTACTAAATATTATTATCATTTCAATATTTATTAATAATTATAATACATACATAGGTACACATACTGAATTAATTAATTTGTAAATCTATTTATTATTAAATATAATATAAACGCATATCGCATAATTAATTATATTCAAATTGATAAATATACTATAGGCAACTGTATTTGAATAATTTTATCAAAATATTATTAATTTTAACTTTATATATTTTATTAATAATTTATTGATACATATTTATATGTTGTTGACATAATATTATATCTATAAACCTGAGTCAAGATTATATATAATAGCTTTTATCATAATATACAATATGATTATATACAAAAGCGTCTATTAGACATCTCTATAATAATTAAACTCTCTGTTAAACTAAGAATTGGGAAACTGAACCAGAATTCATACCCTACTTATTATAAACTTCATGCAGTTGATTTCATATACAATGAAATCTAAATTTTGTGGTTTATGGTTTTGAAGAACAGTGGTTAAACGATTTATAAGACAAAAGGTAAAAATAAATAACGATCTCAGTGGAATGAAATTTCGCATACAACCCAATTACATGAAATTCAGTATGAGTATTATTACATTTCAAATCATCGAATAAACTGCATACAACTGGTTTCTGCGGTATATAATCATTCATTCGATAATTTCGATTTTATACCTGGGATATGTATATATAATACAAGCTTATAACCGCGGCTTCGCTCGCGTTTTATTGTTATATCTCCAGTTCACGACATCGTGTCAAGATAAAATACCTGTTGCGTCTTTAAACAAAAATAAGATTTTAAACAAAAAAAAGTTTTATTAATATTGGTTCAGTAGTTTTTGCGTGATACTCGAACAAACAAACAAACATGTAACGGTATAAACAAACATTTTCAATTTTATAATAGTAGAGATATACGAGGGTATATTACGTTTAGTCCCGATTAAAACGATTGAAAATTATTGGTATGGATGTTCATAAAATGACGTAATGGTCCATTACCACATGTCTGTTCGTCTGCCCGTAGACACAATAACTCAAAAACGAAAAGAGACAACGAGCTGAAATTTTGTGTGGGTGTGTGTTGTAAAGCTAAAAAGTGAGTTCAAGTTCGTAAATGGCTTCACCTCAGTCTCAGGCGAGGGGATGAAGTCATAGGCATTGGATTGTAACTGTAGGATGGAATCGCAATCATTGAAATTGTAAGTTATCGTACGATTGTTGGAAACTCTTTTTCATAAACTGATTAGTTTCGCCACAATTTCAGCTCAAACATTTGTCATTTCAATATTAGCGGGTATTGAAGCAATTTACTCAGATAGTTATTTTCACCCGTTATTGATAATATTCTTCAATTTGCTTTTTTAACTCAAGATTATGAAAAACCAAAAAAACAAAAAACTAAATAAAACCAGTATGAAACTAAATAACATTAACCGTATCATGAATTGCATATATCTACTTACAATAGATTTAAGACTTAAAGTATTTAGCTGAATAATAAACAGCTGATTTGATTTCTTAAATAGAAATTCAATATTTATAACTAACCGTTAATTGACGCTTTTATTTTCCAGTGTACCGAACATTGTGTATTGTTCGGTACACTGTATTGTGTATTTACAAATTCTGTTAATGTTTTTTTAGTTTCATTAAGAGACAATTTGTGGGTATCAAATTAATTAAAAAGTGAACTTATATTACGTTTACGTTTAATAAAATCATATTTTGTCTGTGAATTATTATAAATCTTTTGTATGTGAGTTTTTAATGATATGATGTTGCGATAGTAACTTTATATTCAATCAATTAATTATCAAGTTTAAAAATAGATATGGTTATTAGTCCATTGAAAAGTTACATTTGGGGTTGCAATTGTTAGAGCACGCAATTTTATTTTTTGGATGTCAAGAAGGGGTTAGTGTAAAGTTAAATCCATGTTTGTGGGGTCGCAGCCCTTGTCGCACGGCCGCCATCATATAAAAAGGAGTGCGAATGGTTTTTACGCTATATCGGGCAAACTATTCGTCGCACAGAAAATCTGTAAAAATTTTCTTTTTTTGTTGCAAGTTAAATTCTCTACAACTTTGGTTCTGTAACTTGTAGAACCAAGAATAACAAAGTTATTAACGATAAAAGATAAAAATTTGGCAACAAATTTTCTTTTGATCGTTATAACTTTTTTTCTGGTCATTTTGCAAAAAAATAACATCACAGCAATTTGATAGAGGGGTTTTCAAGGAATAATTTCCATTACAAACTTTTTCAAATGTTATTTAGTTATTAGGGTTTTACAGCGCTGCGAAACTAACACTATTCTCCAGTACTCGTAAGTATACATTAATATGAATGATTAGCCATAGTTTTCTCTCATCTTTCCACAATATTTACTGACGTTTGTGTCAGTGCGCCATAAAATTCATTAAAAAAACTGTAAAATTAGCTTATAATAAAATAATTTATGTGCTTAGTGTATAAACAAAAGTTGGTGAATGTGGTGAATTAGTTTGGAAAGTGAAAGTTTAAAATTTATCTACGAAAGTAGAAAATTAAATATCTTTTAGGTTGACGTACTAAATAATTATATAAAAAAAAAAACATTCAAATTAACTGAACAACAAGTTAACTATAAAGCTAGTGTAATTAATTGTGTCTTCGAATAACAAGTCGTTTAGCAGAGTCAGTTAAAGTGTCAAGTATATAATTGAAAGACGCTTTTCAAACACGAGCTTGGGTTCGAACCTCAGTGAAGTATATTAGAATCTAAATAAATCGACTTTATACTTATTTTTATTTGTGCTATTATATACAATTAACTACTGGAGTATATTAACAAAGTAAACAATTAGCCAGCCACTGATATCACGCAGAGGATACTAAAACGGTTTGTTAATACATCATGAGCACAGAAGGTATGTCAGGAGACATGGTAAAACTGTTCCAAATGATGAAAACGGAACTAGACAAACAAACTGTTACGATTACAGAAAGTATAACTGCGAATATTATGCGTAGTATAGACGATAAAATTCAGCCGATAATAGAAGAAAACAAAAATTTAAAAACTGAGGTAGAAACATTGAATAAAAAAATTAAATACTTAGAAGATACTAATAGGAAAAATAACATTATACTACATGGAATACATGAGATAGAGAATAACTATCAAGAATTGTTTACTATAATAATAGATGTTATGAAAAACATAAATATCAACCTAGAAAGTTACGAAATAGACAAATATCATAGGTTAGGACGTAAGAATGATGGAAATAAAATTAGGCCCATATTAATAACTTTTACGTCATATCGAAAAAAAGTTGAAATATTGAAAAACAAGAAGAAAATGGCTCCACAAACCTACATAACTGAAGATTTCTCTAAAGAAACACTAGAAATACGTAAAAACCTACAACTTCAGTTGAAAGAAGAAAAAGAAAAAGGTAATGAGGTATTCATCAAGAATAATAAACTTATAATAAAGGAAAAAGAAAAAACAGAGGTTGAGAAGAGAAAAAGAGAACCGTCAACATCACCAAACAACATACAGATACCACCTGGATCTGCAGAAGGAAAGAATCTATTAGCTCCTTCCAAATTTCCTAAAACGGATGCATTTGCATATCTGAAGGCTAGATCTCTTTCCTTGTCGGATAAGTCCAACCAGCAGCACAAGGCATAGGATACACTAGACACCGGTAACAGGAAAATTATAAAAAACACAAATATAACGCAAAAAGTATACAAAAAAATCCCCAACCCGGCTGGTCACCGTGGGGTTATAGACCAAACCCCCCAAAATCTCACATTAACAATGAATAGTAAAAAAATAAGGAAAACGGAGGAAAAAAAACTATACATAGCAACACTAAATACAAGATCATTAAAGTCAAATGAATGTTTAACAGAACTAGAACAAGCATTGAGTAGTATTAATTGGGATATTCTTGGTATAAGTGACGTAAGGAGATCGACGGAAAAAGTTGAAGAACATGAAGAACACATTTTATACTATAAAAATGAAATACCAGGAATATACGGCGTGGGCTTCTTAGTTAAAAAGTATCTGAGAAATAACATAATTGAATTTAAAGGAGTTTCAGACAGAATAGCCGTCTTAAACATCATACTTCCTGATCACAAATATCCGACCTCAATAGTTCAAGTATATGCTCCTACCGAGGTAGCAAAAAAGGAAATTAAAAATAACTTTTACGAAAATTTGAACAAAACAATGGAAACCCTGTATAACACCATTATTGTGATGGGAGACTTTAACAGCCAAATTGGCCAAAGGGAAAAGAACGAAGAAAAGATACTTGGATCCTATACAACTGGTAAACGGAATGATAACGGACAAAGATTGATAAACTACGCGTTAGAACACAACTTACATATTATGAATACTTTCTATAAAAAGAAACCTAAAAGAAAATGGACGTGGGAATCTCCTAACGGCCAAATAAGAAATGAGATAGATTTCATTACCACGAATAAACCAAAACTTTTCTTAAACGTGGAAGTTCTTAATAACTTTAACTATTTTACTGATCACAGATTACTCCGAGGTCACTTACACATACTTGAGCCAAAGAAATCAAGAAAACATATACAAAATACAAAACAACCGATTACACTACCATTACCAAGTCAAGTTTTAGAATCCCTAAAAACTAAGCTGATACCAATGAAAATACTTAAAACGGTCCAGGAAAAGTATGATACCTTAGAAGAAGAAATAAAAGAAACCAATAAAAAACTTGAAAGAGACAAACCAATAAAAGATAGATTAGGAGCTGAAGCAAGGAAATTAATAAAACAAAGAACACTCTTATTTAAAAACCGAAAAAACAATAAACAAAAGATAACCAAAATAAGCAAAGAAATAAGTTTAGAAATAAGAAAACACAAGCATACAATGAGAACAGAATCAATACAATTCCACATAACAAAATCAGGTGGAATCAAGAATGCTTGGAAAGAACTTCAAGAAAATACAGATTGGATTATTAACATAGCACATCATAAAACTAAAAAATTTAAATCTAAAAGGAACGAAATACTAAATACAGCGACGGATTTCTATCGTGATCTTTATCATGACGACCAAATCACACCAACTACAAGCAACAAGACAATTATAATTACCGAAGAAGAACCAATCCCAAATATACTAAGAGACGAAGTTGTCAAAGCCATAATATCACAAAAGAGAGGAAAAACACCAGGTGAAGATAACATTTCTAATGAACTTTTAATTGGAATATCCGAAACTATTTTAAACACAATAACAGACCTTTTTAATGAAATTTTGACAACGGAATATATACCTCTTCAATGGACCACGTCCACTATAATCTTACTTCACAAAAAAGGGAGAACGGATGACGTCTCAAACTACAGACCTATCTCTCTAATGTCTAATGTATACAAACTTTTCTCCAAGATAATACTACAGCGCCTAACGAAGACCTTAGACGAAAACCAGCCAAAAGAACAGGCAGGGTTTAGAAGTGGATTTTCAACCATCGACCATATTCATACCATCAAACAAATTATCCAGAAATGCAATGAATACGGAATAAACTATTACTTAGCGTTCATAGACTACAATAAAGCATTTGACTCGCTTAAACATGAGAAAATATGGGAAGCCCTTGCTTTACAAGGGGTCCACAATAAATACCTTCGTATAATAAAGAACATATATGGAAATATGAAAGCAAAAATAAGAACAGAAAAATCAGGAGAATATTTCCCCATTAGACGAGGAGTTAGACAGGGAGACCCTCTTTCGCCCAAACTCTTCTCGGCAACCCTAGAACATGTATTTCGACAGCTTGAATGGAATGAATATGGTATAAATGTTAATGGAATACTACTGAACCACCTAAGATTTGCCGACGACCTTATACTAATAGGTGAAGATCCAAGACCCTACAGATTATGATTGAACAGTTGGTATACGAAAGCGAAAAGGTAGGACTATCGATGAACACCAATAAAACAAAACTGATGACAAATTACGTTAAAACTCCTATTAAACCTAACAACGTTTTTGAACTGGAATATTTTAACGAGTATACATACCTGGGCCAAATAATATCTCCTACAGACCTCACAACAAAAGAAATTCAAAATAGAATAAACATAGGATGGAAGAGATACTGGGCTCTAAAAAATATCATGAAAAACCTGGATATACCAATCGAAGGAAAAAAGAAAATATTCAATACATGCATCCTACCTAGCATGACCTACGGATGTCAGACGTGGAGTTGTACAAAAAAAAATATGAAATCACTAGAAACTTGTCAACACAGAATGGAAAGAAGTATACTCAACATAAAACTAAAAGATAAAATACGATTAAAAACAATAAGAAAACAAACTAAGATTATAGATATAAAATACAGAATCAAACAACTGAAATGGAAATGGTCAGGACATCTGATAAGAAGTAAGACAGAAAAGTGGGTCAAAGAAGTGACGGAATGGTGTCCTAATTATAAGAAGAGAAATAAAGGCAGACAATATCAAAGATGGGAAGATGATATTAAAAAGGTGGCAGGAACATGTTGGGCGAGGTTAGCAAGGGACAGATCGTTGTGGAGAACACTTGGGGAGGCCTATGCTGGGGAGCAAGACAATCAAAAAACCGGTGTCTAATACATTACCTATTATATACATTTACTTTCTAAAAACAAAAATTTCTTTATAGTAATCTCAGCAGAAATAAGATGAAATGTAATTTATAAGATTGTTAATAAAGGCTATATTATTATTATTATTATTATTATGTGGGTATCAAATTAATTAAAAAGTGAACTTATATTACGTTTACGTTTAATAAAATCATATTTTGTCTGTGAATTATTATAAATCTTTTGTATGTGAGTTTTTAATGATATGATGTTGCGATAGTAACTTTATATTCAATCAATTAATTATCAAGTTTAAAAATAGATATGGTTATTAGTCCATTGAAAAGTTACATTTGGGGTTGCAATTGTTAGAGCACGCAATTTTATTTTTTGGATGTCAAGAAGGGGTTAGTGTAAAGTTAAATCCATGTTTGTGGGGTCGCAGCCCTTGTCGCACGGCCGCCATCATATAAAAAGGAGTGCGAATGGTTTTTACGCTATATCGGGCAAACTATTCGTCGCACAGAAAATCTGTAAAAATTTTCTTTTTTTGTTGCAAGTTAAATTCTCTACAACTTTGGTTCTGTAACTTGTAGAACCAAGAATAACAAAGTTATTAACGATAAAAGATAAAAATTTGGCAACAAATTTTCTTTTGATCGTTATAACTTTTTTTCTGGTCATTTTGCAAAAAAATAACATCACAGCAATTTGATAGAGGGGTTTTCAAGGAATAATTTCCATTACAAACTTTTTCAAATGTTATTTAGTTATTAGGGTTTTACAGCGCTGCGAAACTAACACTATTCTCCAGTACTCGTAAGTATACATTAATATGAATGATTAGCCATAGTTTTCTCTCATCTTTCCACAATATTTACAAGAAACATTTTAATGATTGACATTGCAATGTTGTTAATAATTAGTCATGAACCCCATACGAGTCTGGAGGCGCATTTTTTTTACGTGCTATCTCCAGTAGGCACAATCCACGGACATTTTCAAGCTGACATAATAATTAGTATAATTAAGAATATCAAAGTTGTAGAGAATTTAATTTGAAACAAAAAATTTGTTACAAATTTTCTGTGCGACGAATAGTTTGCCCGCTATAGCCAAAAACCTTTTAATAACTTTTTACAAGATGGCGGCCCTGGGACAAGGGTTGCGACCCACAAACATGGATTAAACTTTTCACTAACTCCTTCTTGACATTCAAAAAATAAAATTGCCTGCTCTAATAGTTGTAAGCTAAGCCCAAAAAATGGAACATTTGAACGGACTATATGGAGCTGATGGCTTTATAGATATATGACTTTATTATCACACTCAATAATATTTAATGAAGGTATAATTAATATAACAAATCGATAACCCAGTTTGGTTACCGTTGTTTGTAAATTAATTAATTTCAAATTAACAAATAAACGAAAAATCTCCTATATTATTTTATAGTTTCTACCATTGCTAAGTTAGTCGTTAATGAAAACTGTTATTGACAAAATGATCTCCCTCTGATTTGTCTATGATACAAATTGTTAAGTTGCAAAATAGAAATGCGCAATTTATTCATTTTAGTTTTACTTGCATTGGTCTTAACTCTTGCGTTTTTATATTCAAAACAATGACGGACGTTTACGTTGCCGATATTGCGAAAAGCACACACAAGCATAGCCGGTTACTTCGTTCTTGTCCATACGCCGAAAGTTTAGTCAATCATCCGCCCTTTTTTTGAATAATTGACAAATTGCTAATGCCGGGATTCGAATCCTTAACCTCCCAGTCCTAAAAAGAGCGCCTTAACAAGCGTGGCTACTTGGAGCGCCTTAACAATCGAAATAATATAGAAACATTTCCCCGCATTTTTGAACACTCATTCCCTTTTTACTCAGCAGTATACGGGTGGTAGAAACGCGATTTATCTTGCCTTATGTATCTGCGAAACTTTTGCTATAATGTACACCTACAATAAGATTACTTTTTTCATATATCAAAAATTAATAAAAGTTAAATTGCGAAAAACGCCGACTGCATTTCTATCATGTTGACAAGTTTTGGATATAATAAAATGACTCGGTCTGCTTGCAAGGGGGTTTCTGCTCAAATAGGCATTTTGAGAGGTGTTTTTCCCATTTTCGGGGGTATTGCGATATAGGAAATGAAATTTTTCAAAGTGTTCTGTTAATTTGACTTTATTTCAGGTCGATTGATGAAAATTCCATCTTTCTAGCATGTATAGAACTGATAAACGCATTTTGTGGGGGGGGGGGGGTGTTTTTCCGATTTTTTCCGTTGGTTTCAAGCAATTTCGCATCGAATGCAAAAAACCGCATCTTTCTAACTGTTTAGTCTAAGTGCCTCTTTCTAAGTGCCTGAGAATTTGTATAAATCCGTGTTCAGCTTCATGTCTAGCTTTATAGGATATAGCAACGTTTTTATTTGTCACAATTTTAATTGATTGTTAATTAAAAACACACCCACGTCGTAATGTCGGAAATAGTTTTTCCGGCTTTTTACTATGACCTCTATATTTTTGTACTTCAGCCTCAGAATGACATCATGTAAAAATTTCACCACCAGCTCCCAAACCAATAATTTTTGTGAGTTGGTTTTTAAGTCCACCTACTTTTTGGTACTGTGCACTAAACTATATGATCAACATGAGTTGTTTTCTTAAGGTTTATAATAATACATCAAATCTTATAACTAATTTAAAAAACAGTTAATCTTTAATCACCGTTGTCAAAACTCATTCTCACCGTTTTTATGTACTAAATAACGTAGTCTATACTATATCGCGTGTTCATTTGAAAAGTAACCACTTAAATATTTTTTTAATATATTGAATTTAGAAAAAAATGATTCAAACATTTATGGATGTACGAGCACTGAAGCTTCAAAAAGATTAAAGCTTGATTTTTTGTTTACATGTACTTGGAGTGCATATAATATAAATCAATTATAAAAGGGTCTTGAATTAATTATTTAATGTTAAAGTTCGAGTTTTAAGGCATTGCTCTTATGGAGAAACCCATGTTTTTGCACATATTTTGATAATTTTCACTTGAAATAAAATAAGACGAATAACAAAAAACTGCGTAATAGAAAATAGAAATATTAATATAGAGATTCATCAAATAAAATTCCGGTATGACGGGTCTAAAAAAAATATATTTAAGAAAATAACTGAGATTTTGGGTAAATTTTATTTCTGTCGGCGGCAGCTTAATTATTCGAAATCTCAGGTTTTTTTCTTAAATGTCTTTTTTGTTAGGCCCGGTATGACGGGCTTAAATTAAATTTTAATTTTCACTTACGACAACAAATAATAAACATTATTGTGGACTTTTATGAATATAGTACATTACATAAGATTTTGAAGAATTTTATAAATGGACTATACATCTGGGCTCGTAAATCCTTAAAGTGGGAAACATAATTCAATAATTATATTTTGTTCCATGCTTCTGTCTCGTGAGATATAACTTATCTTTTAAATGGTGCAAGATAGGGATACTAAAAAAAATTTTTTATCTCATAAAAACAAACAACTTTTGTTTGAAACTGTGACGAATTGTTTTCGCCACATAAAATAACTAACATCCAAGTGCCCAAATAAAAATTAAATTATATAACATTTTTTTAAAACAAAATTCACCACTGACGACAACAACAAAACAACATCGAAGACAACAACAGAGGTGTAATGGACGGTGGATAAGATATAGTTCACTTACCTTTGGATAGTCGAGCGATCGAATGCATTCGTTAGCAACAGAATCAATAATTATTATCTTGAAACTCGAATCCGAGAGATTCAGTGAGTAATCACAAGAATTTAATTCTGTAGTGAGACGATTGTATTCGATTGTGAGATTTATCCAAATTAATTATATGTATTTTACATCTTTACATCAAATTGTTAAAAAAAAAAAACTATATAGTTGATCACCATGTTTTTTATATTAAAAAAACCTTGGAATTTAATCAACAGCTTGACAATTGGAACTTGAGCAAGGAAATTAAAATTTTAAATGTTGTTTAGAAAATTTTAGTTTCAAAACTTTTTGTCATACATCCCATAGTTTAGTGGATGTATGACATATACGGGGGTAATTACGGTGTAAATGAGGCGTAACTTTTGAATTTACGCCAGAAATATTGGATGCATGAACAAAAGTCTCAAACAAAAGCTGTTTGTTTTTATGAGATAATCAATTTTTTGTATTCAAAGATTTTCCTTATCTTACATTTTTTACTTTTCAAATGAAAAATATGAAATAAGTGTATATATAAACAAATGTATATATATATCTAAGGATGTGAGTGGAGTGGAAGGAATTTTTGTGTATAGACTAGGAATTGGTAGGAAATGCGGCCGACTAGGAACTATGCCGATATTCATCTGGAGCTCGTGAAGGGAACTGCAGAAAACCTTCTCAAGCATATCCGGTTACGTCATTCTTATACATACGCCGATGTGGGATTCGAACCCATAACCTCCCAGTTTCCGCCTTAGACCGCTCGGCCAGTTGGGCTGGTAAAGATTAAATGACATTATTTATTTTTTGGTATAATAACTTTAGTACTAAGTCAGTATAGGTGAAACAAACATACCGACTAGGACTAGATCTATCTATATATAATGCACAATCATTTATAAGTATTATGCATTAAGGAATTTTCTTTCAGAAAAAATTAAGCTGTTGTGATTGCACTGATAAGAACTTCCACAATAATTTTTTCAACGAACCTACAATCAGTTATTTTTCCATATAAATAAGATATTTGTATAATTCTTTAACATTGATTTAGACAAACTCTTATATTTATTGAAATATTTGAATGTAGTAGTAATTATATAATAAATAATAATATATTGTTGATAATAACCAATAATAAATACATGGTAACTTGATTTAAATATTCATTATAAATGATTCCTCGCAGATAATTAGCGACGATGAATTTTATTCAGTATAAAAACATGGAAATAATCGTGAAACAATCACGATGTTTTATTAACTCTTTTCGATTATTAATTAACTTTATTCGGTTGATTTCTTTCGAATACACTTTACTGAAGCATTGATTAGAATTGGTTTTCGTAAATAAAGAAGAAAATCATGTTTTAAACATCAGTAAAATAAATATAAACCAAAAATGATGTGCAGAAAACGTGACGTCTTTATTTAGAACACACTATATTGAACACATGAACATATTTTTCTAAATAAATAATTATATTATAGATTCACTGTATCTATAGATTTTATGACTTTATCTGTGGTATTAATTATTAATTATTCAATTTATATTTAAATTACACAACATTACATAATACCGTATATAATACAACATAATATACTTACATGAGTTTATATTATTACTAACCTTAATATTTGATTTTACTTCTCAATTCAATTTAAGTTTCATCTGCTTGATACTGCTCGAATTCCAATCATCAATAATGAATAGGTGAATATTCGTAATAGAGGAGTGTATTTTGCATGTATTGTACCTTTGTACTGTTTTCAAAATTTCAATAAACCAGTAAAAAAAGGCCTTTTGTTCTTCAAAAATAGAAAGGTTTACTTTTTTGTTCCTGCACTGTCTTTTATAAAAAGGACAAAAAACCGGTTTACATTTATTTTAGAACAAATACATGTATACACACATACAACACATAGATAAATTCACTATCCATACATACAAATTAATGTAATTAAATAATTTTAAACTTTGTATTTCGAAAACAAAACAGTAAAACGCGATTTAAAAAAAAATTTAATAAATTAATATTTATCTTTACTCTCCTAGGTTTTTCTCTCCTAGATAATAGTTGGGCGGGCATGAAGTTGTACATGCTTCTAATGAGAGAGAGTGAGAGAGAATGATTACTTTGCTATTAATTATCTAGCCTAAACGGTCAAAAATTCAGAAACTTCGGGATATATTAGAAAATGTTATTTTTAGCCTGTGAAATAAAAATGAGCAAAATCTGTCAAAAAGTGGTTTCATGCTGGAACATCCTTAATCGTTTTATTCTAATTTTTTAAATAACATATAACAAGTGAAAATAACAAAATTAACACATACACAAAATTTCGTGTTTACAGAGTTATTAAATTTACAGATTGACAGGATGACGACATGCTCTAATCAATATTTTCAACCGATACATAGCCCAAATGCTATGTACTTTAGTATAATCTATTAAAATTTTTTTTATTTCATTTAAACATTATCCGATCAAGAATATAAATGTAAAAAGGAGCAATGTTTTCGGGGATATCCTTAATATATAATAGTTTCTCCTTAAAAAGTAGTCAGATGTCAAAGAAAGGACAAAGTTATTTACCTAGTGTTTGAAAATTGAGATAAATTTAGTATTTAAAATTTTATCTTTACAAATTTTTTTTTTCAAATATTTTACAATCTTTAAATTAACGAACACAATACTAGGTAAATAACTTGGTCCTCTCTTCCATATCACTACTTTTTGAGGAGAAACTATTATATTAAGGATATCCTCGAAAACATAGTCATTATCAACATTTAGGTTTTTGATCGGATAATGATTAAATCGCAAAAAACTTTTTTTCTAGAAAAGAAAATTTTTTTTCTTCAATTCTTTACGTTCCGTCATATTCCAAATCAATTAAACTAATCAAACTTGGCAAAAACAAAATGAGTTAATAATAATTTTTAATTTTTATTTTAAGTCTATATAAAAATATCTTCTTTATTTTTAGTCGTACTACTTTGAAATACTAAAAGCAAATAATTACCAAGGTTAAATATTATTTATAGTTAAATACTGATATGAAAAAATTAACTCGTCATCCAGGAATCGAACCTTGGGCCTCTGGATATCTAGTACCGTATGTATCCGCTACACCGAAGTCGACTGTGACTTCACAGCCAACTTTTTCATATCAATCTAATTTTTATTTATTTAGACAGTATTACTTCTGTCGAAGTTATTATTCATATATATTTATTTGTGTATACTTAAGCGTCAACAATACGATGTTTGCCCAAATTCCTTTCGATTACGTAAGACAAACTGTAGAAGACTTTAGCGTATACTATTTAGACAAATGTCATTGTCATTGAATTTTTAATTAAATATTGATATGAAAAAATTAACTCGTCAACCAGGAATCGAACATCGGGCCTCTGGATATCTAGTCCAGTATGCTTCCGCTACACCAAAGTTGACTGTGGCGAAACAGCCAACTTTTTCATATCATTCTTATTTTTATTTATTTAGACAGTATTACTTTTGTCGATGTTATTCGACATACTGTCGACTTCTTTTCGTCGGAAAAAAAAAGAATACGAATGTTGATTTTCAGCATTTTACAGAGTAGTTTCCTGTTCTGGAATATATCGGAAGGCAATACTCACTTTGAGTAAATACCTAAATTTATTCACACTGGGCATGTGATTATCACTAGAGAAAGTTCTTGGGCTTTGACTCGATCATATTTTGAGTATATTTATTCACATGACTAGAAGCATACTACTTGAAATAATCGGAGCACGATTACTCAACTCACCCAATGCATCTGAATTAAATTAATAAGTAAAGTAAATATGAAATGAGTTCAATGAGTTCCTGCCCGTTTGTTTGTGTGTATCCACCCTAGCAATACTTTCTTAACCAATAACTTTACTAGAGAAGAATGAAAAGCCTAAAGCTGATACAATCTTAAGGATATCATCTATGTTGAATCTAATTTATATTATTTTAAAACTAGCATCGTTGAACTCTCCCAAATAAATAGTTTTAAATAATATAAAATAAAATATTTTGAACACAACCGTAATAAAATGATTTTATTTTAATCTTTATAAAAATTTTATGTATTTTACAATATTGTTTCCCCACAATAAAACAATAAATTTAATTTTATGTTTTTATTCGTTTTTCTTTTTTCAATCTACATATAAATTCGTTTTACATATATTATTTCTGTTACATTTTATTCAATGGCATCCCGGAACATTCTCGCGGTGATATTTATATTAGCCTCCGTCTTTCTTTAAAGTGAACTTTCTTAAAAACAAAGTAAATCAAATCCAAGAAAATTAAACTAGTTATGAATTAAGTAGATTGTTTTTTTTATATTTTTTATTGTAGGTTAAATTTTATTCCTGTAGAAATAATAATAAATTTAAAAAATAAATAAAAAGTATAAGAAATGATACTACAAGTAGGCTAGATAGAAAGATTGTAGAGGTTGTCCTGGACGGGACACACTTCGACCATAAGGTCCATTATGATGCCAAAGGAAGTGAGGATCTGAATGGAGAACAAGGAATTGTGTATGTAGACTAGGAATTGGTAGGATGTGCGGCTGCAGCCGACTTTGATAGGAAATATGCCGATACTCTTCTGAAGTTCGTGAAGGAAACTGCAAAAAACCTTCACAGGCATACTCGGTTATTTCGTTATTTTCCATACGCCGACAGTTTAGTCAATTTGCCGCCCCCTCCTTTTTTAATAATGAACAAACTGCCGATGTCGGGATTTGAACCCATAACTTCCCAGTTCCAAGTACACACAATGCCTTTACAAGTGCGGTTACTTGGCTGGTCATAAGTAAGTAGGTTACTAATTATTAGAATATCTGTATTTTATGTTTTGATTATAATGAAGCTATAGATAGCTCAGTTCTGTACATGAGAAATATTTTCTAATAGTAAATTCGGCTAGTAAAATAATAACTTTTTGTATGTTTGTTTGATCCCACATCAAGAAAACTATAAAAATTGCAAGCAATAAAATGTTTTATCTAAGCTATTTTTCACACACCAAATAGTTTTGGCTTGAATATGGGATGGTAAGTACTATACAACTGTCGTAACTTATCACAGATTGTACAAACCAATAAATTAACATTTTATTGTTGCCGTGTTTGGTCTGACAGACAACAGTACGACCAAATGGAAATCTTATGTGACGATGGTTATATGAGTTTTACAGAAACCGTTATAAAGTTTGAAACATTAACTATAAAACTTTATCTAAACTTTTTGTCAAGGACAAGTCAAACTCTTGTTTTTCGTACAAAATACAAAACCATTTATAATACATATCAATTTAAACTTAACACTTATAGTCCACGGTATAGTACGGTTTTTTTTAATGATTAGTAACAGGCTAAATTTTTGTCAGTAGCTTCCTTTTGACGTGACGCCCAACTTTTCTTCCCCACCCCCAACATCTTCAAATAACGGGGTACTGGATGTCCACCTTGACCTACAAATTCAGTGGTTCAATTTCCCAGTCCTACGAATATGACAGTGTAAAATTTTCATTCATAAATTAGAAAAATGGTTTCTTATTTCAATGACACACAACGTTTATACATATTATAGGGCTCGTTTATTCAATCTTTAGTTCATAAAAGACTACTAATATTGTTTTTATCGTGAATACACTCAATCGCGCCAATTAACTGTTATTTAAGTAGTGCCAAGTAATATTTTTGTATACCCCGTTATTTTAACATGTTGGGGTGGGGGACCTGGCTGTCAGACCATCCATTTTGTAGGATACAAGTTTTTTTTTGAAGTTTTTATTACATTATCTCTCAATTTAACTAACTAATTTCGAAGTCAATAGAAGCGTATTAAAGTTAATATGAACTGAAATACATGTTTTATAATTCTGTCAAGAGGAAAGAGGGGGGACTTAGAGGGACGGCGAGAGTTTGGATTAACTCTCTTATTATTAGTTAAATGGGCAAATAAAATTATATTCAAACTTTTACAATTTATTTCATGATCATTTCTTCTGTAACTCTTATATTTCCAGAAATATTGCCGATTTAATGTTTGAACACAGTGAAATAGTACATAAAAATGAGCTTTTAAAAAATTCTCGTGGATATTTTCTGATGGAATTATCTTCGTTTTGGCACTAGAATTAAAAGTACTATTAAATTTGTTCACTATACATCGAGACCTATTGGTCCTGCGTAAATTTTGTAAAGGAACTTTTTGTGCAAAATTATTTAAAGAGTAACTTTGATACTAACCTCTATTAACGTAAATGGCCTCTATTCAAGAAAAACAAATTTTTCACGATCTTACGGATCGACATAAAAGCCTATACGAATTGGACGACACATTTTGTGCCATTTAAAACTGAGTTTAACAGTTTTTTGCATCGTTAAGAAAAACGTTTCTCAACCGTATATCTCAAGAACTATTGGTTCAGCGTTAATTTTGTATAGGGCTTTTTTTGTAGAATTAATTAAGAAACAAATTTAATAATTCTTCTGTTAACGTTAAACTAATTAACTAGATCATTAAATGAAACAAATTCGTAAAATCAGTTTATTTGACTAGTTTCGGAACACAGTTCCCTCTTCAGTAATAAAAATAAAATGATAAATTTTTTCCCAAACTAGTCAAATAAAGTGATTTTACGAAAATTTCAAATATTTGTTTTATTTAATAATTCTATGGATTTTCGTCAAGTAACGACCCATTTAATATAAAACTTAACGAGATAGTTGAGAAAAACTTTCTATGCGCGCGCGGTTTCGTTATGGACTTTTTGCCACGTTTCATAGAACCAAAACGAAAATAATGTCGTTGGAAAATCTTCACAAGTTTTTTTAACATATAAAAATGTTAATTGACATGTTCTAAAATTTGTAAATTTGATTACAATATTTTTTGTTTTTTAACTAAATAAAGCAATTGAAAAACAAATGGAAATTTTCCACTCAAGGTTCGCCTTTAGAAATGTAATAGTCAGAGACAAGTCCACTACACGGATTGTTTTCTACAGCAATACAGGGCTATATTTTATTTCAACAAAATAAATATATATAAATAAACCAAGATACATCATTGCATTATAATGATGTTGGTGGCCGATACTACAAATGAATACTTTCACCCTTATCCTAAGGAAAAAATTACCCGAAGTATATATAGTACTTATATAATATAGCTAGGTAATAGTTTATGACAGGCTGTCAAAAACATTATATCATTATAAATATATACATTTTTTTAACTGAATAATTAGAAAAAAAAATATGTTGATTAATAGGTTACAATAACATATCCTGCTGAGGTTGTCATAGGGTAGACTGGTTGTAAATAAAATGTCTCCTTGCATTTATTTATTTTTGTATGTATAATTAGTATGAAGATTAATTATGTTAATTATATTAATCGATCACCATAACATTTATTTATTATTTATTGAATACTTTTAAGTTAAAATAAATTTGACTACAATTTGACTACATGTCTTACCGTATTTTTGCAATTCTAAGATCAAATATCTAGTATATTCATTTTAATTTTTTTTTCTTAGTCTATTACTCTACGTAACGAATTTTCTTTTTATATTCTCTCTCCGCGGCTTTTTTAGTCTAGATACGTATTTTTGACAATAATACGCCAAATGTATTTTTCATAATAATACGCAAATAGTAGCTTAGCCATATACAGAGTGAATCTAACCAGGTGAATAATAGCATACGCCTTCATTTCTTCCTATGATGCTCCCATTCCCCAATAACATCCAATAGAAATCGATAAATTGATCATCTCCCCGAAACAAACGAAGACTACTCGTGATTGACTCAAAGATACGATAAACAGTAAAACACTCAAAGTGGAGTGCTAGAAGAACATGTGGTAAGTGATAGGAATATTAAATTATAATTTTATATATAGAAAGAAATTGAGGCGTGTACTATTATGCACCTGGTTTCGATTCACCCTGTATATTGGTAATTAGATGTTTAAGTCGCACTGTTATTTCTAAAATTTTTAATTATACAGGTATTTCATAAAAATAGTTTATAGGTCACACATACATAAATTAGTTTTAATTCACACATACATAAAATTTCAGATTCTTAATTTTTTTTATTTTTGGGTTATGGTTATTAAAGACAGAATAAATTTGCATGAATGAACTAGGTCATTTTATGATCACCATAACATTTATTTATTATTTATTGAATACTTTTAAGTTAAAATAAATTTGACTACAATTTGACACATACCGTATTTTTGCAGTTCTAAGATCAAATACCAAAATTTTGTTTCGGCGATTAATATTTTCAACCATTCAAAAATAATATACTCTTCTGGATATAGGAGGTTACAGGTTCGAATCGCGGCGGTGGCAGTTTGTCAATTAACATTAATGGGGCGGTTAATTGACTAAAATGTCGGCGTATGGACAAGAACGAAGTAACCGGCTACGCTAATGAAAGTTTTCTGCAGTTTTGCTTTAGGAACTTTAAACGAATATTGCCATAGTTCATATCAAAAATGGCGGCAGCAGCACATCCCACCAAATCCCAATCTACACACAAATTTTTTGTCCTTTGTAAAACAGGCTTCGACCTCCCCCCCGAAACTACCAACTCCTAGTTTGCATACGAATTCCTTGTCCTCTATTCGTAACGTTAAATATGAATTTAGGGTGAATAATGATGATACGGGTGGCCTCTCTCATAGGCCGATGAGTCTGAGAAATGCAGGTCAAACCCCAATATATATATATATATATATAAGAAGGAATGATGGGTGATTTGCACAATTCTAGCAAGATGAGAGGATTAGAAATGAATCCTTTAAAAACAAAGGTCATGTCAAACTCGATGAAGCAGTCTATCTTACTGGACAATCAAATAGTAGATTACGTTAGCGAGTACATTTAACTGGGACAGATCATATCAATTAAGGACAGACTGACGCAAGAAACCCACAGAAGAATTACGTCAGCTTGTTAAAGATGTTGGTCACTTAAGAATATAGTTAAGGGCAACGACTCAACAATCACAAAATCCAAAGTTTTACAAAGCTGTATCTTGCCATCTTTAACTTATGGGTGCCAAACATGGGCTTTAACTCAAGCCAACGAAAATAAAATATCTAGCACCCAAAATAAAATGCAAAGATCCATGTTGAATATACGAAAAGAACAATCAGAAATATAGAAACTAGCAAATTAAGAACAAAACGGGTTGAGAAGGTAATAAAGAAGTTAAAGTTCAAATGGGCTGGCCATGTTATAAGAACAGATGAAAGTAAGTGGAGTAAAAAACTTACAGAGTGGACACCCTTAAACAGGAAAAGAAACCAGGGAAGGCAAAAGAAAAGGTGGGCAGACGAAATAAGGAAGATATGTGGTAGTCTTTGGACAAGAGATGCGAATCACAGGACCAAATGGAGAAATGGTGGAAAAGATCTAGGAATGGAATATTTCATGATAATATGGGGAAACAAGCCAAAGGAAATCAGGATCAAACTTAGATGATCCAAACCAATACCCCTCTTCACAGAGGGAGGCCCCTGCTCTATAAAGAGTGCCACAGGGCTTTATTATATATATATATATATATATATATATATATATACGATTTTCCTTAGAATCCGATCTACATTAACTATCATTTATCGTTTCATTTGACAATCATTAAAAATATTTTTCCATAAAAATAACAGTAGATAGATACATTTAGATAAATATAATAATACTATACATCTCTTCATATAAAACCACAGAAATAAAATGCAATATCCTGGCAATTTTCTCATATAACGACTGTACGTGATATTATTATAATAATATTGTATAGATCTCTATCTGTACCGACTGTAGGTAAAAATAAGTATGATACTACTTAGTTTGGAAGTTAATATCAATAAATTCATGACTACCAAGCCAATAAATGTTATTATTGGTATTAGAGTATGTTGCTCAGTAACTGTAGGGTTCGAATAAATGGCCTTACTACCGGGAAAAAGATTGGGCTTGCCATTTTTACAAGCTTTTATTTAAATTGCCTTGTAAGTACGAATGTTTAGGACAAATCTTGCAATCAACTTTTCGACTAGGTCTAATTGAGCTTGAAAATTTTGTACAGGTGTATAAGTCACGTTACATTAATTAAACTACATTATTAAATTACACTTTCCGAAGCAGTCCTGGATGTCAGTTTTAGGAATAGCCTTGAGTGGCCTCGTCGCGTTATCTTCTACCGCCTTTTGTCGTCGAACCGGTGTCATTTGAGCGGTTTTTTCAAATTCAGGAACAACCAAAAGTCGCAGGTGGCTATGCCGGGACTGTACGGAGGTTGACGAAGTCGTGCGATATTGTGTTTAGTTAAAAACTGCTGCACAAGATTCGATGAGATTGATTAAAATTGTAGTTTTTGGTATTCCAAGATCATCTTCTAATTCGCGCACATTCAAACGTCGATCTTTTTCAATCGACGGATTTCTTTATGGATTTCGAAAATATTCTCCGAAATAGTTTGGTGGAAGTGTTGATAATTATTTGTAGTAGTGGTCGCGGTGGGAATTGAGTTCTTTCGTTTTAAAGTAAAAATTAATAAATTTTTTAAAAATTTTTACATAAAAGACTAAAAAGACTAATGAACTAAAGATTAATGAACTATATTGTAGAAAATCAATTGTTTTTCCCAATAATAAATATGTGACTATTAACTTGGTCGTACCCTTAAAACATGAACGCCCGCCCCAAGCCTTTGTTTATAGTCACATATGAGTGACCCGAGAGAAAATTTATTTTCTCCGGTTTCGTTATTAAATAAAATATCGTTTTTTTTTTTAATTTACTTTTATTATTGTTTTTATAATTTTTATTTATTTTGGGACCAGTAGCAAGAAATCATGCCAATTACAAAACTTGATAAAATTTTCTGTAACATAAGAATAACCAAATTTTTATTATTTACTTAATTTTTATCTCTATATTTGTTGGTTTTACAATGTTCGTAGAGCTATTATCAATTGAAAAAAGGGACAAAACTTTGAAGAACTTTTATTATTTGGCCGACATCATTCAAATTGGAAACCTGATTTTTCGCTACTGATCCCAACATAGACAAGTAAATAAATGCATATCCGACCTTTTGTACGATAGCATTTGAACTAATAATGATGTTATATTTATTGTTTTAATTTTTAAAATTTACTTTTTCTGGTAATTCAGATATCTGGATTCATCGATAGACACGTCTTTCACGTAGTTTAATTTAAGAAAGCATTACTGAAATTTTTGTTATAATGAGTATAATAAAATGGTTAGAATTAAATTGTTTACGATCTATGTTTATCAATATGTACACGGTAATATTTCAATATTTAAATTATTTATGTAATGGCAAAAGTGAATAATATATATAAACAAGAAAAAATACTTCTCTTGAAAGTTAGATTCAGCTGCCAGCGCACATTATTTTCAGACCAAGGCTTTTTTCCGACACGATGTGACCTCTTCACTGGTATGCACTCATTGCGTAAACTAGTGATGTTGTCAATCTACCAGTATACTCTTGGGGGTTGCCAGATGCTACTCTTTCGACACATGATAACTTAGAATCTATCTTTTCTGTAGCATTGTTACCACTAATAAGTTGATCATCAAGTGCTAATCTTAACTATTTGGAGTTGAAGTGACTCAACCTCCAACCACGTGCGATCGTCATCATGTGCGCCCTACTCGCATATTTATTTCGACCGTTGGTAATATCCCAGGTTGTCGCTCAATGGTCAACGCCATTGTACGTATCAATATTCTACCACGTATCAATATTCAACAGCATCTCTTTGAAAATTTGCTACTAACGAAGGTTACATCCACTATAGAGTTTTTTTCTTCTCCTAGTACCCAAGTATCCTGGACCCAAGTATCTTGGGTCGTCATTAATATTCAGCAAAGCCACGACCGGCGAAGATATGGCCTCTAGTAAAGGCTTACAATTACCATTAGTCTCCTTGCTTCTCCAATCGATTTCCCATGCATAAGAGTCTCTATCTATTGCCACGAAAAAATGCTGCTTCTATTAATCCTTGGTTATTCGGCCCAAAAGCTCGTTTAACTTGTCGATTGAGCACCTTAATGAGATATATCAGCTGTAAAACTAACTCAGCCTTGCTTTGTTTTTACAAAAATGTTTTCCGACCTGCTGGTAACACTCTAGGAAAGGGTCAAAGCACGGATAATAGTCTTGGTGCTCGTTGGTAAAACAGAGTTTACTAACCGGCTCTGAAAGCATCACAAAATTTTCTTCAGCTTTCTCACCATCTGCACGAGCATGTTGGCAGAATGCATGAACCGAGTTGCCGCATTTGCTTCAAGTAACCTTTTAGTTCTAGAACACGCTCAAGAATTTTTAGCCCGTTTCTGTTTTGTTTTGTAGTTATCGTCTTGACAGATTGACGAATGGGGAGACTGGTGGATAGACAGACATATCAATTTATTATTATCCGGTTAATATTTCTAGTCTTAAAACTGGGACTAAACCATAGGTGGGCAGACCTTGACTGCAATCAGCTCTGAATGAGAGGTAGGAAGAGAGACAGAGTAAATATAGGGTACCTACCAATTATTATTATTATTATTTTTAATTAAAACATTTTCTGAAAATATATAATAATACCAACTATTTTTTATGGTCACTATTATTCAAAGTATACAATACATACAATACATTGAATACATACTCTGGAATTTTGGGCTGGTAATTTGGGGCATAAAATGGACCTTTTTAATATATTTGGGTATGAATAAAATATAAATGTTATATAAATTATAAATTATAAATCTTTTGATCTTTTACATTTACCGCTTGTAAATTTTTTGATGATTTAGCTTTAATTTAGATTTTAGAATTAGATTTTAGGAAATTCCGAATAATTTGCCTAAACTATTAATAAACAATTATTTACTTGATTTAATTATTTTTTCTTAGTAGGGGTATAGTGTCATGGCAATTTGATGACACTGGATACAAAAAACATGCCAATGATAAAGCTGGGTAGGGGGGGAGGGTTGGTAATTTGTTACTAATTTCTAAATGGTTAAATTTTACATAAAGTGGGAATACATATAGTTGTTGTTGATGTTGTAATTATTGTTATTGCTATGATCATTATTGTTGTTATTATTGTTATTATTATTGTTATTATTATTATTATGTTTTTTGGTGTATCTCTCCATATTGTAAAAGATATTTTTTAAACAATAAATATTTTATAAAACTAATTTTAAATTGATTGAATAAATTATTGGGCAATAATCGGTAGGCAACCTGTATTGAAACATCGTTCCGTCTTACTTCAAAACATACCTATTTTACTTACTCTCACCCAGCCTATGGAGAGTCGTTCGACTCCGTCGAGCCGCCTGCGCCCACCTCTGGACTAAACATATGATACCTTTATTGGTTATGTGCACAGTTGTAAAGTTTAGCGATAAAAGTGGTAAAAGTCCATGTCATTTTTTTAAATTTTTAAATTTTATAATTGATTTGTGTCTTATTGATTCGTTTTTCGAAAAAATGCTTCGGATGAAAGTTGTTCATTATAAATATACTAACAACTTTTATTCGAAAATTATTTTCTAAAACCGAATAAATAAGGCACAAATCAATTATAAAATTTTAAAAAATCACATGGACTTAGGGGCAAAGTGTAAAATACCTATAAATTACAGGTAAAATTATAAAATACACAGTTTTTTTTTTTACAAAAATCATTAAAGTTATGAAAGTCAAATTGTTTCAATAAATTTTTCTCCTGAACCATCCAGTAAATAAATTTTATAGTAACTGTATAATATTTATAACAGTTTTTTGTAAGTAAACGTCATATTTATAAGCGTGTAAATGTATTATGAATTATTATGTTGTAATAAAGTGTAGGTATTATGTTTTCAATAGGAATATCGAAATATTCTTATATGTTTATATTGTATGAAAAATAGTTTCCGAAGTTTTTTATTTTCTTATTCCGGTAAATTTTTTAATTTACATACTTTCATAGAAAATTTTAGAAAATTAACAGTGATCTGTTAATTATTATATGAAAAAAGTGTCACTGTTTGTTTTCGAATTATAAAAGTTTAAATTTAATTATTTTCTTCAAATCAACATTATTTTGTATATGTGAACTGTGTATTTGTCTATGTTTGTGTATGTGTGTTAATATATTTGTGCATCACACCGGTTTGTTGTGATGATTGCATAACACAGTGCTGGTACATCCTTAAAGTGTATACTCTGCTCGGAACTGGGAAGTTGCTGGTTCAAGCCCAACGGCGGCAATTTATCAATTAATTAATTTTTAAAAAATTTATGGGGTGGGTAATTGACTAAACTGTCGGCGTATGGACAAAACGAAAGTAACTGGGTATGCTTGTGAAGGTTTTCAGAAGTTCCCTTTTATAAACTTCCGATGAATATTGGCATAGTTCCTATCAAGGACACACAACCTACCAAACCCTAGTCAACATCCAAATTTCTTGTCGTATAGAGGTCGGAAAAAAGACCTAGAAAAGCCTACTTGCCAAGATTCGACCTGTGACTGGCTTCATTTCAAAGGTCTTGTACGGATTGTCCAGATGTAGGCTACGTTGTATTTATTGAAATGTGTCATAGTTGAACTAGACAAAGGGATGATGTCCTTCTGGATTTAATATATTTGTTACCTTTGTAAATAATATAAAATGTATAAATTCAACAGAATTTAATAGAGATCTTAAAACATTCGATAGATACCCGATGAAAATTGTACGATAATACTAAAACATGTTTTCTTTAAGTTTTGCTTCTTCTACTGGTTATGTGTAACAATAAAATGAAACACAAATTTTTAAGAAGAAAAGAATGCTATAACTATATTTTTATTGTGAACGTAAAACGTTATATTAAGATGTTTCATCCATCATAGACGTCTCTCATATATGTTACAGGAGAGATATATACAACCGTTATTATTATTAAAAACTAGTCATTATTAATTACATGAACATCTTTTTGTAAATATGAATAATAAATTGTAGTAATTATTTTTGGCGGTAAGTTTTTGTAATTACTTATTGTCGCTTGGTATAAGCACATATGTTCAATACTATTGTTTTTCGATTTATGAACAAAGTTTTTTTACATCCAAAACATTCTCCTATTGCAGCATTTTCCAAATGCATCCATTTTCAAAAATGTTGATTGAAGTTAATGTCCATGTTTCACAAGCCAGGCATTACATTTCTCTATTTAGTTTTTCAGTGGTTTTTCAGTAATTTATTTAGTTTGAGAAACGAGTTTTTAACTGCTCTATTCTGGATTGTTCAAATGACGGCATATTATTAAGAATTTTCCATTTATGAGATTATTCTTACAAACTATTCCGAACTCCAGAAGAATATCGGTATAGTTCCTATCATAGTCGGCTGCAGCCGAATATCCTACCAATTCCTAGTCTACTCACAAATTCCTTCCACTCCACTCACATCCTCACATCCTAAGGCATCACAATGGACCTTATGGTCGAAGGGTAGCCCGTCTAGGGCAGCCTTTACAATCTACCTCCCTACAAACTATTCACTTTTACCTTTAGTATGGTTAATAATAATGGCCAGTTATTATTAATAAAAATAAATTATTCACTTTTACCGTAACATGTATATATTATATACATTTGTTTCATATCATGCATCATAAAATTGCCCTCTTTTTTATTATTCTTATGCAAAAACAATTTTGTTTTTTAAATTTATATATGAGAGTATATCTCAAGTGTCGATATGTAGGTAAGTATTTGTATACAATCACTATTGTAATAAATAGTGCTCGTATAAACATTAGTGGTAGTAAAATTTGTTACAGTTCTTAAAACCATACCATATACAATCGATTTTGATGGCTGAAATATTAAACACAGTATTAGGGAGAAATAATAATATGCTAATTACGAACCAAAACAAATCAACACCTAAAATTGAAAGAGTTTTTACTCAATTTTGAATTGATTTATGATTAATGTTGCCGTGAATCACGTGTATTTAGAGGCGGGACTAGATAATATTTGTATGAATCTGAACAAAAGTATAATATAGTTTCTCGTAAGACTAAAATCGTATTACTAGACAACTTTTTTTGAAAAACAGGCTCTAAAGACTTAATGTCTAGATTGATTCATGCAACAGCTTTAAAAAATATTGATATGAATTATTTATAAATTGATGGAGGGGGGAACGTGATGGTCTGAAATTTAGATTTAAGATTTTGAAAAGCGTTGCTATACGAAAATTTTAGAAAATATTGTGGTTCTATGTGAGAAATTTCTAATGAGGTAATACCCTTGACCGAACACCCTGTTGTAAGTAAACCAAATTACAAAAAATCCGCTTTTAAGCATTTTTTAAAAATTTCGAAAATATTTAAGAAATACTTAAGAATCACCTCTATCTAAGTAGCTGGTCTATCTCTAGCCTGTAGAACTTATATTCTGCAATCTATTATGCAAAGCGTCAATGTAATATATTAAATTTAAAATTGGTATCACCCTAAAAGGTTCCAAATAAAAATTCCAGATCTAAAAAAACGGTGTTTGTAAATCAAGGTAGTTCACTTGTGACAGCCAAAGCAAAAAGTATAAACAGCAAACTTATTTTTTACAGATTTGTCAGTTGAATTTTTCTCGTATAGAATATATAATGTTTTTCCCTTTTTTAATAAAAAAAGAACCCTGATCCTAATAAAATCTCAAATTCGCCCCATTACCTAGATCAGTTTTTTGTATTATAAATACGTATTTCGACTACAATTCAGTCATCTGTATAAATTAGCTAGTCGTACTTTACTCTTTGACAATTAGAAATAGATATAAAGTCGAGATCAATAGACAAAAAAAAGGGTGAATTTGTCACCAAATTAGTAAACAAGTAACATATCCTGCGACAATATAAGAGTAATATTAACAGGAATAAATGTGAATGAAGAAAATTTTAACAAGAGTAATTTCAATATAATTTGAAATTTATGATATTTTAAATCCAGTATATTTTAATTTAGTTAACTTTCTATTTATTTTTATTTTTGTCTATTGATCTCGACTTTATATCTATTTCTAATTGTCAAAGAGTAAAGTACGACTAGGTAATTTATACTGATGATGACTACATTGTAGTCGACATACGTATTTATAATACAAAAACTGATCTAGGTAAAGGAGGCGAATTTGAAATTTTATTTCAAAAATCTAGAGTTCTCACTAATTATCATTCGATAATGTAATGTACTGATCCTAATGTTATAATTCTCTTTCTTTCAAAAATTCTTAAGAAAAATTAGTTTACGAGTGCACTACCTTAACATTTATTATATAATATACTGTATGTTATACTATACAAGACTTGTGTTGACAGTGGTTAGACATTATTTTAGTGGAATATAATCACTTTTGAATATTATAACTTCTTTTTTTAATCAAATTTTTTTTAAACATTAATTTCCTAAATTCAATTTTATAAGATAATTGTTTTTGAGAGAAATGTAAAGAAGAGAGAAATTTTTCGTGTTTTATAGTATAAAAATAACATATGCAATCCGTTTACACACACCGTGCAAGTTATCTCGCTTCACTTTATTACCGACGAAAAGAAGGAGGCACTCAATTCAACCTATATATGTATATATATATATATATATATATATATATATATATATATATATATATATATATATATATATATATATATATATATATTTTAAATTTAAATAAACACTGAGCTTAATATCATATTTACACTTTCTTTCGAAATGCTTAAGAAAAATGAGTTTACGACTGTAAGACTTGTTCTACCATGCAATACTTGTGTGGACAGTTGTTAGTCATTATATTAGTTGCAAAAAATCACCTTTACATATTAATACATTTAAAAAAATCAAATTGAAAAAAATTAATAAATTTCTTAAATTCAATTTTATAAGATATTTGTTTTTGAAAGAAATGTAAAGAAAAGTTTTCCTGTTTTATAAAATGTCGCTTCACATTATTAGTTAAATAAACACTAAGCTTAATGTCATATTTCACTTTCTTTCGAAATTCTTAAGAAAAATCACTTTACGTGTGCACTACTACCTTAAACGACTTTAGTTCCACATTAAAAATAAAATAATTATTCCAACATTTATATCTATTTGGCAAAATCATGTCAAGTACAAGAAGTTCATTATAAATTTTCATTATTTTGTATGAAATCAACCAATGTAAAAAATTTTATAGTTGGTATCAAATCTATTTAAACTTGAAATTCATATACGGAGTAATTCAAAATAATTATACATAGTATTCTCAAATATTTCTATCAAGTTAAGATGAATATAATATTCATTGAAAACTTTCACTTCACTAGTGTTACACATATATAAATTATATTTAAACAAACTGAATCTGATGTGTAAATTATATGTTTAATATATGTATGTATGTTAGTTTATAATATGCTTTAAGCAATTAATTGTCATATTAAATACTGTATAGAAGATAATTAGAATTAATTTCTAAAACATGCAATGTGTAATAATATTTTAAGGGTTATGACAGCGAGTATTCTGTTTATTCTACGAGTATATATATCTGTATGTATGACAATTTACCTTTTAATGAATGTAAATGCTAGAATTTTGAATATATGTGTTCATTTATTTATTGCCTATAACTACAAGTATGTTTTCGAATTCATATGAAACATTTGTTTACTTCACGAACAATGTAGTTTCCAACTTGACTTGGGTAATAATTCTAAATTACCTAAGCGAAATATTTTTTGTTGAAAAATCAATTTTGGTATATTGTAAGCAAATTACAAATAAAAAGTTCAGCTGTTTCGGAAAAACCTTACGATAAATTAGACCTTATTTTTGTCAAAAAATCGTACTAGGTATAAATTGGTTACATCCCAAAGTAGAGACTATAACATTGTTAAGTTTTTATTATCTCAGCTATCCGATTCTGTTAAAAAAATAGGGGTTTTCAAACACAAGTTGAAGTTCACTCTTCAATAACCTTGACGGTCAATGCCAAAGTGAAAATGAAGGTCACCATAAGATGACCACCTCCGTACAAAACAACTTATATTCGTATCATTTTTCAAAAATATTTAGGTTCATTGTGTAAAATGAAACAGCGTGTGAATTGTTTCAAATCTCCCATGTTTAAGCACGTTCCCAAAGAGCAGTCGTGTTCAACTTAAAAAAAATTCCATTATGTAAACTACAATAGATAAATGAAATATAGTACACATATATATAGTACAGTGTTATATTTTGCGCTGCTTACATGCGCAGAAATTCAAAAATACGTTTAGTGCGTCGCGTCTCCGATAGGTTAGCTGTACGTTTTTGTAAATAAAAAATTAATTTTTATACTAAATCAAATATTCTGTTTACTGATTAATACTAATAAGCATTAAGCATAATTATCAATTTTGAAGTATAATTTGTAATATAATTTAAAATGTGTTATTATTTTTTACCGACTAGTAATTTCTTATTACTTTTTTTTTTTGTTTTGAACACTTTAGATTTGGCGAATTTTGATTTTTTTTTTAATCTAAGATTTTGCGATAATGTTTTTATTTTTGGTTATTCGCGGCTTGTTATCATCTAATTTTTCCGTAAATAATTTTATAATACCATTTTCACCTTCTTCATTATACTTTTTTTTTAAATTATCACATAAAATATCATTTAAAGCTAGTTTTTTGCATATGTTAATAGAAATAAGATCTTTTAATTCAGCCAACATTCGTAAATTGATTCTACTTTTATCAAACTTAGATAATTCTTGCAAATAATCATCACAAGTTTTGTACGAATTTAATAAATTTTTTTGTAAATTCAAATTGTTTATCAAATTTTGTAGTATTGCGACATCGTGAAACTCTTGCTGATTATGGTCACTAGGGTCTAGGAAATCTTTACTTAAAGTTTCTAATTTAAATTGATCTGGACCTCTTCTATCAACTAAAACGGTTCGGAATAAAGTCAACGTATCCACAAACCCTGAAGTCAAATCTAAAATTCCGGGTGCTTTAACATTCGCTATAGCTCGTATCGTTACAAGCTATAGCTACGAAGCTATAGCTCGTAATTCGCTATAGCTGCGTAGTTCGCTATAGCGAATTTCCTTCTATAAAATCAAGTAATTTACGTTGGCGATACAGTGACAATATTTATTATTATGGGTATTACTCACTGACCTCCACTATTTATAATATGGATGGAGGTCAGTGTTATATTTGTATATATTAAAGTCACGAAAAATATGAAGAAAAGAAGAATGGTCAAGTAAGAAATTGTAGTCAAATTTATTTACAACAACTTCTGATCAATTAATTCGTTTTACTAATATGAAGAGACAAAATTGAGATTTTATGTTTCCCACACTTTCTAAGCCTGCCTAGCTCCTTGACTACGTAGTACGGTATTCCGTTAATCTTAATTCATTTTTATTTTTTGTTTTACTAACCTATCAAATTCATTTGTTTCTGGGAAGGCAACTGTCAAAAAAGACAATTTTTTTAATGAAATTATATTTCGTATCTATAAAATTACTGTGAGTTAATTTTTACGACACAAATTGCAATATTATATTATAAAATTTCTTAAAAGATAGAAAGTAAAATGAACACAGAATTCTGGAACTAAATATTTATATTCAATAAAATAAATAAAATTAAAAATTATACATTAGTATATATATACGAAGTCTGTCCGAAAAGTATCCGACCTACCTTCATATCTCCGCGCTGGTGTTATTTTTCGTCATCGGGCGAGTGGCATCCTTCAAATTAGTCACCATTTGATTGAATAACACGCTTCCATCGGTGTTTCCACTTTCTAAAGCAGTCCTGGAAGTCCTTTCTAAAGCAGTTTTTGGAATAGCCTTGAGTGCCCTCGTCGCATTATCTTCAACCGTCTTTTTATCGTCGAACTGGTGTGCTTTGAGCTGTTTTTTCAAATTCGGGAACAATCAAAAGGCTATGTCGGGACTGTACGGAAGTTGGCGAAGCAGTGAGATATTGTGTTTAGTTAAAAACTGCTGCACAAGATTCGATGAGATTTGCACCGCTTCCACTTCTAAATTTGAGGTTAAAATTTCCCAAATTGAAGTTTTTTGTATTCCAAGATCATCTTCTAATTCGCGCACAGTCAAACGTCGAACTTCTTGTTGTCGTCGAAGGTCGGCCAGAACGAGGATCACTATCAACAGATGTGCGGCCACTTTTGAAACGATTATACCACTCTTTTATTTGTGTTTTGCCCATACAGTCATCCCCAAAGGCCTTCTGCATCATTTGAATAGTTTTTGAACTAGTGTTTCCGAGTTTGAAGCAAAGTTTGATACAAATTCGTGGATCTGATCTTTCAGTCATTTTTACTAATAACAAAATCCGATGAACGCAAAAAGGCCTTGTAAACAAATATACGCTGTGCATGAACTATACGTCCTGTAGGTGTCGTCGAGCAACCGATAAATTCGTGAGGCTTTACTGTTGACGTTCATGCCTCGCAAAGGTCGCTCGAAGAGATAAAAGCAGGTCGGATATTTTTCGGACAGTCCTCGTATATAAATATATTGTACCATTTCAATTTTGTTATCTTCCACCAGAATAAAAACAATTTAAAATGACATTTAAAATGTTTATCATGTCTGAGGCGGTATTAAATATAATTTTATAATTGTATCTATATCAATGAATATAATATAATAAAGAAAGGATGTATGAAATGATGATGGTGGTGTGGTAAAAGAGGAGGTAAGTGGGTGTAACCTCCTCTTTTTTTGTTATTATCATTCAAAATATATAGATGCCTACTTCAAACATATCGGTGAAATGTACATTATCAGAATTGAAACACAGATTATTATTCATGAGGGTAGAAAAACAAGACACAGTATACGTAATAGCAATATAATAATCTAAAATTATTTTATTACTTACAACAAAAAATTATGTGTACCATGTGTTCCAGTATCATGATACTGAATAGTTATGACAACTGTCTAGGCATTTAGTATTAAATATAATTCCTAGATTTATATAAAGTGGAGTGTACAGGCCATCAGCGTGTGCAGGCCAAAAATCTTTAAAACATACTATTTTATTAAAATACACGAACATGATGTAAATTATTAGAAAATGAGATATCGACCAGATATCAAAGAATGACAAATATCCAGATATTCTGTAATAGTAGAATAATTATTTTAACAACAACGTCACATAGAAGCTGGGCAGACTTAGCTAATTTTTCAAGGAAGGTCTTACGATGAATATCGAATCGAGTTACCAAGGAGATGGTAGTAAAATTACCAAATCCTAGACCGCTTATTAACAAACTTTTAAATACAAAAAGCACTAAAATTCTGGCCTGTAGATCGCTACAGAACATTGACAATCGGAATAACTTTATGTTTCTAAAAAGAAAATTCGCTAAAAATCCAGGTAAAGAACGGCTATAAGACAAGAATACAGATATATTTATAATAGATTTTGGATATAAATTTCAAATAGAAAATCCGCGAATAATAAGAAAACGAAGAAAATTCAAATATTTCCGCCTAATCCGTAAATTAATGTAACACAACACAAATTGTAATATAATCCATAGTATAACTCATAATTGAAACTACAACTTTACTTCTTATAAATTTTTCGATTTTTCGAATATTAAGGAAGATATGTCAAATTTTGTGTTGCCCCCTCTTTAAACCCCCTTTTCCCTTGTCCGATTTTACCCATTAACGAACTTGACCTTTTGAATACCAAAAGGGCCTCAAATACCATTTCATTCCAATCAAATTAAAATTGTGACCACTAGAGCGATTACAGATATATATATATATATATATATATATATATATATATGTCCATAGAGATATTTATTTATAAATTTTACAGATGGTGATTTACAGAAGTCGGTACGAGATAGCTTTTACCTTTCAGGAAATTCGCTAAAATAGCAATTTTCACAATAGATATGATTTAAGTAGTAGTAGCAGCGGAGGAGAGGACGAAGCCTGACAAGTATAGGCCTTTCTAGGTCTTGTAACCGAGCCCTAAAGGACAATAATTTTATATGTAGACCGATATCCATCTAGGGTTTATGAAAAGAAACTGTAGAAAATCTTCACAAGTATAGCCAGTTACTTTCGTCCTGGTCAATACGATGAAAGTTTAGGCAATTAACCGCCCCATTAATTTTTTTTTAAATTTAATTGGCAAACGGCCGCTGTTGGATTTCGAACTAGCAACCTCCCAATTTCGTGCAGAACGCCTTAGATAACTAAACCATTCGAACTAGTTGATTTAAACTAAAGTAGTCGAGGAAAAAACTCAACTGTAATAACTCTAGGTAAGACCCTTGATACGAGTCCAAGTGGCCGAGCAGTCTTAGGCGTTATATCTGCGCAGTATGCCTACTTGGAAACTGGGAGGTTTTGGGTTCGAATCCCAACATCAGCGATGTCGATTTTTAAGTAAAAAAAGGGGCGGTTAATTGACTAAATTGTCGGCGTATGGACAAGAACAAAGTAACCGGCTATGCTTGAGAAGGTTTTCTGCAGTTTTCTTCTAAACTCCAGATGAATATCGGCATAGTTCCTATCATAGTCGGCTACAGCCGCACATCCTACCAATTCCTAGTCTATAAAAAAAAATTCATTCCACTACATTCACATCTTCACATCCTTAGGCATCATAATGGACCTTATTGTCGAAGTGTAGCCAGTCCAGGGCAGCCTCTATCTAAGAACCTGGTTATTTTTTACCTTAAAACTTCGTTACTACGAAGACGACGTTGACGAAAATACATAATTTTAATAGTTATAATGTATTTTCGACAAATAACGAAACATGGCAAGCAATTCAAGTATATATAAATAAGATAATTGAATAATATTCTTGTAAGATTCTGTATTAGTATTCTATATGTGCAGTACACAAGCTCACATAAGTAGCGTTCATTTTTCAAAATTTTATAATTCATGTGTGCCTTATTTATTCGTGAAAACAATGGTTCATATTAATATGTTCATTATAAATATACTAACAACATTTATTCAAAACATTTTCCCAGAAACCGAAACAATAAGATACAATTCACCAAAATAATTTTAAAAAATGAGGCTTACTTTTATGACCCATAGTACAATACGTACACTGTTCAAGAAATAAAATAATAAAACAAATATTTAAAATCATACTAAAATTTATTGAATCCACGATAATTTCAAAAATAATTGTCTCGCTTTTTAATTGAATTTCTGTAGCATCATTTCCATGTTTAATAATCAAATATAAAATAAATACCATAGAAATTATTTTAATAATTAATTTCAACAATGTTCTTCTGTTTCGATTTTCGTTCTGCATTTAAACTATTTCCAAATTATATTTTCAATGAATTTTATATAATTTGAATTCATTAAAGGCGTATTTCTAATTTTCTTGAATATCGCTCAACCAAATATACTCCAAAAACTATATATAAATATTAAATATTAGAAATTATAAATTAGAAATGTTGCAAAGGAATAAGCCTATCTCGAAAAGTTGCGAATAAAAAATATTTATAATGCTTCAGAGTCAAAAAATTACACTTATACCAATCTATGAACAGGAAATGGAGAGACACAGCAGGCTGCAGGCAGGCCTAACAAATGATAGCCGGGATACAATGAGGCTAGCCGACTTATTGGCAAAAACCGGAGTACTGCTTAAAAGGCGTCTATCCCTCGTTATGTTGGAGGGCAGTGCGATCTGTCCTAATTGTAATAGGGCGTATAATACGCCCTTCCACCTCCTGGCAGAATATTCCCACATAGTCAGAATGTGGTAAAACTACTAAAGTGGAGCTATGTCCTGTCATTCGCAAAGAAGACGGGTAGGTTCGACAACGAACACAGTTTTTCGAACCATTCTTAGGTTCATGGTAACGTATGCACTTTATTTACAATCATTAACAATCATTCATGAGTTTAATATTCTTGTAGACCCAAAATTCGTACATATATGGTTTTAAATGTTTTTTAAAAAGTTATGAGTCAAATAAAAACATGTCTATGTCACCGTTGACTAATTTCTAATTACTAACTGTGTTTCGTTACATAATAAAACTACTATATATATCTAGAACATATAAATATGTAACATCAAAAAAATATATCTCAAATTAGTTTCATTTCTATCTCTGTTTTTTTTTTCGAGTTTTTATATCTTCCTCTTTTTTTTAAACATTTTTGTATGTTACTGTTAATTAAAACCATACAGCCTTATACAGTAATTTCATTCTACTGTCGTAATATTATTTATAACTATGGTTGATTAGTTGAGCACATTCATATATATGCCGCCGTTGTCATTGTAAACACTATCGAACTCAATCCTACTAGCTGGGTTTCAATCTGACACGATAGCTGAATTCTCCATTCGTTTGACATTTGGCAGCATTCGTTTAACAATGGTACACTTTTTCGAATTTTTAAATACTCTCAAAAATCATTATCATTTTGTACTCCTAGATAGATAGATATATCTTGGGGTATATGAATGTATTGCACTTCGGTATCCAGATCAATTCAACATTGTTCCGTTTTGCTAACTCCAGTAGTTCTTCTAGACAATCTTGGGCTATCCTTGAGGTGACTTCATTTGCAGACAAGGCTATTAGAGCAGCTTGACTGTTCGAGAGAATATATACGTTCTGGTTTATGTAGCCTCAACGTAGGTTCTTCGAACGCAAGACAGTATAGCTTAGACTTCAGCCTGAAAGGCTGGAATATTTTCCCAAGTTGAGTTTTATGTTTGCCTTGGGTCTTTCACCGTAAATTCCAACTCCGGTCACTTCCTCAGTTTTGGAGCCGCCTGTATTTCAAACGATTACACTCTTGAAATTGGGCAGTTCTTTTTCCGCCCACATGTCCCTAACACAAACTACATTGAAAGATTTTGAAAAGGAGTATATTTTGAGAAGTATATCTGTGCCCATTTCAAAAACTGGGTCTGTGAGGATTGATATTCCCACGATTCAAAAAATGTCAAACCTGATTTTTTCAAAATCAACATTTTAGAGTTAAAATCGAAAAAAATTAAAGTACAGATATCTTATTTTTCTCCAATCATTGATTTTTTTCGAGATACTTGAGAACAAATAAAATTCGAACGAATAAACGACTCATTTTATCTCCTGAAAACAACTTGCGACATCAAAAATTTAGCAACAATCTAGACTAGTCATAATAATAATCGCTGAGCATATGAAACACTTCTATGTATTTCATATGAGCAGTTTTACTTCGAGCGATTTCCGACACAATCGTTAAGATCATCGTTCCGGAATTGTCATTCAGGAAATGTGAATATAATCGGCATTCGTTTTTTGTGGTGAGTCAGCCGTCAACATTTTGTTTTGCTTTGTTGTGCTTTTCCATGCTTCTTCATTTTCTGACTCAAACAATGTCATTTGTCTCGAGGAAGTGACAAATCATCCCTCACTGTGTCAACTGTGGCAAGCGTCCTATAATAATCAAAGGACCAATGACAATTTATGGGCTGAGATTTCCAATAAAGTTAAAAAGACATCTTCTCAATCAAAAATCATTAAAGTTATAATTTTTTCGTCTACTCAATTTTAAATGCATTGTGTCAAATAAACTTTCCTCTAGAACGATGCAATTGCGTATGGAAACACGTGACTAGTAAACAATCAACATATCGCAGACACTCCTAACAAAATGGTAACCAACTATTATGATTCAACATTTTTATCGTTCAACGATAATTGTGGAACGGTCATCGCGACAGTTGCAAAGAGGGAAAAGCACCTTTACCGGGTGATGTATGCGTCTTTCTTATAATTGATTTAAAACTGTGCATGATATAGTTGGCATAAATATGTCTTTGGCTGCGACTTCAAGAAGTATTAAATATAATAGAATTATAATAGAATGAATTTTTAATTGTATTCAGTGACTTTAATAATAACAACATGAGATAAATGTTACAGATTTCATGGTTTATAGTAGACAGAATAGTACAGGAAATGGATTCAAAAAAAGGCATTTTTATGACAGTTCTCGCTAATATTTTCGAATTGCATATTCTTGTAGGGCTAATAGCCCAGAAGAACGCCTACTATTTTCCAACCACCGATTCACCACCCATTTTTTTTCCACGCGTTCAAAGTTGGCGAAACGAAAAAAAAGAGGTTTTTGAGCGATAGCGACGAAACTGTGAATTTAACAGAAAAAAGTAAGGAACTATTTTAGGTATTAACACGACAAACAATTTGGCGTGTGGGAAATTAAAATGGATTAATCAAATTGCTGATTATACAATTTAATATTAAAGAGCTAATGATGAGAGTAGTACAAAAATTGATTGTAGGCAACACCCCCACATTGCATAAGGCACAACATTTTTTTTTTTAATTGCATATATTTTTGGAAATACTCATTAAAATATACAAAGAGACATTTTTTCCGAGATTTTCAAAGCTGTACAAGCATTATTGCATTAATAATTAGTTATTTCAGAAATGACCAGTTCAGCTGGTTTTTATTACTCTGCCAGAGAACTAGTTAATCGATTTTAATTTCCGACGCGCCAAATTGTTTGTCTTGTTAATACCTAAAAATGTTTCTTTTGCTTTTTTTCTGTCGAATTCACAGTTTCGTCACTATCGCTCAAAAACCGTTTTTTTTTCCCATTTCGCCAACTTTGAACGCGTGGCAAAATAAAACCTATTTTGACAAAATGGAAACCCGACTTCAAAAATCAAATATTCTATAACAAAAAATGCACTTAAAAATAAAAAAATAATTGCGTATTCTTGTGTCAATTTTAGTTCACCTAAGCAAAAATTTTTAAATATATATGTACAATTATTGTTATTTTTTGAGTCGGTGTCAGCATAGAGAAATGCACATAAAATTTGGACACCGCCTCCAAAAATAACAATAATTGTACATATATATTTAAAAATTTTTGCTTTGGTGAACTAAAAAAAAAAAAAAAATTTTCGCATAAATCGTTTATCACATATAAAATGAGGGTTTTCCTCCATTTCCAGGGGATCCCTTCATCAAAATGCAATTGGATGACAATGGGACCAATTGGAAATCAAAAAATAAAAAAAGTACAGACGAATTGAGAACCATCCTCCTTTTTGAAGTCGGGTTAAAAAGAGTGGTGAGTCGGTGATTGAAAAATAGTAGGTCTTCTTCTGGGCTATCAGCCCTACAAGAATATGCAATTCGCAAATATTACGGAGAAGTGTCATGTAAAGTTACCCATTTCCTGGTCTAGAATAGAATACAGCCATCACAAGTAACAACCATATAATGACTGTAACTAATACTGTCAAATGTATTAGGTTACTTTATTTATGTATGTGAGGCTGTGCTGTCTGTACTGTTTGTAAAGAAGTACATACAATAGTAGGTATAGAAACTATTCTATATCTGTATATATTTTATATTACATACATGCATAGAGTATTTTCCGTTTGGACGGGAGTACAAAGTATAGGGGAGAGGCGGATGGTTAGAGAAATGGACATAAGCGTGAAACCGTTGTACATGGCCATTATAGTTACTGAAGGATTACAAGTTGTGTCCCTGTTAAGCTTACACCGTCACCAAATCCTATGTTGCATTTATATATTATCCACCCTGATTTTATGTCATCCTCCTATAAAAGTATTCACACGAACACCAAATGTACCACTCGAATACAGAGTGATTTTTAAACTACTGAAAGCGTTATAATCAGTTGATGAAGAAGTATCGATAGTGAAATAAACGTTACTGTAATCGAATATTGAAATAACTGCATTTCTTTTGGAGGAAATTCGCTAAAAATTAAAATTAATTTAAAATAAAGTTTGCTTTGAAGATAGAAGTTTCAAATTGTTGAAACCTTCGAATTATTAACACGTGATATATGGAAGTAGGAAAAGTTAGACGAAATAACATCTAGATTCGATCATGCAATCGAGCAGAGAGAAAATCTCAATTAAATATTTTAAAAAACCCTCACGTAAAAATTATACAAACAATATCAAATTTATTTGAAAATGACAATGAAAAGACAATACCATAAAATGGTTTTACAAATGACTAGTAATGTTCGTTTCTCTTGGGGATCCTGGAGAGAAATTTTGAGATATTATCAACATAAAACAAAAAATAAAGCTACAGAATGAATCTAACTTGTTCTATTCATTCACATAGAGGACGCCTTTGGCTGACGTAATAAATCACCATGAAATCGGTCCGTAACCATCGTACCCATTTACAAAATCCTAGAGCACATCAATCTCCAAATCACAGACAACCAGACACGGTACGCCCATGCTCCAAACCATATCTAAAAATTTTTGACTATAGTTTTAGAAACACAATTCACTTCTTCGGAAAATATATGATAATAACAAAAATGTACAAATTTTAACAAAAAAGTAAACATATCCAGGTGTTTCTATACCTACAGAATTCTCTTACCATTGTTTATTTTACATCTCCACACGTATGAAAGTATGATTCTGTAAGCTGTATTAGTTGTTTGAACTGAAATTGCCGAAAAATGTAAATTTAAATTTTTCTTGTAGCTCTTACTTCTCTTTATCTCCTAAAGAGATGTATTTTTATGAAATCAAATAATTAAACCATTTTAAAAACACTTATACCATAATTGTTTTGCGCCTATCAAGATTTCTAACCATTGCAAACTTTAGATAAATTAAAAATTAATCTGCATAGTGGACATCTCGTTGTTTCAAATAAAATTTACTTATAATACGTGAATTGAAATTCAGACATATTATTCAGACATAATAAGTATAAATGACTTCCCTAGTGAAATGATATATACAGAACCTCATGCACAATCCATAAACAGTAGGAAAATTACACTGCTATATGCAGACGACAAGGTATTCTTTTCTCAAACTAGAATACGTTTGTAAAGTGCACTGAACCAGCTGCAAATTTAGTGCGAAGAAAATAAGCTAACAGTAAACGAGAAAAAAACAAAATTAATGGTATTCAGAAAAGGAATGAAGCTGGGTTAACAAACATAATGGCATATAAAAATTCAAATATAGCGAATGTCAATAGTTTAAATTATCTCGGGATAACATTTAACTGGAGTGGGAAAGTAGGGAAGCATTTCGAATAAATTTAAAAAAAGAAAACCGCATGTATTGTAATTAGTGGCTTGCAGCAATAATCATTTACGGTTTTTAAAATTTTAATCGAGCCAATGTTACTGTTAGAAGTGGGGGACTTTTGTTACAAGTGGGAGACAGCTACTAATTGAAGTCCTTATTTACAAAAACTTAATTCGTGAAACATTAGGGCAACATAAAACAAGCTAACAAAATTAAAATTGCAGGACGTGTGTATATCAAAAACGTCGGTGGAAAACTACAGTAGTTAAGGGGCGGCAGGTGGGGGGGGGGGGTGTTAAAGTTAAAAATAAGTTTATTTACTTGAATATAACTGTCGAAATACTAACCTATGATTTGATTAAACAAATCAAAATAATTACTGACAAGACAAAAGAATGGGAGTGTAAAAAACGAATGCGAGATATACAAGAAAAGGTTATAAAGGTTATATGCAGGATTTAAACTTGGAAACTGGAAGTATAAAACAGGAAAGATAAAGCTGGAAATAAGATATGTGGTAAGCAAAATGAAGAAAATGAAAGTCATTTGATTTTGGAATGCCCAGGTATAAGTACGATAAAAATATTTGCGAAAACAGTTTGACTGGGAAAATATGATTATTAAAATCAAGAGTGATCTATTTATGATGTCTCAAGATCAGAGAAATTTGGAATCAAAAGTTATAGTGCGATGTATTATTTATTATGTAATATTTTATTTGTTTGTTTTTAAATTTTAATTTAATTTTATTGGTAATTAACCCAAATGGGTATTACAAATAATAATAATAATAATAATAAAAATAAACATAATAAGTTCACAAAAACAATAATTCATTCGTTAAAGACCGTACGATGAGTTTCTCGTACATTCGACAAAATATATCATTAAATAGATGCAATTGTAATTGGTAAGCTCACCGTTCCAGACAAACGAACGTCTATGGTTCCAGTCCTAGTGGTTGCATTATCTATCATTTTTAATTTTAATCGAATTTCCTATCCCCAAATGTATACAGTTTTTTTTTTTTCATATAAATGATGCTCGTAGTATTTCGCGATTTGTCGAGTAACCTTTCATTGTCTGAAATTGGAAATCTCATTTTATTATTGGTTACGGATATACGTAAATTTAAGTGTGATATGTTATCTATTGATGATGTTAAAAATAATTATACTATACATAAATAAATGTTCCTGTATTATTGTACATAATTCGTCTATATACAATTCCATAATACAACAAAAAAGATGACAACCAGAAACATTCACATAATACTTCCTATCTTTTACTGACATTGACTATTTACTATACAGAAAATACTAGAGTGAAACTTCTTTAGCGTGATTTCAACCTGTGTTGTTCTTATCGTTATTGAAACTGTCTGGAAGAAAACAAAATGGTCCGGGAGGCCAAAGGGTTTTTTCAGGATGATGAGCATCAAGCTGGTACTTTGTAGCTACTTACAATACCCAAAACAATACCCAATAGACAATACCCAGTCGATATCTACTAGATAGGAGGTTCCATGGACATTTGAAGACATTTTTCCGATACTCCATCTTCTTCGAAAATTTGCTAAAAGGAAGTGTATGGAGTTACATCTATACATTTCAAATCCTTAATCGAATTGATATCAAATTGACAGATAGATATATACAAGTTTGTCTGTAATCATGTATCACTATTTAGGATTGATGGACATTTGCGAAATTATGCCATCGGTACAACTCCAATACTACCGTACTTAGGTAAAAGGTAGTAAATGAAATTAACTACCTTTTCATTAATTTTGATGCTAATAGACTTGTCCGATGATTCTCTACATATCAATTATAATATGCATACCAGTCCAACTGGCCGAGTTTCTTGGAAACTGGGAGGTTATGGGTTCGAATCCTGACATCAGTAGTTTGTCAATTATTAAGAAGAAGAAAAAGAGGGCGGTTAATTGACTAAACTGTCGAGTATAGACAAGAACGAAGTAACCGGCTATGCTTGAGAAAGTTTTCTACAATTTCCTTCACGATCTCCAGATGAATATCGGCATAGTTCTTATCATAGTCGGCTGCAGCCGCATATCCTACAAATTCCTAGTCTATACAAAAACATTCCTTCCACTTCACTCAGATCCTCACATTCTTAGGCTTTACAATGGACCTTATGGTCGAAGTGTAGGCCGTCTAGGGCAGCCTCTACAATCTGTCTATCTATCTCTAATATATATCATTAAGAAAGTTATTTCAATAAAATAATATATTTTTAAGTTAGCCAAATATTTCAAGGTTAAATTTCCTCAATATAAAAGCAGTAAATACATTTTTCAAAGCAAAAATACAGTAGTTTTCAAATTGTAATAGTTTTTATCCACTAAAAATATATATACTGCTTTTTTACTCTTTATAAACTGTTACGATAATATTTTTATATGTATTGGCTAAGGATAAAATCAGTAGTTGTAGCTTTACTTCTTTGATTTTGTGATGCGATACTGACTAGACAATAATTATTGTATCACTTATGACCATTTTATATATAAGAAATAAATGAGAAATATGAAATTTTTCCGAAATTCCGGGAGTGTATATCTTTAGAGTTACATCTTCACATTTCGCAAATCACAAAGATAGATATTAAACAAGTTTGTCTGTAATCCTGTATTAAATAATGAGAGTACCTACATAGTAAATAAAATAAGTTTATAACATGGCCGCAAAAAATGAATTGCAACTACGCTTTTTTACATTTACGTAAAAATTAATTAACTTATCTATGTCACTGTTTTATTTTAATATACCATCTTACAAATTTCATTCGTCGGATACATGCAAAATAATCCCTCTATATTTTCAAATCGAATTGAAGTTTCTCAATTGACTCAATGTATATTTGACAATACATAAGCATTTCCTCAACTTTAACACGTGTCAAAACTCCGCCGGGTTCCCGTATTGCTAACAATAAATTCAATACTTTTTTTTTAATATTATAAATTCTTGCACGAAGCACAAGAGGGAACTAATAGCTTATTTAAAAAAACTGATTAAATGTGGAAGGACAAATAATTTTTCAAAGTTCAGGATACATTTATTGGAAAAATGCATTAAACAAAGGAAATCGAGATATTAAATCGATCAAATTTAAGAGATTTGATAATTAAAATAACTGTAACGTGAATCGATGCCCTTTAGTTTTCGTATTTAAAATCACAGAAAATTATATTTGTACGAGTTTTTCTCGTAACAGCTCCAAATATATGTTTATTACAAGCTTTTATTTAATGTATATATATATATATATATATATATATATATATACATATATATATATATATATATATATGTATATATGTTCGGGTCAAATCTTGCAATCTGAATTAGAACCACTTCCTCTTATCCTACGGAATTTAATTTTTATATGTTGGTTCGGTTCTGATGACAATGAATTTTTATGGTAAGCATGACAAGAATGGGGTAGGGGGAAACACAAAATTTGGTATATCTCTCTTAATATTGAAAAAATCGAAAAACACATAAGAAATAAAGTTGTAGAAAATTAGATTTACTCTAATTAAGTTTCTAATCATTTTTTTCTGTTTCTCTAATATTTACAGACATATTGACGGTTTAAGATTGAAACTTTAAATCCTAAATATCTCTGTACACATTTTAAATTGTTTTTTGTAAACTAGCGTCTATTTATTTCCATTGTTAGTATGGTTGCCTTTCGGTTATATTATACTAACGGAAGCGACTAGCGTTTACTTACTTTGACATTTAAGTAATATGTCTGAACATTGATAACATTTCTTGACATCAAATGCTTGATATGAAAAATCATACACGTCTAATTATTAATTTTGTTTATTTACTATTAACATATTTTAAATTGTGTTTTGTAAACTAGCGTCTATTTATTCCCATTGTTAGTATGGTTGCCTTTTGGTTATATTATACCAACGGAAGCGACTAGCGTTTACTTACTTTGACATTTAAGTAATATATGTCTGAACATTGATACCATTTTTTGACATCAAATGCTTGATATGAAAAATCATACACATCTATTATTAATTTTTTTATTTACTATTAACATATCCCCAACCCTAGATGTGTATGATTTTTCATATCAAGCATTTGATGTCAAAAAATGTTATCTCTGTACACATTCGTGTTGTAGAAAAAAATGATGAGGCAATGAATTGTAGCATATATAATTTTCTACAACTTAATCCTTACACATTTTATATTTTTCTAATATTAAATGAGATATTTTATATTGTGTGTTTCTTCTTTCTCCAAGCACCATGATAGTAGAGTTTGTAGTTTCCATAGATATGTCAAATCAACAAGATCTTAATAAAAATATGACACACCAAACTGTCAAAATTTAGAAAAAATTAATAATTGACATAAATTTTCTATACTATATTCGATATATACTTTCTTGGGTAAGAACTGGATTCTAAGAAATGAATGAAACTATAACATAAAAAATAATTTTTTAGAGCTATTCATAGCCATTCAGTATAATATTCAAAGAATATATCTGAAGAATATATTCATGGCTGGCAATAAAAAACAAAAAGTTTGTCATAGAAGTGTTTAAAAATCGGGGAGGATACCTAATTTTTGGAATTCTCTTAAAAAAATTTTTTTTAAAGTAATTTTATCCGTATTCGAACTTTTTATTTTTTAGTACTAAATTAACTAGTGTTTCACGAGGCACGAGGCGAGGTGAGGTTTTGGTATCACCTCGCCTCGCCTCGCTTTTTTAAATATCAAGAATGTTGGCTAGCCTCGCCTGGCCTCGGTTGGGTCATCTATCTAAAATTTTTACTAACTTTGACTTATTTTGCATGAATGTACATAATATGGTAAAAAAAACTTATATATATATGTATATAAATTTTAGAGACGATGACTTTCGACATCTACTAGGTAGGATCGCTGGACGTTTGAAAAATATTTGCCAAATAATCTATCTATTGCTTCATGTATATTATTTATTTTTTTTTAATTTACTTTTTGTAAATTTGCTTCGGCCGAGGCAAATTCCTCGCCTCGGCCGAGGCGAGGATTTTGGGACAATATACCTCGCCTCGGTTAGTAAAGAGGATTAAAATTTTGAACCTCGCCTCGCCTGGCCTCGTGCCTCGTAACCGAGGGCCGAGGCGAGGCGAGGTTACCTCGTAGCCTCGGTGAAACACTAAAATTAACGGGCAAACGACCAGTCAACAATGACGCTTTAAATGAAATGAACAGGTTAGGAAACATTTAGATACAATAACACAGCGATAACTAAAATAAATTAATAGTAAAAAAAACAGTTTTATAAACAAGCTTTTATTTAAAGACTCTAAAAATAAACTTTAAAAATAAAAAGGCGTTAAAAATAAAAAAAATAAACTTTAAATTGAATCAAACCCATTAATTTATTACCTAACAAAATTTATATGATATTAAAGCTTATCGCGAGATTTACTTGTGCATTAAAAAAAAGGTAAATACATCTATACAAGTAAATCTCGCGACAAGCTTTAATATCATATAAATTTAAATTTTATTTATTTTCTTCTTTTTAGAGCATTTAAATAAAAGCTTGTTTAAAAAAAATTTTTTTTACATTAATTTATTTTAATTCAACTATAAAGTACATTTAATTATTATTTATTATGAGAAAACCTTACAAATTAAGAAATAAGGCAGACAAAGTTATTAATATCCTACTAATACTTAATAAATATATGTTCTTATGAATGCCAAATTAGTATAATACGCAGCCTTACATACACAAAGAGTTTTTCAAATATTGAGAGTGAAATTAGTTTAAACTCTTAAAATATCATTATACTAATTTTTAATTAGCATCGATATTGTGAAATAGTTAGCTAATTACTATTTTTAATTACAAAAGCATTATGCTCAAATATCGATTAAAATGGAAATATAATTACATAAAATAATAATGTTTTGTTTCTATATAATTATACATGTCTATTTAATAATGATTATCCGTTACTGTGTTCCGAATTTCCCTCTCCAAAAGTAGGTTATAATCATAATCAATATTTCGCCATACAAGCTTTAAGCAATTTACACACTTATGACGGTTGAGTTTTTTTTAATATCCTGAGACTAATATCGAATTATGTAGTTTCAAGTACATTCATAAATTGGCATATCAGTAGAAGAATAATCATATTTTAAACAAGTTTTGATTCCAGCCATTTTTCACTCTTTTTATTTCGAAAACACATGTCCAATTATTTCTAACATTCTTTGACATCAAATATGAAAAATAAAAACACATCTAGTATGTGTAGCGTAATTACGACCTATGGCACTCTAGACCGACGCTCTAACTCTGAGCTACCTGAGTTGTTATGGTAATAGAATGCATATGATTTCTCACTCTCTTAATGCTCCTATATTTTCATTTGTTTATTTACTATTAGCATATTTATTAAATTTTTTTTTATTAACTATCGTCTAATTATTTCGGTTAGTGAATATATATTCATCGAATTTTATGGGATGACATATATTCATATTTATATATTTATTTAACACATGCCCTTTATCAGCCTCTAAGGGGATTCGTTTCGAAAAGTTTCTTTTTTTTGTGCACTTCGAGTTTAATCTTCCATATTTTACTATACTCCTACGTCAATATATATAGTATCACATTTATAACTTCTTTGAAAACAAACTATAACCGTTTAATTTTTAGAATGATCTGAAGTGGAAAAGTTGCACACCTATTGTGAATCTAACGAGGAATTACAATCCGATCCGATACGGAAAATTATAATCCTCGAATGTCTAGAAAACGCAGCAAGAGGCTAAAACATCGTCGGCTGAAACGGTATAACACTTGCCGCCTATAAAAGAAGTCCAGGGTTTGATTGCCGATCAGTGTTGTTCAAAAATTTACTAGACAAATTCAAATTTTGCCCCTATTCCTAGAACATTTGTTTGTATTTTATAAATACGTATTTTGACTACAATGTAGTCATCAGCAGTATGAATTAGCTAATCGTAACTATCTCTGGGATATGGATTCAGTGATGTCTTGCTTGTTGCTTGGTGAGACACGCAAGTAAAAATTGTTATTTTCATTTGATATTTTATTTATAAATCGTAAAGGTAATATGTATTAAAATGATCTTCTGACTAAACACGTTAATGAATGGAAGAAGCCCGGGACCCGATTATCTGGAGCTGTGTTATTTTAAGCGAATTTCCTCCAAGGATATCAGCTTTTGTTTTTGTACCAATGTTGGAATTTCATAAAAATTTCTTCAAATGTTCATCGATCCTACCTACTAAATGTCAATAATCACTATCGTTAAAATTCGTATATATGTTCCAATCGGAATAAAACTGTGACCATTACAGAGTCCACAGCCACACATATATATATAGTCCACAGCCATATATATATATATATATATATATATATATATATATATATATATATATATATATATATATATATATATATATATATATATATATATATATATATGTATAAGTACATATATGATTGGAATGAAATTTGGTATTTGAAGCGCTTTTAGTATTCAAACGGTTCGTTAATGGGTAAAATCGAACGAGGGGAAAGGGGGTTTAAAGGGAGGGGGAAACACAAAATTCGACATATCTCCCTTAATATTGGAAAAATCGAAAAATTTATCAGTAGTTAAGTTGTAGGTACTTAGTTTTACTGTAATTTTGTTCCTTATCGTTTTTACGTTACACTAACATTTACGGAAATATTTACAATTAAAGATTGAAAGTTAAAATTCTAAATATCTCTGTTCACATTAGAGTTTGAGAAAAATGATGAGGTAAGGATGAATTGCAGCAAACTTAATTTTCTACAACTTTACTCCTTATACATTTTTCGATTATTCTAATATTAAGAGAGATATTTTGTGTTTTCTTCTTTCTCTATGCCCTCTTTCCCATTGACTTAAAACCATTTAGAAATAAAATTAGCGATCGAAATACTAAAATCATATCAGATTCAATTTTTCATTTTGATCAGACTAAAAGTTGGACCGCTAGAGAGTCATTTACAATTAAACACTTATAAATGTGTACCAAAGAATCTTGATACTTTGTACCCTTTATACTTAATTTTAATCTTTATACTTTATATTTTATAGCTTATTGTTTATGGAACGACTCGATTGGTAGTCTTTTTAAAGCATTATTTCGAAATTAGTCAGCTCCTGCGTAACGAATTTTTTTTTTCACTTCATTATTATTATAAATTTATAGACAAGTCACTATTTTGAATAAAATAACGTGCTAAAAATTATTGATAAAAAGCATTTTGTGATTCAAGAACATTAAGTTTTAAGATTTATAGTAAAAATAATTAAAAACTTATAAATGTGTACCAAATAATCTTTATACTTTGTACCTTTTATACTTATTTTTTTACTCTTTATACTTTATATTTTATAGTTTATAGTCACTTTAAAGCTTTATTTCGAAATTAGTCAATCCTAATCCGATTTCAATGTTTTTTTTTTTAGATTTTCTTATACACATTGAGACATCCATTGGTTAAACATTACCTATCTTTTTGAAAATCGAAATGGAAGGGTTCGTGAATATTTATCATTGATAAGTTATATTAAATTTTCAATATAATTGACTTACTTTTTTATTAATTTTTTTATTTAATAATGGTAATTGTGGCAGAAGGGAGGTTGAAGTTTGACAAGGCTTCTTTGTCAAACTTCGACCTCCCTTCTGCCAAAATCTAGTCCTTTTTTACCGACTCCTAAAGAACAAAGAATCCGTATGGAAACTTGGAATTTGGTAGGTTCTGCAACTGCAACCGACTTTGATAGGAAGTATGCCGATATTCTTCTGGAGTTCGTGAAATGAACCCTATCATTCTTGTCCAGACGCCAACAGTTTAGTCTATTATTATTTATTGATTTATCTACCTTTGAAACCACGGCCACTTAGACTGGATTTACTATTCCGTTTATTTCTGAAACGATTCCTTAAAAACATCGAATAATTTTTTTTGTACTGCGCTAATACAGCCAATCAAAAGTTTTTGATCATCACTTAATCGTTCTTTATTTAAAGGAAATTTCCATCTTCACTATTTTACAAACTCTATTTAAATAAGAAGTAAGGATCTATTATTTGATAACCCATTACCTGTGTAGGTATATAATTAAAATTTATCCCTAATGAATTTAATAAACAAAATTTTGGTATGTGTTCTTTGATATTAAATATATATAATTCACAGTTACTTTGTAGTTTTAATTGTTTTGTTTAGGTGTACCTTACGGATGGATATATAATATAAAATTATTTTTGGGATATTATCTTATAATATTTACTTACTAGATTACTACTCTACAAAACACTAATTGTAAAGATCAAAAATAATTATTTACACACATAAGTTTCAATTAATTTTTCAAAATATTTAATGAGAAATTATATTATCTGTACGTACAATATTATATGGTATCTATGGTTTTGTCAAGGTGAAGTTGAAGAAGTAGTCCACCTTAAAAATTATTCTTATAAATATAATGACTTTGAATTAAGTCCTGGGCAAAAACGACATCCACCATTTTAAGTTTATAAATTATGAAAAGCATATAATTTTTAATCAAGAAGGAGGGTAATGTTGAAGCGAAACAGACATAAGGTATCTATAATATAAGCAGTGTACACTCGGCAGTGGACAATAATTTTGGTTTGTGTGTAAAATGTTCTTTTGGATATTCAAAGACAAGACAATATTTTATATTATAGAACCGAAGATCATGCGCGGATCCAGCCCTCAAAAAAGTTTGTGGTCACAGCCACCCTAAAATCGGCCAAGTGCGAGTCGGAGTATGAACTCGCTCATGATCGATATAGTGCATTCCTACAAAGGAGATGTTTACAAAATATATGACGCCCTGAACAAGATTTTGTACAGTGTATAGTTCCACGTGGACAAAGTCGTGGGGCGAACACCAGTAAATTAATAAACCTGTAAAATGTAAGTTTGTTCGCTCACGAAAATTACAAAAGTAAATGAGTGTTGGTTTGCACATCACAGTGTCACATTTAGACTCAAACCGAACTACTCAATCGATTTTGATGAAATTTTTACAACTTCAAAGGATATCAAATTAAATTAAATGCCAGTATGCATTTTATATTAAATAATTTTATTTAGGTGCTTACTTACGTTTCTTTTTCGTGAAAACGTTGATAATTTCATCAATATCCAGGTTCACATCTTTGTGTATATTTAGGAGAGCTAGCCCGGATAATCTTTCCTGTGCCATTGAGGCACGCAACCAAGATTTTTGGCTAGCACCAACTCAAAAATAAAAATATTTTATTTGGAAGTAAATTAAAGTAAATAAATAACGCAATTATTTTTTACTTTTTAGTGCATTGTTTCATAGCAGATTTTTAAATAAAATTTGTTATGTTCTTGTACAAAATAGTTGATCAATTTATATCTACAAAAAATGCACACTAAATTTAAAGCCCTAAATTTGCATTTTCCAGAAATATACCCTAGATGATTGATTTTGTACGTTCCACTTTATAATTAGAAATATCTAGCTAGGAATATAATAGCCACTAATATTTATTCTGCTAGTTAATTATTGAAGTGAAGGTATTATTATATTGATAATAATGAGCTTAATTAACTAATTATAATGGGTGTGTAATAACACATACATACACAAATATACGTACATAAACATAAACACATTGAAACGCAAATATGCATTGATTAGTTATGAGGTAGGTAGATACACCAACTACATAACTCGTCGACGTTCACTGTTGGTTGTTAGATTGTTAACAATAACGGAGTTATGAATTATTATCGTATATTCCAGGCCATTGCTCACAGAGATGATACCATTGTAATGAATTAATTAGAATTGATATGATGAATATGTTTTTTGATTTTGGATTTCAAATTTATTTATATGGTATGAGTCAAATTCGCTTCAAAACGGGGGTTTCAGGCAGATTTCTCGGAACCGCAATTTTGTTTTTAAATCGATTCATCTTGACATCTTGAATATGACCCGAAATTTTTACGGTCTGACTCGTCACGGAACAAGGTTAAAATTGAATTAGTTTAAAACAAAAAAAGCGTTTTTTCTTAATATCTTTTTTAAAACTAAAAATTTTAAAAATGGCAGAATACTATTCAATTCGATATAATAAAAGAAAATAAATGAGCCCATGAACATTGAAATCAGTTTATTAGAATTCGAGAAAAAAATTCCCAAAGTTCAAAAAACGCAAAAATTTTAAATCAAAATAAAAAATTCTAAAAATTACTTAATTTTTTTTAACAATGACAACACATGCCTTTTATATGTTAAAAATAATGTGCCCAATTTTAGTCCTTTGAAAAAATTAGGTTCCCGGCAATTAATAAAATACTATGTCACCGATTTCTATGAATAAAAAGGATGCATTTTATTTTAGATGAATAAATCTTTTTTTTAAATGAAAGGTCTTTAAAATATCTATAAAATGAAAAAGAAAATTATTTTTTTAACTGTATTTTTATCCATTATTTTTGAATTTGTTTATAACGCGCTATAAACAAATTAAAAAAAAAAAAGAAAACAGTTAAGAAATTAGTTAAATTTAAATTATTTATACTTTATTTATTTATTTAAATAATTTAAACTTTATTTTCTTTTAACTTATATATTTTTTATAAATCGTTAATTTAAAAAAAAAATATAACCATACGTTAACTTTTAAGAGAGTCTATAAAAAATATATAAGTTAAAAGAAAATAAAGTTTATTTGAATAATGTCATAACTGTTTTTTTATTTTTTTATTTTTTTATTTTGCGGTTCCAAGCAACCTGCCTGAAAAATGATAATTTGACTCTACCACTAATAATTAAATAATATTATTTTCCTTTTTATTGTTTGTCAAATTCATTGAAAATTGGCAAGGTATCGAACAATTATAACTGTGATAATTAGGTACATACTGGGTTCTGAGCATGTACTGTTTTTCTAAACACACAAAAGTGTTTGAATAGGTGAGTTTATTTCACATACCAAGTTTCTTAAGCGTCTGCAGTCGATCAGTCATTACAAATAATTGAGTCATCAAACGTTTGAAAATGATTCAAATTTTTATGATTATGAAAAAAAGTTTAAAAAAAAAAATGTATTTAATTATTTTTCGTCTATCGATAACGCCTTAAAAAATTCGTTATGCAGGAATTGCAGAAACTGCGTCAATTTCCTTAGAATACATAAATTAATCTCTAGCGGTCACAATTTTAGTCTTAGTCGTATCTGATATGATTTATTATATACATTTTTAACATCTATTAGGTAGTATCGATGAACATTTAAAGAAATTTTTCCGAAATTCTATCATCGGTACAAAAGCAAAGGCTGCATTTCTTTCGAAGGAAATTCACTAAGACATGGATGACTGACGATGGGCAGACTGAAAATCGGATGGACAGAAAGACTAACTAGAATATTTTTTACAAAATTAAATTTCTAAAATATTTTCCTGTGATCAATATTAATATACACAGGGTATTAACAGCAAGCTCATATGCGTCTGATATCGACGCGTTTATTGACACATGATTATCTTCATGATTCGATGGGTATTTTTGTTGGTATTACGTTGTTTTAAATAGTACACGTGGCGGAAACCCCGTTGAAAAATTAACAAATTGCATTTAACCGTTCTGCACTCTTGAAAAATACAAATTCTTTATCTAATTGTTTAAATTAAACAAGCGATTTAATTACTATATTTGGTTTCATAAAAATGTATAAATTAACTTTTATAAATTAGCTTTTATAATTGTTTGAACTGAATGATCCATTTTTTCCAATTTGAAGATATTTGACTATTTAGATTCAAATTCCTTGAAATTATACAATTAATTTCAAATTTTTGTAAATTGCATACAAAAATTGCATATGTCTTTGTCCCCGGACAAAATATCCCCGACAAAATATCCCTGCCAAAAAATCTCCGGGACATAATATCCCCAGACTAAAGATCCCCGACGAATTATCCCAAGGACAAAATATCCCCGACAAAATATCTCGAAATCTTTGAAAGTACATAATAATATCAATATTAATAATAATAATAATAATAGTTTTTGCCACGATATCTGAGATATATAGAACGCCTTTTAGTGTGGGCCCCAAAAACACGCAAACCCGACTAACTCGGGGTATAACCGTTGAGGGGAAAGATTATAGTACTCGGTTGTAATAGTTACCTTATTTAATTTTAATAATTTTTTGACACTATCTCAAATGTATAGAACGCCTTTTAGTACGAAGGCCCAAAAACACGCAAACTCGACCAACTCGGGATATGACCGATGGAGTGAAAAATTGTAGTACTCGGTTGTAATAGTTTCCTTATTTAATTTCAATAATTTTTGCCACGATATTTGAAACATATAGAACGCTGTATATTGTGAGCGCCCAACAACCCTGAACAACCTGAGATATTTTTTTTTCATTATCAAAAGATATTATGTCGGGTGATATTTTGTCCTTGGGATAATTTATCTGGTGATATTTTGTCCTGGGATATTTTGTCAGAGACATTTTGTCTGAGGATCAAGACGGTTTTCACACGCACTTAAACAATATCAGTAGGTTATAGTGTTCCGGTTAGGGATCCTCAAAGTTCTTTCCAATTAATATGAGCGAGTTTGTGAATTTTTTACAAAAATTAAACTATAACTACGTTGAGGATAATGAATCACCAATATTGAAATAAAATGAAAATACATATTTGAACCAATTATAATATGGTATCATATTTGACTGTTAGTAAATAGATTTTTCCCAATTAAAATTTGTTTTTAATAAATGATATTTTTTATGAACACAAAATTGCATGATATTATATCATCATCGCACATGTGTTTATCTAGTCGAAACAAAATAACAAAATTATGTTTGTAAATGATCTCTTTGTTATCAACTGAACAACTGAATTCATGATTTAGTTGTTTTTTATTGTCAATAAATAGTTTCACATAATTATTGGTTGTCATATGATGATTAAACACACAACATCCCTGTCAGCTGAACAGGAAAGATACCTGCCATATGTACAAAGGATTATTTATCATTTGTGTGTATGTATGTTAGACTATATCATCATTATTAATTGTCATAGAACTGTCTACCAACATGTAATCATGTTTCAATGCATGAATTTTTCCCCCATTGCTTATATTTACGACGTGGTCTCTGATATTTCAGGAATCCTTACCAATCCTAAGTTAAAAGAATTGAAACTGAGATGATAAAACACGAGCTTTATGTTAAAAAACTTTATAAATTTATAAGGAATCGCCAAATTTCCGAGTCGACTGGATCCAACTAAAACAAACAACAAAATTGTATTTAAACGGTGCCATAATTCTTCATTTTCAAGATAAACACCCAAAGAAGGGTCGCTAAAACCAGTTACTTAAATTAACTTCTAGATTAGATAGTAAATTGTTCATCATATAAGAAAAACAGTGTAAATAGATATTACTAGCCTGAATGATAGGAAAAATATCACTTTTTCCTAAATAGTACCTTTCTTTCATGAAGACTATCAAACAATGCTATACGTGAATACGTGCTAACCATATTTTATTGATGTGCTAATGTTGCATCTATATGAAAGGTACCCAAAATAATCACGACTGAAGAACTAATTTCAATAATAATAATGGACGGCAATAGATGGATAGAGATAGATTGTAGAGGCTGTCCTTGACGGGCTACACTTCGACCATAAGGTCCATTAAGATGCCTAAGGATGTGAGGATGTGTGTGGAGTGAGAACAATTTTTGTGTATAGACTAGGAACAGGTACGATATGCGGCTGCAGCCGACTATGATAGGAACTATGCCGATATTCATATGGAGCTCGTGAAGGAAACTGCAGAAAACCTTCTCAAGCATAGCCTAGTTACTTCGTTCTTGTCCATACGCCGACAGTTTAGTCAATTAACCGCCCCTTTTTTTCTTAATAATTGGCAAACTGCCGATGTCGGGAGTCGATCCCATGACCTCCCAGTTGCTAAAAAGACATACTGCGCAGACATAACTCCTTAGATCGCTCGGCCCCTTGGACTGGCATGAACGGCGATAATGGCAGCAAATATCTCTTGACTTGTTTGGGCATATTTTTTAGTACTACAAGATCACGAAACTGAGCTTAATTTTTACTAGAATTCCAACTTTCTAGATTCAGTACTCCTCTTGTTGTTGTAAAGTCACGAAATGTTTAGTAGTCATTACTTTCGAAAGCTATGAGGAGGTTTCTCTAATGAATAGGAATAGTTTGTAATTTGGAACCATTTTTCTGGACCGTCGAAAGCTTAATGTCTCTAAATATAAAAGTTCCAATGTGGATATAGATGTAATGAAAACTCTACAAAGATAAATGACTACGGAGCCTGATTATATACAAAACATCTCTTAGCTGATATTTTTCTACGATCATCAAATTTTAATATAAATTCATGTATTATACAACCATGAATACCTACATGTTATATGCAATCTAAAAATTATGCAAAATATATTATTTTCTGTTTAAAGTAAACTAATATTTGTTTAACTCATTATTATATCAAAAAATATTTATGTTGTACAAACAATGTGTTATTTCATATTATGTATACCTACTTAGATTAAACAGAAAAAAAAACTACAAGTCAGCAAAAAACCTACAAAAATGCTGGATAATATTATTTATCAATTCGAATTTTGTCTAGACTACATATACTTACAAGAACAACTACTAAACTCATGACTGTCATAAAACTTTTTGCGTACTTTCGAAGCAATCATATAGATATGTACTTGAGTATAATCCTTTAGAACATTCGTCGTTGATTGAATGAACGTTGAAAGAATTATGTAAACACTAAGTGGAATCTAATTGAGAACTTAACATTTTGATATAAAAACTTTTATAAAAACTTTTTCAATTTTCACGCGACCATGGCCAATACAACTACAAAATATCTAAAATTATACCCAAGCGATTGGTACTTCTCACTGTTTATCATTCTAGCGCAAAAGTATGTTCACATTCGCTTGATGAAAACTCAGAAAAATAATGATAACTGTAATAAAAATAATGAATATTTTAAATTATGATTCAATTGATGTGAGAGTGATGTTAACAAACGTCAATTGGAATGAAAGAAATTTTAACAAGAGTAATTTCAATAAAATTTATTTTATTTTAATTTATTTTGTTTAATTATTATTTTTTTTTATTTTGTCTATTGACATCGATTTTCTATTTATTTCTCATTGTCAAAAAGTAAATTACGACTAGCTAATTTATATTGATAATGACTACTTTGTACATTACATTTATTACATTATTACATTTCTTCTGTATCAATGGAATTTACATCATTTTCAAACTATCTTAAAATTTTCATGAAAATCATAAACATTTGTTTCGATTTAATAATTACAAGAAGCTTTCGTCAAGAAACGGCCCATTGAGTAGAAACGATTTTTTATAATAGTTTGATGTAAACCAAAGAATTATTAGAATAGGCTTTTAATTTGTAAAAACTTAAAAATTTATGAACAAACCTTATCAATTTCTCAAAAATTATCTCACTAGTAGTGAGGCTTACTCTAGTGACACCTCACATGTTCAAATCCATCAAGTCGTTTAGGCAACAGAGCGTTCCAAAGAAAACGACATACATACATACATACTTACACTCGAAAAAGTCGGGTAATAACCTATGAAGGTCTGAATGGACACTACATACTCTAACGTATGACTATTAAAACATTTTTGGTGAGTGAAGTTGTTTCTCCTCTCCAAAGTCGTGGCATGGATTCAGGTTGCATAAATAAAACACTTCAGATTTTAAACATTTATTATTATTTAAATGCCTGTGGGAAAAAAATCAGTTCGACAAAATCTCTGTTCATCGACTTGAGTATTTTACTGCATAGGATGCTGTCGATGGTCAAAGCTTATAACGAATACAAAGGGCGTCAAAATTCGAGCTATCATTTCAAAATTTTATAATGGATTTGTGCCTTATTTATTCAGTTTTCGAAAAAAGGCTTCGGCTAAGAATTTTTCATTATAACTAGACTAACAACTTTTATTCGAAACATTATTCCAAAATTTCGAATAAATAAGGCACAAATCAATTATAAAATTTTGAAATGATAGTTCGAATTTTGACGCCATTTGTACCTGTAGCCCGATAAAAGCATTTTAAATATATTTAGGACAAATCTGTCTGATCTGCCATACAACTTCAATAAACAGACAAACTCTGTATATAGATGCTGTGTGGCTGTTTTCACCAGATTTTATTCAGAAAGATTACTATTATGATTACTTTTTGTTCTACTTTATAGAAGAAAAGACAAACATAAAAGTAAATCTTCCATTAAAAAAGCATCATTCAATAAATTGTCAACAGATAAACCACATGCTGTGCAAAATTATACACAATCATACCATTGAGTATAAGGGTATACAGGGTATATCAGGGTATGGAACATATAATCGTATGACTGTCAGTTGTATATTTAATAGATTGACTCCGATTTTAGTAAAACATTATTTTCTCATAGTAATATAGTTGTTAGTTATAATAAGGTAAACTACACATACATTTCAGTTTCATCTAGGCAGTTATTCGCCAGTCAGTAGTGGATCGAAATGGGGGGAGGGGGCGTGTATGTTGGAAAAGGTGGTAGAAACTTTTATTTTTTAACTTGGGTGCAAACATGTTAAAACTTTTCAAATGATCACAAGAATATATATAAATTTTAGTTATTTAATTTGAAAAGTTAACTTTAAAATATTTTTTTCAATATACGTTTTAGAAAAAAATCTTTCAAACAAAAATTGAACAGTTTAACGGAAAAAAATTTCATGCAATACGAATATTTTTGTTCCGTGCTCACGTGGTAAATCTTATCTTTGAAACAGTGCAAGACATACCCAAGTCCTACCCTTTCCTAATCTACACACAAAATTCCTTGCCCTCCACTCACATCCTCACATCCTTAGGCATCACATGGACCTTATAGTCGATGTGTGTTCCGTCCAGGACAGCCTGTAAAATCTATATATCTATCTATCTCATAAAACAACTTTTTCATGCATCCAATATTTCTGGCGTAAATACAATATTTACGCCATATTTACCTCCCAAATTTGCATTAAAACTGAGGGATGTATGACAAAAAGTTTCCAATAAATTTGATTGTTTTTATATTATTATTTTTTTTAATAAAATTATTTTAGCAAATATTTACCCCTTTCCAACATAACTAAACGCTGGTTTAGTCCAAGCGGGGACCGTAAACAAACGCCGCCTATTTCTTTAGAGGATGAAAGGTTCAGAAAATATTTATTTTAAATAAAATTTCATTTTTTCATATCTATTACAGATTCTGAGATAAGAAATAGATAACAATGTATGGATTATAATAGAGATATATAGATTTCAGAAAATATAATCGATAAGAAATAAAAAACTAAGCCGTCGCGGCGACCCCTGGCACATGTGAAACACCGAAACTAATTTGTATAGAAAATGTGCATGAAAGGATGGTTTATTAAACGAAATAAATATGGCATAATCAAAAAATATGGCATAATCAAAAACAAAATATTCAGATTTTTTTTTTAAGAAAAAACTTATTCTTAATTTAAAAGATACATTACTTCCAAAAAATTAAAAACTAAATAATTTCTTCAAAATTGAGACGGCTCAATTATTTCAATCAGTTACTTAAACTATTATCATTATTATTATTAACTATTTTCTTTAGAAAATTTGCATTGCCAATGCAAAAACTCATTGCATTCTATGAATGAGTTTTTGAACCTGTATATGTACTGCCATCTATCAGCATCTTTTTTTAAACTGATTTGTTATCTATAATATCACCTATGTACAACTTTTTGACCAACAGTCGGTCTAACACGCCAATAAATGTTTCACATCAAAAAGGACATTCAAAAGTTGTCGCGTATGAAATAAAATTTTATGCGCAATGACAGATTTGGGAATTTGCGGTCGAATTTGGTTCTCGCAGGGTTGCCTGAACAATTGCTTGAAGTCAATATATGTACTATCTTTTCTGAAATTTCCATCCCCGAATTAAATAAGCATCGTTTTTCACGGTCTCCGCTTACACTAGAGTTTCATAAAACCATCAAAAAGAAACTGTATAAGAAAAACCAGAGTGTAGTTGTGTTGGATTGGGATAAATGTTTGTCAAACCCGCCTTTTTTAATTCTTCTGTTGCCTCAATATGTTGTAAGCATAGCGTTTCACCGAGGCTACTAGGTAACCTCGCCTCACCTCAGTCCTCGATTACGAAGCACGAGGAGAGGTTCAAGATTTTAATCATCGTTACTAACCGGCCGAGGCGAGGTATATCGTCACTAAAACCTCGTCTCGGCCGAGTCAAATTTACAAAGAAAAAATTTTTTATTTTTATATGCAGTGTCAGTGACAGTGTAATTATTTAAAAAATATATGTAATGTTAATACATGTTAAGTGTTATATCTTCCTCTTACGTATAAAAATAAAATAAAATGTTGTATCTATAATAAACATTTATTACAAGAATAATCAAAATTTTGAGGGTCTGTTCATTTTATATATAATACTGTAATACTATATTATATAACGTATGTTTTCATTATTGTTATTTCAATGAATAAATATATAATTAAGTTAAGAAATTTTAAAGAATTGAAAAAAGTTTAATTTCCATTATACTTACAGTAACTTGTATATGGGTTTTGCATTGGAAATCGTCGAAGCATTTTGAAGAACCTCTTATATAGTTCTTTAAATATCACGGGATATCATCTTTTCATAATATTTTTTTAGGACAAATTTTTTTGAATTTACTGTTTTCTTTCGAGGAGTCATAAAAATTTAGAGACTAAGCAACTTATATTCCATGTTTTAAAGACATTTATTTTCCAACAAGTTTTTTCAACCATATTTGGTACATTCATGCAAAATAAGTCAAATTTAGTAAAAATTTTACCTCGGGTGAGGCGAGGCGAGGATAATAGCTAACCCAACCGAGGCGAGGCGAGGCTGGTCAACATTCTACCTCGACCGAGGCCCAGGCGCGAGGCGAGGTTGATATTTAAAACAGCGAGGCGAGGTGAGGTGGTACCAAAACCTCGCCCCGCCTCATGCCTCGTGAAACACTACGTAAGCATGTGAAAAATGTTACCAAACTTTATAGAAAGAGTAGCTGCCAACACAAAGTTACATTTTGTGGCTTTTGGAGTAGAACATATACCTGAACACATTGTTCTCTAATAGGTTATCGACACTCTTTGACTAAATTTTGTCATTTTTAATGAAATCGGATTTCTGTTATACAATACATATATAACGCTTTCGACTTTCTTTAAGTACCTATCGAAAACATCATTTTTATATATAAAGACACACACAAATACATCCACACACTATTTTTTGATATTTTCCGTTCGTGGTGATGGCGTTGGGTACTTACATCATGATATTTATGGCAAACTGCCATAGTATTTGTATGTGATAGTACAAAATAAATGTGTAGCCTTTAAGTATATAATTTTAACTTTAATATAATCAGCTTTTTTACTGATAAAAAATAAGCCAGCAAAATAGTGTCAATATGCATTTAAAAATCTTTGTTTTGTCAAGTCTCAATTGTGACTAAAAAATATTATTATGTGTGTGTGTCAAAAAATTATAAGAATAAAATCCAAATGATGTTTTGTAATCTTATGGCGAATTGGATTTTGTAGCTTAGTTCGTTACTACTTACTCAACTAAGCCTGTTGTTCCTATATGCTTCCATTTTGGTGGTAAAATAAAACAGTACAATTTGGGTATAAATAGCAATATTTAGAAAAATCAATTTTAGAGAAATAAATGGCACACTTGAATAATATCTGGTACACTAAAGTTGAAGTCATTTTCTTTTATTAAATTTTATAATTGATTTGTGCCTTATTATGTCGATGTTCGGAAATAATTTTCGATGAAAGTAACTATATTTATAATGAACAGCTTTTATTGGGTGTATTTTTTGGAACAACGAATCAATAAGGCCCAAATCAATTATCAAATTTTAAAAAAATGACATGGACTTGGGTAAAACTGTTGAAAACTACCGTTCCCCACTCTTATCTCCAAAAGAATCGCTGTACAAACTTTATAAAATTAATAAAATTACGGATAATTAAAATTAGAATAAGTTATCGATTAAGGAAAAATTGTTAGAATTGCTAATTGTTTCGCAAAGAGGTCGGGGATTGAAACGAAAAAAAAATATTTCCAAGGGCACACTATGTAAGGTGACAAATGAAAGCTCAATGAAGCACGAATTTACCAATACATATAACGTATATTTTGGAAAAACTGCTGTTCCCAACGCTGAGGAAAATTTCGAATAAAGATAATATAGTATAGGTTAACCTATAGTTAAGGTACCTATAGTTTAGGTAATAAGTATAGGTTAAGGGAAAATTATCAGAATTATGAATTATTTAGTTGTGTGAAGTATAAATTAAAGGCTTCTTGAAACATCATTTCAGAAATGTATAATTATTTTTCATTAACATCTTTCTTAACAAACACTTCTAAAAATTGCAGTGCCCCAACGCATCTCCAAGTTTCAATAAACAAATATTGGTGAAAATCACGAATAAAGATTATAAGGTATAGATTGAATGAAAATTATCAGAATTGAAAAATTGTGGCACGAAAAATTGTTAATAAACAATTTAATTTAGAAACATTCAAAAATCTGTATATACTGAACATTAATAATTTTCACATTTAGGTTTTCACGGAACACTTGTATTCCCACCGATTTTATTATAAATGAGAAAATTAATTCGCTTTCATTTTCAATGCTTGAAAAAATATTCATTAAATAAAATTGAAAAAAATGTTTATTTTGTTACAGTTGCTCCTGTGTGTGTGGACAGTGAAATTAATGTAATTGGTGCATCACTTGATGAAGTGTTACGTGTTCGTTGTCATGTCACTGCAGATCCAAGTGATGTGACGTTTTTATGGCAATTTAATAATAGCGGCGAAAGTTTTGATGTATCACCAGCTCGTTTTGCCACGGCTAATGGAAGTTTCAGTGAATTAAAATATACACCGGCATCAGAACGTGATTATGGCACATTAACATGTTGGGGCCGCAATACAATTGGTGGACAAACGCATCCGTGTGTTTTTCAAGTGGTACCCGCATGTAAGTATAAAAATTTGCATAAGTTTTTAGTTGTCCGATCTTTAATTTTTAGTTGTGGAAAATTTATGCTAAAAACAAACCTTTTTGTTGTGAGACATCTAATGCAGCGGGTTAGACCGTTTGTTATCGGGCAACTGCCTGGCGAAATTTTCTCGCCACGCGATCAACAAGTCGTTTATTGGTGTATTAGGTATAACAAATTCTTTTAAAAAGGTGCTCATAGATGGCGTTACATATACAGGTTCAAAAACTCATTCATAGGTGGCAATGCATATTTTCTATACAGATAATGAATTTAGACAATGGCCCAATTCCAAATTCTGATTTAATAAAATTAACCCATTTTCAAAAATAAAAATAAAAATCCAATACCTGAATGTCAAGGTTAACGTAGATACACTCACTTTAGTGACAAAACAAACGCCGCATAGTCACCAAAGAATACCACCAATAAATAATTCTCAAGTCAGATTATACCCTCAGTATAATCGTATAAAAGGACAGAACTTTTTTAATATCATTGTGAGACACGCACCAAATTAGCAACAAGTAACATATCTCTAAATCCATATCCCAGAGATAGTTACGATTAGCTAATTCATACTGATGATGACTACATTGTAGTCGAAATACGTATTTATAAAATACAAACAAATGTTCTAGGAATAGGGGCAAAACTTGAAATATAATACAAAATAGTTAATAATAATAATAATAGTTTACCCGTAACTGATTGAATTGAGCCGTTTTATTCGGAATGTTTTTTTTAGATGTAATGTCTATAATGACATTATATTTAAAATTGTTGAAAATGTATCTTGGATCAATTTTGATGTTTAAAATTTGAGGTATTGTGTATGTAAAAAAAAAATAATAAGAGTTTATTTTAAAAAAAAATTGGGTGTTTAGTTTTAAAAAAAAACTAAACACTTTATTGAAAATAATTGAATTATCAATTATTTTCATAAATAATGAAGTTAAGTTAATTAGTAATTTTAATTAAAAAGTTATTATGATGTATTTTTAAAAAAAAATAATGAAAACTAAATATACGGTACTTTAGAAAAAAAATCCAAAGCAGAGTATTGTATGTGGAATTATGAAAATTAGAAAACGATCGGTCCTAACGCCATACACGTAAATATAAAAAAAGATAATCACGTTGAACCGAAAGTCTTTCAATAAAAGCTGGGCCCATTAAAAAAGATAATATTGAGGTAGTAAGATCTTTACTATCCAGTAAGTGTCTTAGTTATCGACAAGTGATTCGAATCTGAAAAAAAATAAAAGGTACAAAAAAGGGAACAAAACAAATATATGTTAAGATAAAATATATTTGAAATAAATAATTTCTAATCCAATACACTGATAGTACAACTATCCTTAAAACACTAACATTGGTTGTACAAGTTATGAAAAAAGGGATTACATGAATATGTGCTAAATTGAACTGTAGTAAAAGAAAACTACAGTAAAAAAAAAATATGTTCAAATATGTCTGATTTGCAAAAATATAAATATGGATTACAAATTTAATTCAGATACATAGTTGTATATAAAGAGACATTACGCTTCTGTAAAGAAAAAATACACGGCCAAAAAAAACCAAGCGTATACAAACAATATAGTTATAAATTGAAAACGTCAATGCATATTCACATAAAATATAAATTGTACACCAAAGGTGTGTATAGAATGTGTATTGAATTGTTACAAGTTTGACAGACCACAAGTTTCGGAATAGTGAATTAAATAAATTATACAAAAAAAAATACTTAGATACAATCAGATAGAAACCATTAATTCGCCATTCGATATTTCAGCACAATCCATAAAAAAATATTCAACTTGTAAATTGAAGAAATAAAATTTTAAATACCATCTGATTAATTGATGTGAATCAACTAATATTAGTAATTGTCTTCTTTTTGTAGCTATTTTTTTTTTTGTGACTCTACTGAGCCAACTAATTTTTGTAACTACCTCGATGAGAGGACTATTGTAACTAACAGAGAGAAATACTCTTTTTAACTGAACTGAAAGAAGTATTTTTTGTAACTCCTTGATGAGACGATTTTTTGTAACTCAGTTCATGAGATTACTTTTGTAACTGATTTTAAATATGTGCTGAAATATTAAAGTAAGCTTGTATATACACAAGTCATTTCTGATCTAAGCCAATGCCTGTTGAAACTATGCAAATTCTCAACTAGCATAAACCAATAATTATATAAATTCTTTGAATAATAAAAATATGAAAAAATATCAATAATAAATTTTTATACAGTGGAGTATTAAAAAAAATTATTCTCCACTCCAGGGGGCCAAAAAAATTAGCGACATGCTAATTGGAAAATATTAAAGCAAGAATGACATGAATAGATGAATGAAAAATCTTACAAATGTGGATTAGACGTGAAGATTCAAATATATTTAGATGTTTAATTAGGATGCAGTAACGTTACCATTCCCTTGATATCCTCTGAGATAGTATGGCCGAATGTTGTATATCGACATGCCGAAGGTTTTCTTATTAGATTTTGGAGCTTTTAGCCTAACTGAAGTTGGTGTAGTGAACTTTATTATCTTGTACGGTCCATTGAATTTTGAAGCGAATTTAGGTGCGATATTCTTGTTCATATTCGGGGCCAAGTTTTTAACCATGACCAATTGACCCACTTTATATTTAGACAGCGTTGGTTTATTTAAAGTTTGGTTGACTCGTTGTTGGTGAGCAATCTTTAACGCATCTTGTATATGTGCTTGTGATGGTTTAGCAGAACTCGTGATTAACTCAGTTAATTCGTTTATAATCACAAACGGCGTCATTAACTTTCTACCAAAATAAACTTCAGCTGGTGTTGAGTCGATTGTACTTTTGTAGGAGTTGTTGTAATTGAAAATTACAAAACTCAAAAATTTTGACCAATTTTTATGGTCTACAGAATATTCTTTGAGAATGCATCCTAAATTATATTTTATCTGTCGATTGAGGCACTCGCTCTTGTTCGAAGATGGTGTATAGCTCGAACAGTAGGCAGCTCTAATACCATTATTAAATAAGAAGGTTTTCCACTTGATCGACGCAAAGGCTGGTCCGTTGTCGGCTACAACAACCGTCGGATATCCATTTTGCAGGAAAATCTTCTGTATCAGTGAAATGGCAACGTCACTGGTCTGCCTTTTACATGGAAAGGCGAAAGCAAATTTTGAAAATCCATCTACAATAGAAAAAATATATTTAAATCCTTCACTTGATCTAATAATAGGACCGATAAAGTCGACGTACAAAGTATGTAGGGTATACTCCGGCACGGAACTACTCAACTGAACCCTATCGTTACGTGTATATGGCCTTATAGCCTGGCACACTTTACAGGTTCTGACATAGTCCCTTACTTTCGCATAGAGGTTTTTGTAGTAAAATATTTTACTAATTTCACGGAATGTTTTAATTACTGAATTATGCGCAGCATACTTGGAATCATGATAATATCGAAGAACGTAATCGAGTAAATTATCTGGTAAAAATATACGTTTTAGTCGATTCCTTCCGACGAACTTATAAATTAACCCATCCTTTATGCAAAAATTAGGGACATTCATCTGAGCCTTAAGGTTTTGATAAATGATTTTACATTCGGGAGAGTTACGTTGCTCGCTTTTAACAGAAAGGTAATCAAAATTTGTATTAGCTAAAACGTTAATAAAGTTCAGTTGCGCATTGTTCCTGATTTCTTCATTCACCGATTCTAAGTCAGTTTGATCCAAAGTATTGGTTATCTTTTTTAAAAGGTTTGCATAACCTGGATCATTGCTATGCAACTCTTTAACTTTAATGAAATTTTTGCCTGAATCTTGATTTGAATCAGAAAATTTGTTCACTATTAAATGGTTAGTTTCGTATAACCTAGATAGAAAATCGGCCATATTGTTCAATTTGCCCTTAATATGTTCCGGGGTAAAGTCATATCTCGAAATTTTAAGGATCCACCTAGATAATTTATTAAATTTATTGGGGGTATTAAAAATCCACAATAACGACCTGCAATCAGTCTGTAGAGTAAACTTGCGGTCGGTTAAAAAATCTTTAAATTTATCTAGGGCCGTCACTACTGCGAGAAGTTCTAATTCATGACTGTTATATTTTAATTCGGCTGGATTCAATTTTCGAGAACAGTACATTATGGGGTGCAAACCGTCATCATACTTTTGAAGTAATACCGCGCCCAGACCAGTAGCTGATCCGTCAGTTTGTAGCACAAAAGGTTTGTCAAAATTAGGATGTTTTAAGACAGGCGCACTTACTAAAGATTTTTTTAAAGTAGAGATTGCATCAAGATGAACCTTAGTAATTTTGAACCTTACACCTTTCTTTTTTAAATCGTTTAACGGAGCTACAATCTGACTGAACATGGGAATATAGCGGGAGTAAAAAGCCGCAGCCCCAACTAGACGCATAACTTCTTTGACGTTTTTTGGAGTTGGCATGTCATTGATTGCTTGCACCTTAATAGGGTCTATAAAGCGTCCCTCAGCGGATATTACGCTACCCAACAAACGTACCCTCGACATACAAAATCGAGCCTTAGAAGGATTAATAGTGATACCGATAGACTTTATTTTAGTGAACAAGAGATTCAGGTGATTTAAATGTGATTCAATGTCGGGTGAATGTACAATTAAATCGTCATAATAAATAAGAAGAAATTTATGACGAAATTCTGCGAGACTGGAATTTAAAAAACGAGCTAATGATTGACTAGCCACCTTTAGCCCGAAAGGCATGGTATTGTACTCAAACAGACCATATTGTGTGACGATCGCGGTGACATGTTTCGAGTCATCTGATAATTTTATCTGATGAAAACTGGATTTCATGTCGAGGAGTGTAAATACTTTCGAATTACCTAAGCTAGCGAAAATATGAGCCATACTGGCTGAACTCATCGGATCAAACTCTATATGTTTGTTAACAAACCTATAGTCAGCGACTAACCGATAAGAATCGTCTTTCTTTTTAACAAAGAAGACGGGTGAGCTATAATTAGAGTTCGAAGGAGAAAGTACCCCTTGTGTAACAAGCTCTTGAACATGCTCGTCCAAAAGTTTGGCTTTATCGGGTGCCAGATAGTAAGGAGCTTTACAAACCGGAATGTTATCGATTAACTTAATTTTATATTCAAAACCCTTGGCAAGACCAGGAACGTCAGAAAAAATCGATTTAAAGTTTTGAAGAAGTGTTTGCAACACTTTGGTTTGTTTGCTATTAAGATTTACTTTCGCTTCGACAATGGTATTAATAATTCGATTATTATTACAAAAACCCGAAAACGGTATTTCAACATTAGGATGAAAATAAAATTTGATCGTCGACTTAAAGAAGTCCAAAATGATGTTGCAATTTTTAAGTGTGGCAACACCTAAAATTACCTCAAACGGTAATGAATCTACTATAAAAAAAGTTTGAGTCCATGAAAAATTAGCCAATTTAAAATGAAGTTTCGCAGTTAAATTACATTTTAAAAAATTATTTCCCGGCAAAGAATTAGTTTTATCAATTGATTCGGTGACGATGTTTCTATTGTTAGCTTTTAACTTGTTAAAAGTCGCAGTTTTAATAGCATTAACAGTAGCACCGGAATCAAAAAGTGTTAATAAAGGATAACCTTGAATGAAAATGGTTTGTAGGGGTAAAATAGTATAATTTAAAATAACATCATTAATAAGAAACTTGGGGTCTATTGCGAGTTTTTTGGAACCGTAGTACTAACATTTATATTATCCTTCTTTCTTTTAAAACAATATTTAAAATTGTGATTAGTACCTTTACAGAAGGTACAAAAAAATTTAGAGTCATTATGCGTATTTTGAATTGGAGTAACGTTTACACTGACGGGTGTTGTAGTTATTCGCGCTTGAATTTCCTCAATTTTAGTGATTAGTTGATACAAATCTTTATAAGTATCGGGAATTTGATATAAACCAAGAATAGATAGTACAGAATTATTGGCATGAGCAAAAATAATTTGTATGATTTCGGATTCAGATGAATCATTAAGTAGGATGTTCGCGAATTTTATTATTGAAGGAACAAATGTCGAAAATTTTTCAGTGTCAGGTTGATTTCGCCGGACTAATCTATCAATTAATATCTGTTTAGTCAAAGGTGGAATATAAACTTGTAATAAATTATGTTTAATATTTTGCCAAGACAAAGAGTCAGCCAAACAAGTAGACCAAAATGTTTGTGCGTTCGAAGCACACCTATTGATTAAAGATTTCAAAAGAACGTCTATAGGTAAAAAATTAATATCAACTAAATGTTGAGTATCGACAATAAACTGTATAATATTTTCTGGAACCGAAATGTCCAGAATAGTGATTTTATTTATAAAGGAATCAATACTCGGTTTTGCAAAAAAACTAAAATTTGAAGTTAATTGATTTGAACAAGTGCTATTATTTGATAGAGTAGTTGTAATTGTTGCCAAGGCATCGGTAATGCTACTTATCTGTTTGCTTTGATGTTGTATTTGTTGCTGTACATCCGAAACGTGCAGCACTGACGCATGGAACTGTTGAGCTGTAGTCTGCATCTGCGTAGTTATAGCCGCTAAGTTAACCGCTGATACTTGATGAGGCGTGATGAATAAGTCATCTGGTGAAGCTGGAGGATCGTCATCTCCTGGGGTACCTGGTGTATTACGAGTTGTTCTCGGCATAATGAAAATTTAAACCACAAACAAAATAGAAGAAAGAGAAAAAAAATTAGTACTAAGTTAAATATAATTATAGAATTAAAGAAAATGTAAAAGATATAAATGTATAAATATAAAGAAAAAATTATAATCATTTCAACTTTCAAAAGAATTTCAGAATCACAAGTCGAGCTTTGTGAAAACTATCGAAAACAAAAGACACATATGGATATTTGCTCTGCTTCCATATGTGTATGTAAAAAAAAAAAAAATAAGAGTTTATTTTAAAAAAAAATTGGGTGTTTAGTTTTAAAAAAAAACTAAACACTTTATTGAAAATAATTGAATTATCAATTATTTTCATAAATAATGAAGTTAAGTTAATTAGTAATTTTAATTAAAAAGTTATTATGATGTATTTTTAAAAAAAAATAATGAAAACTAAATATACGGTACTTTAGAAAAAAAATCCAAAGCAGAGTATTGTATGTGGAATTATGAAAATTAGAAAACGATCGGTCCTAACGCCATACACGTAAATATAAAAAAAGATAATCACGTTGAACCGAAAGTCTTTCAATAAAAGCTGGGCCCATTAAAAAAGATAATATTGAGGTAGTAAGATCTTTACTATCCAGTAAGTGTCTTAGTTATCGACAAGTGATTCGAATCTGAAAAAAAATAAAAGGTACAAAAAAGGGAACAAAACAAATATATGTTAAGATAAAATATATTTGAAATAAATAATTTCTAATCCAATACACTGATAGTACAACTATCCTTAAAACACTAACATTGGTTGTACAAGTTATGAAAAAAGGGATTACATGAATATGTGCTAAATTGAACTGTAGTAAAAGAAAACTACAGTAAAAAAAAAATATGTTCAAATATGTCTGATTTGCAAAAATATAAATATGGATTACAAATTTAATTCAGATACATAGTTGTATATAAAGAGACATTACGCTTCTGTAAAGAAAAAATACACGGCCAAAAAAAACCAAGCGTATACAAACAATATAGTTATAAATTGAAAACGTCAATGCATATTCACATAAAATATAAATTGTACACCAAAGGTGTGTATAGAATGTGTATTGAATTGTTACAAGTTTGACAGACCACAAGTTTCGGAATAGTGAATTAAATAAATTATACAAAAAAAAATACTTAGATACAATCAGATAGAAACCATTAATTCGCCATTCGATATTTCAGCACAATCCATAAAAAAATATTCAACTTGTAAATTGAAGAAATAAAATTTTAAATACCATCTGATTAATTGATGTGAATCAACTAATATTAGTAATTGTCTTCTTTTTGTAGCTATTTTTTTTTTTGTGACTCTACTGAGCCAACTAATTTTTGTAACTACCTCGATGAGAGGACTATTGTAACTAACAGAGAGAAATACTCTTTTTAACTGAACTGAAAGAAGTATTTTTTGTAACTCCTTGATGAGACGATTTTTTGTAACTCAGTTCATGAGATTACTTTTGTAACTGATTTTAAATATGTGCTGAAATATTAAAGTAAGCTTGTATATACACAAGTCATTTCTGATCTAAGCCAATGCCTGTTGAAACTATGCAAATTCTCAACTAGCATAAACCAATAATTATATAAATTCTTTGAATAATAAAAATATGAAAAAATATCAATAATAAATTTTTATACAGTGGAGTATTAAAAAAAATTATTCTCCAGTATAACAGTCAATAGTTAAACCATTTCAAAGATATATTTCAACCCTTTGATTTTAAAATACGTGAAATGCTCACATTGCAGAAATTGTATCCTAGAATACATAAAATATCAAAATCATAACTTCTTAATCTTATAACAATTTCTTTTCTTATATATTCAAAGAAAATTTTATTCTTTTATTCAATTTTCTTGAACAAACATGCATCACAATTGTTTTTGGCATTTACTAAAATGAAAAAATAATAATCGTATATATTAATATACAATATGAACAAAAAAAAAAAAAAATATATATATACCCGCATTCAATAAATTTGAACGTAACCTTAATGGAATTTGACATAAGTCTTGTATTGTGACGCCTAAGTATAATAAGTTAATATATAATAATAAATTGATATTTGACAACAAAGTAATACTGGTGTACCGGTAAGCACTCTGGGCTAGAAATCCAGAAGTCTGAGGTTCGATTCTTGGTTGACGAATTAATTTTTTCATATCAATATTTAATTAAAAGTTCAAAGACATGTTTGTCTATATAGTATACAATAATCTTTCATAATATGTCTTACATAATAACCTTAATGGAAATTGACATAAGTATTGTATTTTGACACCTAAGTATACAAAAATAAAAATAAATTTTAACTAATCTCAAATGTGAATTTTGGGTATAGATAGATAGATTGTAACGTCTGCCTTAGACGGGCTACACTTGGACCATAAGGTCCATTGTGATGCCTAAGGATGTGAGGATGTGAGTGGAGTGGGAGGAATTTTGTGTGTAGACTAGGAATTGGTAAGTTGTGCGGTTGCAGCCGACTCTGATTGGAACTATGCAAATATCATGTTACGCCACATTTTCGCCTCATATTTACACCAAAACTATGGAATGTGTGAAAAAAGTTTCAAAACAAAATTTTTATTTATTTTAAGATTTTCCCTATCTTGCACCATTTAAAAGACAAGTTACGCGTGGTGTAACTTGTCTTCCATGCAAGGATACATGGAACAAAAATTTAATTAATGCATTATGTTTCTTTCTCTGAACTGAACAATTGTTTGAAATAGTTTTTTTAAAAGAAATATTTTCTGTAATAGCTTCCCGTTGCATTGAACAGAAATATTTGCAATTTCATTGATTCTATTCGACTGTCATAAAGGTATTATAACTGTAGCCACGGTAACATTATTTTTTCTTTCTTTTGGGTAAATTCGCTTAGGACTTGAAAAATTATTGAAACTAGTTGTTTGCGACTTGGTCCGCATTTATATGAAAGCTAAACATATTTGTATTGAAAATAATCATAATATAATGATAGTAATCTTCTAGTGTGCTATTATAGTTTATAGTTACTATGGAAACGACAATCAAAGTTTTCATTTCAAAATGGAAACAAAATTTTAATTAAATAATTTTAATTATTTTTTAGTTATTTTTTAGAAGTATAGTTTCTGTGGAAATGACAAATATGTCCTTGTCCAGAGTATAATCTATCTCCTTGCCAAATTTCATTACGATCCGTTCATACCTTTAGTCGTGATGAGGTAGCAAATAGAGATACTTTCGCATTGATATAGTAGCATGTGTGTATACGACTAGTCCAAGTGGCCGAGGGGACTAAGGCGTTATGTCTGCGCAGTATGTGTGCTTGAAAACTGGGAGGTTGTGGGTTCGAATCCCTACATCGGCAGTTTGTCAATTATTAAGAGGCGGTTAATTGACTAAACTGTCGGCGTATGGACAAGAACGAAGAAACCTGCTATGTTTGAGAAGGTTTTCTGCAGTTTCCTCCACGAAATTCAGATTAATATCGGCATAGTTCCTATCATAGCCGGCTGCAGCCACATATCCTACCAATTCCTAGTCTATACACAAAAATTCCTTCCACTTCACTCACATCCTCACATCCTTAGGCATCACAATGCACCTTATGGTCGATATGTAGCCCATCCAGGGCAGTCTCTACAATCATCTATCTATGTGTGTATACAACATATTTTTTCTTCCCACTTACTTTACAAATTAAAATACATTAAATTAAATAAAAACTAATTTAAAAAAATAAAATAAAAATTATTTTTTAAAAAAACTATACCTTCAGCCGGATCTATGACCTATGTATATCGATATCTATTGAATATATTTTTTCTTCCTACTTAGTTTACAAATGTCTATATTTAAGGCTAACTAAGAATTTTAACGTAATACTAGATAGCCTATAGCCTTCCTCATAAATGTGGCTATCAAACCCAAAAAGAATTTTTCAAATCGGACTGGTAGTTCCGGAGATTAGCACGTTCAAACAATCAAACAAATAAAAAACTCTTTAGCTTTATTATATTAGTATAGATTGTAGAAACAATTTATTTGATCAAGAGTGTATTCATGAAGCTACAGAGTAGTTTATTCAAACATTTGACTGGTATTGTATGAATGAATAGCAAACACAACACAAGTAACAGAGTACTACTTATCACACAAAATAATTATAATAGTTTTTAAATATAATTTAAATCATTTATCAAATCATACATCAAATACATACATACACACATAAGTATATTATGTACTTCGTCTGCTGATATGTTACAAAGAAAATAATTCGTCATTTTATTTACTTCAGCGAATGCATGATGACAATAATACTTACTTACTAAATAGGAAGAACACTAAATTACTGTCTTAAGCAATTCAAAATTTTCATTCACTCGATTTCTTACATAATATTATGCATTATACAGTGTGTTTACTTTGTGTGTGCTCGCAATTTTAGTTTATTTTATATAAATAATATAAAATAATATACATACAAATTTCTTCAAAACTGAATGAACTTTTATTTAATGAACTATTAAGTAGAAAATAAGAGCATGGGTTGCTCTGGTTTTAAATATTCATCCGTATATTATATTCTTCTTTTTAACCTATTTTATTAAATTTCGTTTACTATAATCTTAAGACTTAGATAGATATAGATAGAAAAATAGAAAGATAGATAAAAAAATATATTACACGTCGACCGTAGGGGCAATTCAACTCCTCCTCCACTTCAGTCTGGCGAGATTCGCTTCTACCAAATTTTGGCAACAGCCAGGTCTTTTCTTATCAGGTTTTCCAGAACGTTCATATATTTATGGGATAAGATGCATCGAATATCTTGTATCTGCTGTAACCGAGAGATTCTCTGTAAAAGATGGTGTGGCTGAATGCTTCCTCCTCTTCGCTGCACAGTCAGCACATAATGGAAACGTTATGGAGTCCTATTATGTGAAGATACTTTTGTAGCGGTATATTTTCCCATTAATCACGGTGTTTGACATTCATCCACTCATTTATGACTTGTTTACATGATGTCATTGGAATTCCTTAAATAGGCTCTGGCCCTATGAAGGGTCTTTCGACAACCTTCCTTGCTAAGTGATCCAGATCAATTTACATTGTTCTTTTTGCCAGTAGTTCCTCTTTGATAGAGCAGCTTGACTGAGGGAGTATATACGTTCCGGTTTATGTAGCCTCTACGTATGTACTCATGGATGCTAGCCAGTAGAAGACTTGTATACTTAATTTAATTTCCTACCGCTTCCACTACTTCAAATATTTACCAACACTACCACCATTTCTATTTCAGCAAATAGTTTCTAATTTCATTAATATTTTCAAATTCATATATAACGATACAAGACTATATTTCATTATCACGTGACTTATATACGTGTACAAACTTTCAAAGCTCTAGCTCAATTAAAACAATAGGAAATTTTGGTTGAATGATTTGTGCATATAAATATGTGACATTACACAACAACTTTTGGTTGTCCGGCTTGCTTCTACACCATTGACTTAAATGACTTGTAAAGTTGTTGGGTGCTTAAGATTAGGGCTTAGATGATTAAAATTTCTTAAAAAATTGTTTTGAACATAAACCCCACAATGCCTACATACTATCAAGTCAGCGACATAAAATTCCGATCAGATTTCGTACGACATTCAAATTTTAGGTGGCATATGTCGTGCGTCGTACGACGCTTCGACATAATTAACCATTTTTTGATAACTAAAATTTATGTACCTACACTGATAGAAGGAATTTCTTTCCTCAGAAAAATATTTTTTCTTCAATATTTTGCTTCAATAAAGAAACCCTTGTTTTCATTCAAGACTACGCAGTCGAACCAAAAACATATGTTTAGTTAAGCGAAAAACATATGTTTAGTTAATCTTGGCCTAAGAGAATCTTTTTTGGCCAAATACTCTTGTGAATCTTTAGTCAAGAAAATGAAATTCTTGTAAAAAAAAGTATTTTTCTTATTAAAAATAACTAAAAAACTCAAGACGAGAGAGTTTATGCAACTTCTTTAACTGAATTATATGCATTTAACTGAAATATATTTAACTGAAGTATATCATTACTTCTTTAAAAAATTTCATTTGTTTGCATTTGGTCCAAAGAAATCATCATTTCAGTTTAAGAATTTTGAGATTCTTGAGTCAAGAGTCAGTTTATCTTTAGTTAAGATAATTTTCTCAAGTCATGTCAAGATACTTATTTTCTTATACCAAATATATATTATCTTCCCTATATATGAGAGTCAGAATATATTTGGAATGTTGATGCGGATATTTTAAGGCTCACATCCCCGAATGCGAGAGAGATGCTTAATTTAGGTACATGAATAGATGAAAAGAAAGGTAATAACTTTTTATAATATTTATATTATAATCTAATTTTTATGCATTATTATATTTAATAAAGTGCAATGTCTTTTCACGTTCAATTCTGTTTCGCAGAGGTTCATAGATTAATCTCGCGCTAAACAGACAAAACTGCTCCGGGTGCATCGATTTTAGATGATTCCTCATAGACGTGGTTGAACGGCCCTTGCGAGAGTATGTGTTATTGCATATTCTGCACTGAGATTTATCTCGGGCATGCTCATCTAGTTGAAAATAAGACTAAATCACACTTTGCGTCGGTGGTGCTATTGTTGATTCACTTGTAAAATAGATTATTCAAAGCGAAACACTCAGAAAATAGTGTAAATTCTTGAAATAAATAAAAAATCATCCATATGATAACACGTCTAAACATGTTGTGATTTATGTACTTTCAGAAATTCTAAACATAACAAGCAACAAACGCATCCACAAAAGCTACGTAAAAAGCATTGATTATTGCCGATGCGGATGGTAGAATTAAACCTAGCTCACACGATGCTGGTTCGGCTGCTGGATTGCTTACTCGATTTTGTAGCTGGGTCCCAAGCTAGCTGTCGTGCTGGGCGTTGTGATGGCTTCTATGCGATGCTCGCTTCACACGATACATTGTTGGCATTAAGCCGGTAGATGGCTCCGATGCGTGCCAAGTGATGGTTTGGAAAAATGGACGCGGTTATAGTAGAAGTGATTCGTCGTAGACGATTAGTAATGGGCTTATTTTTTATTATTGGTAAATTAAGTTTAAAAAACTCTTCTTTTTAAAATCACTTTAATAATAATATAAAAATCACTAAAGAACGCTACTGATAAAACAAGCCCATGTGACTAAATACGACGTTTTAATTGGTTAACATAAAAAATTAGCAGAGGAAAAAGTACGAAAAATTTGACATGAACTATCGCCGAATTCTAGCAATGCGCCCACGCAACAGAGCCAGCAGTGACGTCATTTTCCATCACAACTTCTATCATAGCTGCCATCCCAGTACCCCACAAGTAATCCAGCGAGCGAACCAGTATCGTGTGAACCATGCTTTAAAGCGGAAGTTCCGAGATTGCGGACACGTATTGCAACATCCCTAAATTATACCACAAAAATCAATAATTTCCAACGTGTTTAAAATATTTTCTCCTATAAATAACTTGTGTTACAACACGGGTATTAATATATACACGTGTAAAATTATATCTCGTGTCTGCTACACATTATCGCAACTACTATTTCTTCAATTCTACCACGTTAATTTCATTACTCAATTGTTTAATTATTTTTATAATGCATTTATTTACATGCCGGATCAAGAGACTTAGTAATGTAAACAAACGGTATTATTGTGAAAGTGTAATTAATATGTAATATGTAATACGTTTGTAATATGTAAACAAGAAATACTCTAGTAAATAATAAATATATTATCATTATATTTTAACCATAAACTAAAACTGAAAATTCTTTTAATTTTTTCAAAGAAAAATACGTTCTTAAATTAATGATCCTAACCAAATCGTTGGTTAGAATATATAAGCTATTAATATAGACAAATATTAGCAAATTTTCGTAGATATTATATCTATTGAGGTTGTACCAATGAAACAACTTCCAAGAATGTCCATGGATCTTGCCTCGTAAATGTCGAAAATGGCCAACATTAAAATGTATTTATATACAGGATGTTACAAAAATGTGTGACAGGAGCATAGCCAACAAAATTAGCTTAAAAAAATCGTTCTTTTTTTTCGAATTTACCCCGATGTAACCGCACTCCGCCATTCTATGTTTTTTTTTCTTTTATAAATATTTAAAAAACCATTGAAGATATTCTTTTGAAACTCGGCAAATACCGTTTTAATAAAAATGTTTTAGTATTTTGAATTACAAATCGAACGACACCTTACTCATCCCAACCGGTTAAAAAGAAGGAAATTATTTAATAATTTTACTACTGCAATAATCCTTAATATGGTTTCTATGGAGGCATACAATTGTTTATGTTAATCAGCTGAGATTGAAGTTTATTAAAGCAAATGTTCAAAGACGGACATTGACGACAATGCATTGCACCAGTTGGTGGTCATGGACTGCCTCATCCTCTCGAACACTCCAGGTATATCTCTGCGACACATATTCTTCATCCGCTCTCTCAGCCAGTCAATGTTGTTTACTGGTGTGGAAGAAACAATAAATTTTTCTTCTTTAAACATTATTCCACATCTGAGAGAGCGGATTGACAATAGATGTCGAAGGATCAGAGATATGCCCGGAGTGTTCAATAGGGTGAGGCAGTCCACGGTCACTGACTGGAACAGTGCATTGTCGTCAATGGTGGTCTTCGAACATTTGCTTTACTGAATTTCGTTAATGAGTCAAACGCAAAATTTGGTTTTAATTCTGGTAAAATAGAAATATTTTACATAGATAAAGGAAATTAATTTTCAATGTATCTCCTGATCATTTTTACTGTTATTCAAATGTTTGTAAAAATTATGATTTTAACGTACCCATAATGAATTTTAAAGTTGTCGCCAAGGTAACATATATCATATATAGTAGAGCGTCGATTATCCGAACTAATGTTGGTAGAGATGGTTCAGATAATCGAAATTCACTTAAAAAAACTGGCACTTTTAATGACAGAACCACTCGTTTTCTTTCTGTTGACATGCTGTATGTAATTTAAAAAGAAAAATTCGTTACGCAGGAGCTGCTTCAACTTTGCGAATTTCCTTAGAATACATAAATAACTCTCTGGCGGTCACAATTTTAATCTGATCAAAATGAAATGTCGTATATGATTTTAGTATTTGCTAGGCCAATTTTATTAATCAATGACATACGGCAAGAGGAAAGGGGAATAAAGACAGAAGAAAACACAAAATATAAAATATCTCTTTTAATATTCGAAAAATCGAAAAATGCTTAAGAAATACAGTTGTCGAAAATCATGTTTACTACAATTCATCACCTTATCATTTTTGCTCAAACTCTAATGTGTACAGAGATATTGAGGAATTTAATTTTCAATCTTAAACCGTCAATATTTCTATAAATATTAGGGTAACAAAAAAATGATAAGAAACAAAACTACAGTAAAACTTAATACCTACAACTTTACTTCTTATAAATTTTTCGATTTTTCTAATATTAAAGAAGATAGGTCAAATTTTGTGTTTCCCCCTTTCTCTAAACCCCCCTTTCCCCTTTCTCTAAACCCCCCTTTCCCCTTATCTAATTTTACCCATTAACGAACTTGACCTTTTGAATACCAAAAGCGTCTCAAATACCAAATTTCATTCCAATCAGATTAAAATTGCGGCCGCTAGAACGATTACAGACACATATGTATATATATATATATATATATATATATATATATATATATGTCCATAGATATATATATATATATATAAATTTTACAGGTGATGTTCGACATCTACTAGGTAGGATCGATGAACATTTGACGAAATTTTTTCAAAATTTTGAAGTCGGTACGAGACCAATAGCTCTATTTCCTTTCAGGATGCGATATACACCTCACAAAGAACGATTTAAAACTGAAGCTGAGCTACTTATTACCAACCAAATGAATAGGAAGGAATTCAGAGAAACAAATAAAATGACCTAATTAGGTATACAGTAATTTTAACAATACAAATAAGTAATTAGATGATCAATTTAAATTTAAATTACATATGAAAAAAAACCGGTTCCGTTACGTTCGGATTACTGACGTTCGGATAATCGACGCTCTACTGTATAATATTTTTCCTACGGATTGGTTCGTCTACGAAAATGACATGTATTTTCACTGTTGCATCCATATCAATTGAATTTACAATAGGTATATATTTCAAATTCGCCCCAATACCTACATCAGTTTTTGTATTATAAATACGTATTTTGACTACAAAGTAGTCATAATCAATATAAGTTAGCTAATCGTAATTTACTCTTTGACAATTAGAAATAGATAGAAAATATATAGATAGAATGCTTTCATTCGAATTTGGTGACACATTCACCAAATTAGCAACGAATAACATACCCTGAGACAGTATAAGAGTAATTTAAATAAGAGTGATGTTAACAAGAGTAAATTGAATGAAAGCAATTTTAACAAGAGTAATTTCAATAAAATTTATTTTATTTTATTTTGTTTAATTTTTTATTTATTTTATGTTTGTCTATTGATCTCTATTTACTATCTATTTCTAAATGTCCAAGAGTAAATTACGACTAGCTAATTGATATTGATGATAACTACTTTGTATTCGAAATACGTATTTATAATACAAAAACTGATCTAGGACATTGGGGCGAATTTGAAATTTTATTTCAAAAACCTAGAGTTCTCATTAATTATCATTCGATAATCTAATATCTAATGGGTATATACTTAAATTATAAAATTAGCATCATGGTATAAATGTACGTAGTGAATATATTCGTCATTTATCATAACACCCTTGAAACAATAAAATAACCGAACACAAGCAAACTTTTCAGTCCTTTGTCCTGTTCTCCTTTTGCATACATAGAGGAGTATAGTAGTTCATAAAACAAGTAAACACCACATCCAACTTTGTTCTTATTGTTGTATTTAAATGTTTATTCTAAATATTTCTTCATCATTTCCTTATAACTAACACAATGGTGTGTTATTAAAAACAATGTTAAATATTATAATATACGGTATGATTATACAAACTCAAAAAAACAGCATTGTTGTATTGACAATAATGATTTTTTTTACTAATTATTATACAAAATTATTTCATCGAAGCTCTGACGGATAGGTTGATAAATATATCTTGGGGATTATAAAAAATATTGCAAGTCGACCTTATGGCCCCCCTTCACTTCAGTCTGACGAGATTCGCTTCTCCCATATTTTGGCAATAGTCTGGAGTTTGCTCATCAGATTATCCTGAAGGTTCGTATATTCGGGGTGAGATGCTCTGAATATCTGCAGTAACCGAAAGATTCGCAGTAAACGATGATGTTACTGGATGTTTTCTACTCCTCGTCGCATAGGCTGCATATAATGGATCCATGATCCATTATTATATATATATATAATATATATATATATATATATATATATATAAATATATATATATATATACTTGGTGTCCCGACAGACGTTGTCCTGTACACACGTCTTAAATTTTAAAATTTTAAACTTTTTTTGAAAATTTTAATTTTTTGTTTGTTTTTTTGGGCTGAATTGTGAATCTAAACTATTCTCGAGTCTACTGGAACACACAGAAAATTTCATCAAAATCGGTCCAGCTGTTTAGAACGAGTTCATTCACATACACACGGACAGAAGAATTATATATATATATACATGTATATATATATATATTAAGATGTGTGTATAGTGTGTATACACAGCCATATGGCGACTCTAGCGATCACAGTTTTAATCTGATTGAAATGAAATTTGGTATTTGGGTTATTTTTTTTTGGTATTTGAAATCCCAAATTTGTTAATGGACAAAATCGGACAAGAGGAAAGGAGGTTTAGAGGGAGGGGGAAACACAAAATTTGGTATATATCCCATAGTATTGGAAAAATCGGAAAAAACAAAGTTGCAGAAAATTAGTTTTACTATAATTGTATTTTACTATAACTATCATTTTTCTGTTACACAATATTTACAGAAATATTTACAGTTAAAATCCTAAATATCTCTGTACACATTAGAGTTTGAGAGAAAAGGATTAGGTAATGAATTGTAGCAATGTATGATCCTCATACATTTTTCGATTTTTCTAATATTAAAAGATATATTGTATATTTTGTGTTCTCTTCTTTCTCTATGCCTTCACCTATGCCATTTTTATAAAAAATTGATCTTGCCAATACCAAACTCATATCAGATATGACATTTTATTTTGATCGAACTAAAATTGTGACCACTAAAGAGCAATTTAAGTATTATATGAATATTCGCTAAGTTGACGCAACTCCTGCGTAACGAAATTATTTTTTTAAGATTGAATAATTTCATTACCATAAAGCTGTTTAAAATACTCACACATTAATATGTAATATATTTAAATATGCTATCTAAAATGTGCGTACATCACAAGTAGTAGAAGAACGGCTTATTGGAAAATCATACTTTCATTCCTTCTTGTGGGTTGAAGATCCTAATTTTGACGTAATCGAAAGTTACACACGTCATTCTGATCTTACATGCATCGCCAATTTTAGTATATTATTTAAATAAATAAAAGTTCCTACCCTGTAAATAGTTTTGTAAAATCTATTCATCTTAATTTCACGTACGTTCACAAGTATTTACATTTCTAGACAATTACTATTTTAATTTTAATAAATTTTATGTTTTATTTTCGAAACTATGAAAAATGATTTCCAAGTAGACTGTAAAATTATACATAGGGCTTCGAAAAGAATAATTAATCTTATTAAAGTGTTCAAAAATTCATTTTCAGCAAAATCAACCGTTTTTGAGATATTCAATTATCCTTCAAAATACACAACACTTTCCAAAATAAGCGAACATATTTGTAGTACATAACTCTTGCGCTTTTGTTTTTGAGATATTTAAATTTTTGATTGTATTTATTAATTCAGTTCTTACACTTCAATTTCGTTTGGTAATGCTTCGTTTGATAACCGTTCTAATAAATCACAATGAAACAAAAACTACCAGGGATACTATCCACAACCTGTGTAAATATACACGTATATGTAAATATACCCGGTATATGTAAATATACAAGGTATATTAAGTTTAATCGCGACTTTGTAACGCTTGAAAATATTGTTTGCAGACATTAATGTTTGAAATAGGTGTTCATAAAATGACCTCATTCGGCCATTTCTATATGTCCGTTTGTCCGTCCATGGACACGATAACTGAAATCTTGTATGTGTGTTCTAGAGCAAAAAAGTAAGGTCAAGTTCGGGTGAATGGCCAAAATCGGACCATGTTTGGGCAAAATGGGCAAAACTGTCCATCTTTGAAACCGTAAAAGATAGAAGAAAAGTTTAAAGACAAAAAATCCCTTCCCCTTATTTTTAAAAAAGTCCCTTTTCTAAAATAAACAACTTTTGTTATGAACTTTTTGTATAAATTCAGGATATACAGGGTATTTAAGCAATTAACTCAGTTAGTTGTTATTTTCACATATTTTCAAGTTAATTGTAAAAGTAAGCACCTTGTTGAAAGGTACAATTTTGAATTTTATTATATTTATTAACAAGCTCTTCCAGCAACATGAACTCAAAGATTTACCTTTCATGTTAGGAACGAATATTTTAGTATCAAACTCATAGATTATGGAGATTCAGACTAAAATTCACAGAACAATGTTTTAAAATCAATCAATCCAAGTGACCGTCCTGTAAAAAGGTTGCTTGAAACTGGAAGGTTGCGAGTTCCATTCAAACGGTGGAAGTTCATCAATTTAAAAACATAAACAAATGTGATGGTTAGTTGGCTAAGCTGTCGGCGACAAGAACGAAGTAACTAACAATGCTTGTGAAGATTTTCTGCAGTTTCCGTTCAAGAACTGCATATGAATATCGACATAGTACCTATCAAAGTCAACTGCAGTCGCTCAACCTACTAAATTCCTAGTCTGCATACAAATTTCTTGTTTTTTAGAGGTCGGTAAAAATGGCCTAGAAAGGCTTACTTGCTAGGTCTTGACCTCGGCTCCGCTACTGCTACTACTACTACTACCACCACCACGAATCTAACAATTTTTCTTCATGCGAAATGAAAAGTTCAATAAAAGCTAATTAAGTGCCCTACAAGATGTATTGTCTTCCATTCCAAAACATAAATTTCGCTAACTACCAATACTAACTAATCCAATTTAAAGTACATTGATTGATTGATTGATTGATTAATTTACATTGGGGTCTAAAAACTATTCCACTTCAACCTTATGGTCCAATGGGCTCCCCTTCTACTTCAGTCCGAAGAGATTCGCTTTTCCCATATGTTGGCAAGAGCCAGGAGCTGGCTTATAAAGTCTTCCTGAAGGTTCATATATTCGGAGTGAGATTCACCGATATCCTGTATCTGCTGTAACCAAAGGTTCGCGGTCAAAGATAATGTGGCTGGATGTTTCTTCCCCCTCGCCACATAATTTGCATACAATGGACTCGTTATGGAGTCCCATTGTGTGTAGATGCTTCCGCAGGGGATAATGTCCGGTAATGAATCCGGTAACCCTCCGCAGTTGCATCTTGTTTAGCTTCAATGCATCGAGAGATAACCTCTATGTTGCACTCTGAAGCAGTACCTTCCCGAGCTCTTGCCGCGGTACTTTTTCCCAGTGATCACGATGTTTAGCATTGGACCACTCGTTGATCACCTGTTTATATGCAGTCCTTGGAATTCCTAAAATAGGCATAATTCCTAAAATAGGCCTAAAATAGGAATTCCAAAAGTGCATAGGACAATACGTTTGAATTAAATGTAAATTACTTTCTATAAGCGAAGTTGGAAAAAAAAAACCTTCATGCTCATTGAAAGCTGCTATTTAGTATTTCAATATATATTTAGCCATAGATGATATTGTATTTCCCTTACATCATTATTTTCGCCTTCTAAATTCTGCAAACTTTAGAGATATCAAATGTTGACATTGATCATCTAAATGTTCGAATAAATTCGAACGTATAATCCATAATATACATTTTGACAAGTGATGAGGGTTACTTTTTCAATATTTAATGATACCTGATCATTAAATCAGGGTAAAAAAAATTGTTAATCTTCATTATATACTTCTAGGATAGTTCGATCGTTATCTTTTTTTTACACTTTGATTTGAAAGTATATTTATGTGGTGTAAGGAAGGTACTTGTTGATCTTTCACAAAAGTCCATTGCAATTAAAATTTTATTTTCATTTAAATTGATTCATTATATGTTCTTTCAAGAAAAATGTACCTCATCTTGTTACAAATTGTAATTTTTCTTTTCTTTTAAGTTGGTTCTTTTATTTTCTATACATGGAAATAGCTTAGTTCCCCGGTGTTGCTCGTGGATTTTATTTTCGGTCCCACAACCAACATATTTGGTGAATATGAGTCATTTTGGTCCTTAAATATAGAATTTGTTACTAACTTGACTACAGTGCCACCCATCGGATCCTAGCATAGCTATCGTAGCCATCGTCTCAATAAAACAAAAATATTGTGTGAATAAGACAGTCCTTTCAAAAAAATGTTTCGAATAACATTCGTTCGTTATAAACACACTAACACAACTATTGTTGTAAATACATTTTTCCAGCAACAAATCGATACTTTCGTTCGTAAAAATTTGAAAAAGGAAAGCCACTTTTGGAGTTTACTAAATTCTTCTATTAATTAAATTCAATGACAATGAAATGTGTCGGGTATACGCTATAGTCTCCTACAGTTTGTCATACGTAACCGAAAGGAATTTGAACAAACACTTGTATGTTGACACGAAAGTATACACAAATAAACAAATATTAAATAAATTCTTCTAGACTATTCAACTTTTATATTTTTCTCGGCGCTTCCGCTATCAGAACTAAAATATTATTTTGCTTCCCAGAACCTCCACCAGGTTATTGAAATTTGTGAATAACTTGAATAGCTATGAACCATCGTCTAGACCAGTGATTCTCACCCACTGTGCCGCGGCACTTTAGTATGCCACCAAATTTTAAAAATGTATATAGTACAGTATTAACCAACATAAAAACGAAAAAAAGATCATTGTCATTTTTACGACCAAATATAAATGAAATTATCAAAGAACATCAAACTCAAATTTCTCATTAAAAGTGCCATCAAATATTGAAATCGTTAAAAGTGTGCCGCGACAAAAAAAAAAGGTAGAGAATCACTGGTCTAGACAAAACAAATATGTTGTATGAATATGACCTCGATCGGTCAAGTTGTTCAAAAGTTACACGATCTCTAACACCTGCAGCAGCGATTGTAGATATAACGACTCGCGAACCTCGCAAGGAGGCTCTGCCCCCTTTACGACGGCGTTGGCCTTAGCTCCGCGTCCTTGATATAATGTATAAACTGCACCCTTCTAGCATGTAAAGAAGTAATAAAGGTATATTTGGGGAGTTTTTCCCATATTCGAGAGGATGCGGTTACTGAAATTCAAGTTTTTCGATTTTTCCCGTATATTTGAAGTTGAATTTTTTAAACAATTGAAAATAACAACTAACTGATTTAATTGCTTAAATACCCGATGTATACTGAATTTATGAAAAATGTTGCAAACAGTTGTTTATTTTTAAAATAGGAACATTGTTTATCTTTAATTTTTTAATCTCTTACGGTTTCAAAAATAGGCAGTTTTTCCCATTTTGCTAAAAAATGTTTTCTATTTTCCGATTTTTCGCATTCACGAAATTGGTACGATGTTTATTTTTAAAGAAGGAACATTTATGGTCTTTGATTTATTTCTATTTTTGTCGGTTTTAAAGTAAGATATCCTCCCCCCCCCCTCTTTTTGTATTGTACAAGAAGCATACTTTCAAATTGTTTATTTTTAAAGTGGTGGTATAAGTACTGATTTTAAAATTTTAGCTCGTAACTTTCTTCATTTTTCAAAAAATTGATTACTAAATACACTTGCCCAGAATTTGTATAGCTTCTGAATTAGTTAAGTTACTTCTTACAATATCTAACATGTTTACTAAACCCTGATTCGTAAGAAAATATTGTTGTAATTGAAAACAATTGTTTCAAGAAAATATTCAACATTTTGCTTTAATTTTTTTTTGCAAGCTAACCACACTACAAATTCACAACTCCTTATTCTATTGAATAAACTAATACAATAAAATAATTAATCAAACAATAAAAGAAAAGTTTTTCATTCTATTTTGTTTCTTCTTAATTATTTATGAAACTTGTTTTATCTACATTGTTGATGCAAAATTCATAAAGTATGTTGTTGTATATAAAAAAAAATAAATAAATAAATAACAATGTTCTTAATATAAATTATAATGAACAACAGATTTAATTTGCATAAAATATATATACGTTCCACATAGGAATTTCAGTTTTTAAACACAGCATTTTCTATTCTCATCATCATTTGTAGAATTGCTTTCTACAGAAAAGAAAATTTGTAGTATTTCTATCCGACTTCAATCATTTGAAGCGATCTGACAAGATGATATTACCAGATATGTATCATAATGTCTTACAATTTGAATTTCAAAACTAATTATAAAATAATTTCATAAAAACTAAACAAAGCATTAAATTTCAAATTTTGCCCCAAGTCCTAAAACAATTATTTTTATTTTATAAATACGTATTTCGACTACAAGGTAGTCAACATCAGTGTGAATTAGGTAATCGTAACTATCTCTGGGATATGGAGTTATGTTTCTCGTTGCTAATTTTGTCAATGTCTCACAATAATATTAAAAAAGTTTTGTCTTATATATGATCTAACTGAAGTAGTACCTGAAGGATTATTTGAGTTGACTGACCAATTAAGGGATTAAGTGTGTGAAGACCCCAACCCATGCGGTGTTGTTATTGTCATTAAGGTGAGGGTGTTGATCGATGCTAACCTTGATATTCCGGTATTACATTTTTGAAAATGGTTTATTTTTATTAAATCAGAATTTGGAATTGCAGGGCCATTGTCTAAATTCATTATCTATTTTCTTAATTTGTGTATGTAGATACTTTCGTATGCATCTAATTCTGTGGGGTTTTGTACCGATTTTAGTAGTTTTAAATTCGATTTGTCAAATTTGTGGTTGTTCTCAGATGTTCTTTGATTTGAGTTCCGATCAGTTTTGACAATTGACCCCATATATGCCCGATTGCTTTTCATTGACAATTTTATCTTTAGAAGTGTCCCGTAACTGTTTAATTTTATTTTTACTAACAAGCGCTGTTTTTAGGTTATGATCCCTTAATTCTCTAGTGTTTTTATTTGTGCATGGGCGGAAGTATGTTAGTTTGCATCATTTATTTTGTTCAACGTTGCCAGTTTCTTGTATTAGTACGGTGGAATTGTTTCATAAAATTTGAAATTTAGTTCTGCGGACCAAATTATTTATAATGTTAGGATCGAAGCCATTAAAGATTGCAATTTGTTTAATATGTTTAATTTCTCTAAAATAATTTTTCTTAGACAGACTTCTTTTTGGGACTGTAAACAAAGCATGTTAAAATATGAAAAACAAGCTTTTATAAGTAACACAAATTTAGGAAGTCAATTTTTCTGATGACAATACATAAATGTTACAGTGGGAAATTTCAGTACAGTACATTTATTAAATCTAAAATAATTTGATAAAAGAAGATTTATATAAAAATTTTTGCACACACTGAATAATAGCGTTCGTGAAACGTGCGTTTTTAGCACTTTAAACGTTATTTTTTATTATAGACTATTGGAGTTTTTATCGATCGAAATGATTGTAAAACACGATATAGACAGTCAGTTTTCTATACCCGGTATAATAAATATATTCCAGGGTATAAGAACTTTGTAAGAGCTAAAAATTAAGGTGAAAATTGTGAATGGCAAAATCGAACCGTTCATCCCCGGTGAAAATTTGTATAACAGAAACTGTATGAGATAGAAACAAATGTAAGGAAAAAAATGTTCCTTTTTGAAATAAAAAACTTTTGTTTGACATTTTTTTCATAAACCCAATATATACCGGGTAATTATGCAATTAACCCTAGTGAGTTGTAAGTTTCACTTGTTTATATTGATGTACAAGACGTTTCATCGATGCAAACTCAGTATTTCGGGAAAAAAAATGTTGGCAGTTTTTTACATTTTCTTTTTTAAATTAGTTACCAAGCCAACATATGCAAACTTGTCTCGACCGACAACATATCCATATACTCCCCAGTTCCCGGACTGACTCAATTTCAATGCTAATTATGAAGCACTTCCCGCGGTTCAATCGGACTACGGCTTTTTCTATTCGATGCGAAAGGTCACACAGACCAGGATAAAAATTGTCAAAAATGCAAAACTAGGGCAGTTCCAGGTTAAAACTCAAAAAAGTGGTTAACTTTTGAATGGTGATCACTATCGTTAAAACGCAGATCGAATTGTAATAATAATTAGCAAGAGGAGTATCACAAATGGGTTCCTAGCACCTAGACCAAGGGGTCCTCTGTGCCCTCGAATCGTAATACCTTTATTGAGTCTTTCCGCTGAAACTCACAATTCCAGCGTTTCTTTTGCATCATGGTAACATCTTAAGCGTACAAGAAAGATATTTTAAACAGAATCTACATATTCATTCATTTCACCAAAATTAGTATCAAATTAGATGAGATGACATGTTTTATGCTCACAATATGAATATCGAAGAAAAGCTCAATAATTAAGATCGATTCCTAAAATGTACAGAATACACAAACCCTAGCCTTTCTCCACGACTGTATCTGAAATTCTTTCCGAAACGTAAATTTTGTATACAAACTATGCATAATCTTGCATGTTGTTGTTTTTGAAATTAATACGTTTTTTATCATTTTCGTTACAGCAAAACCAAGCCCATTACGTAATTGCACATTACGTACAGCAACAAATCAAAGTGATGCATTAGAAGTGGAATGTGTTGCTGGTTATGATGGTGGTTTACCACAAACATTTGTTCTGGAAGCATATGAATCACGTACAAAAAAATCTCGCTTAAATTTAACAAGTTTAAATACTGAAGTGCCATTCTTTCATATTGATATGAATGATTTATTACAAATATCATCTGCATCAGCATCTTCATCACAACATGGTGGCGGAGGTAGTGGAAGTATTACTGATTCGATGATGACACCACCAACATTACATTTTGTGTTATATGCTCAAAATCCGAAAGGGAAAAGTGAAAAATTTGTATTGGATGATATATCGTTAAATGATGCTGAAAAACGAACAGGTAATTTTTTTTTTTGTAATATTTTTTTTATATATTTTTAGTATTCTCTTGAAATTTGTTTGAGAAAGAGACTGAATATTGTATAACGCATTCATCCGCCAAAATTTTCTTCATAGGTTATAATAAAAAGTTTTTGTCAAAAAAGCTTTTTCTGTTTTTTAAACAACTCGGATTTTTAAGTCATTATTATTACTTCGGATAAGTAATAATGCCTGACTTGACTGAATGCCTAAGTACTTTATAAATTAGGGACCGTTCATAAATTACGTAAAAGGTTTTGAGAGCTAATTTGGCCCCCTCCCCCCTACTGCAAGACATCATTAGATTACAACTACGCCCCCCTGCCCCTTAACAAGAAATTTTCGTAAGAAATGGATTTATTTATAAAATATCATTAATTCACTGCAATAATATTAATCTCTTTAACCGATCACAGTTTTGACCAGAATTAGTTCAGTAAAACTTAAGGTGTTGAAAAAAATAGATAATAAATCAAAACTCTAACTATTATTTACCCATGGGCTGACCAACCAGTCTGATATCGATTTACAGATGACGTTATCCAATAATGCCATTTCTTAGCGCGAAAGTGGTAAAATTTTGAATTCAAAATCTTACGTAAAATTAGATTCTCTACCCCCCCCCCTTCCCTAAACGCCTTACATAATTTATGAAAGGCCCCTTAGTTTAAGATTGGGTTTTCAATTTTGAATTTGACATAGAAAGGGGTAAAATCTCTAAAACAAATAAAAATAAATTCATTAGATTTTTTTTTAATATTTTTTTTCACGTGACTACGTCTTTAAATTTGCTTCCATAGTGGGGGCAATTCAGAAAACTGATGATAACCAAATCGGGGGATACAGTTCGGTGTCGCAGCAACATAAATATCATCTACATCAAAAATTTAATTACACCACTCGATAGCTAAAGAATCAAAGAATTCGTTACGATTACTGAGGACTGTGGCGCATCGCGTGCGGTGGAGGGGGAATCGCCACCATTTTGAGGTCGATTCGCTGCGTCACATAATTTCCTTTTAGTATAAATTTTGACTCGGAAGGCTAGGACGTTCGGAAGGCTAGGATATTTCCAATGTTTTGTGAATGCAGGTTGTTGTTTAACTGTCACCAGATTCGCAAATTATTTTCATAAAAGATCAAATTTTATCAAATTTGATGTTAAAAATTGTGATCTGTGTTCGAAATGCGATAGGTGATCGGATTTCAAAAGCGATCACTTATATGGAGTGTATATTTTCGGAAAAGTTTCTTCAAATGTTCATCGAACATGAACATTTAGAAGTCGGATAGGAATCAAATGTGACGTGCTGTCTGAATTTGAAAGCCCAAGTACGGTAATGTACAAAATCGGTCAAGGATAACAGAAGGCTCAGAGGAAATGGGAATTTTATTTTTGGTGACTGTGTTGGTTATTTTATTTCATACCAGCATTGATAGTAGACGAAAATTTGTATTTTTCTTTTTGTATAACCATTCACCATGAGCCTCATTATTTTTTATTGCGAAAGGTGTGTGAAAATACACCTTGACCGGCATTGTGAGAGATATTCACACTATATTTTTCTATTCACTTTTAACTACACAACTTATTCGTAATCATATAGCACGAAAGTGCGTATGGACAAGTTAAAGGGAGCGTGGCCATGCGGACTTAATCATAACTATCTCTGGAAAATGGAATCGATGATATGTTACTCATGGGTACCTTGGTGCGCGTCGACTAGTTTATTTGGCATAAAAATCTCATCGCGAAAATTTTTCTATTTACTATGGTATGTAATGAGTTCAGTAATACAGTATAATAAACTTAATTATAACACCTACGCCAGTTGAACATTTCTTGTATAAGATGTTTGGATGGTGTTTTAACATTTATGACACAATAAACTATAGCTATAATATGTACTGTATATACAAGACTTGTGTGTACTGTGAAATAATTATTATATTTTTATAAAAGTCGCAGTATACATTGGTTTTTTAAAATTAATTTGTTAAGTTCAACTTTATACGATATATAGATAGATAGATAGTAAAGGCTGCCCTGGACGGGCTACACTTCGACCATAAGGTCCATTGTAATGCCTAAGGATGCGAGAATGTAATTGGAGTGGAAGGAATTTTTGTGTATAGACTAGGATGTGGTAGGGTATGCGGCTGCAGCGGACTATGATAGGAACTATGCCGATATTCATCTGGAGTTAGTGAAAAAAACTGCAGAAAACATTCTCAAGCATAGCCGGTTACTTCGCTCTTGTCCATACGCCGACAGTTTAGTCAATTCACCGCCATTTTTTTCTTAATAATTAACAAACTGCCGATATCGGGATTCGAACCCATAACCTCCCAGTTTCTAAGTAAGCATACTGCGCAGACATAACGCCTTAGACCGCTCGGACACTTGGACTAGTAACTTCATACGATACTTGTTTTGGAAAGAAATGTATGCAAAAGTTGTCCTGTTTTCTACAGGCATGTTAAATAAATATTGTAAATTTTATTACGAATATCTCTCCCTATAATCGGTCAAAAAATTTGTTTTTCGTAATTAAATAAAGACCACTGAGCTTAAAATGTTAATTCAGTTTAATAAAATTGTTAAGAAAAAGAAATGATCCGTAAGAAGACACATCTTCGGAAAGTACATTAATTTAATTTCTTAATGATGACGTTCTCCTAGAACAATTTCACCATACAAGATTATAAAGTGGAACCCAAACTATTTGGGTTAAGTCATAATTATTATGTATATAAATTGAAAATAAATTCTTGAAAAGAAAAAAACTTTTACAAAAGTTTGATAAAAATAATATGAAATTTAATTTGTTTAATGCATATACCTCCTATATTCATGGAAATTAGAAATAAATGATTTTTATATCAAATTATTTTAATATGCTTTTATAATAGAAAGAAAATCTAGTTACGATATAAAATATTATGAATTAAATAAATATATTAATATTATGTCCTTTGATATTTTATATACAATATTGTACCTTTGAAGTATAACATGCTACAATGATGTTGGGCATAATGATTTTATAAATCTTGACAAATTTAGAGCACGGTGGATTGGTTTAGTCAGTAATATATTGTGTTATAAGTAAAACGTTTCACAGAAATAGCTGTCTCAAAAACAAATGAAACTCAATCAATGAAATTGGATATGGTCATTCATAACATCTATCTGGTCTTATAAACAAAATATTCAATTAAAATGTATCTGAATAATTTTTACAGACAACTTTATGATCTATAACTTCTGTCTGACGTTTTACGATAACTTTTAGCTAGTTTAAAAGAAATATGAGAAAAACCGATATTTTTCACCTTTAACCTAAAAAAATTTTTTAGCAGAAATAGGATCGGTTGGGACTTTTGGCACTTCATATGTAATTAAAAATTAGTGTTTCACGAGGCACGAGGCGAGGCGAGGTTTTGGTATCACCTCACCTCGCCTCGCTTTTTTAAATAGCAACATCGCCTTGCCTCAGCCTCGGCCGAGGCAAAATGTTGACTAGCCTCGCCTCGCCTCGGTTGGGTTAGCTATCATCCTCATTAATACTAACTTTGATTTATTTTGCATGAATGTACATAATATGGTTAAAAAAAACTTATGTATATATATAAATTTTAGAGACGATAATTTTCGACATCTACTAGTTAGGATCGATGGACATTTGAAAAAAAATTTGCAAAATTTTGACTTTGGTACGAGACCAATAGCTCTATTTCCTTTCCGGAAATTCGCTAAGATAAAATAAAATAAAATATACAAACTAGAGAGAGAGAGAAAGAGTTGAATAAAAGAGGCCTGCGCTTTTTAGCGTGACAAAAATACACTAATATAATCAATAGCTACATATAAAATCACGTTTAGAGTTGAAAAAATAACGTAAAGAACTTCGTTCCTGACGGGGTTCCCCTATCGCACAATTTTTTTTTCTCTTAAATATCATGGCATAAAATTTCTATTTCCTTTAAAATGTATCTAATCTATCTATTGCTTCATGTTTTTTGTAAAAATACATGTTACTATATTTTTTTTTTAAATTTACTTTTTGTAAATTTGCCTCGGCCGAGGCGAGGTTTTTGGGACAATATACCTCGCTTCACCTCGGTTAGTAACGAGAATTAAAATTTTGAACCTCGCCTCGGTCCTCGGTTACGAGGCACGAGGCGAGGCGAGGTTACCTCGTAGCCTCGGTGTAACACTATAATTAAATCTTTTTAAAAACTTAAATTACTTAAATCTTTTTTTGACTGAGTCAATCCCACTATTCCTCTATTTGGTTTATAGTTCAATACAAATATCACGTGACCATGAGTACTTTAAACGGTCACATGTACTATCATTTTGATCGGGTTGTTCAAGCTCAAGAAAATCAGAGATAAATACATCCAAAAAGATCATATAGCTATTAAACTGAGAAGGTTTGTTCCCGGGTACAAAACTTCTTAGACAACGTTAAATGAAATAATTTTTCAAATTCAAATAGTAGTCTTCTCCAGAAGATAATAAGATTTAAAACAGTATTCACGAATAAACGCAATTATCAGCGTAGCCGATCAAGTGTATCATTTTGTCTTATTTCTTAATCTAAAACCTTCGACACCGCACTTTAAGTGTTCGCAAATTAGAAAATAATATTTGTAGATTTTAAAAACATGAACATAAATGTACACCCTCTTTGGAAGAGCTTTCAATACAAAAATATTCATTTCCAAATAATTAGATGATCAGGAAATCTAAAATTAAAACATAATTCCACTTTATTCTTAACAGATAAAAACATCGTTATCATGAATCAGTTAGTCGCAGTCTGATTATGAGTTTTTGCATACAATCAATAATCGCTTAGAGTGTATTTAATCGGATCATTTTTCTTGCATTTCAGTATAAAATCCGTAACACTTTGTACTTTAGTATTTATAAATAAATAACTGGTTGAATAGATACGAAAATCATGTTATTAATAAATTGTTATATTTAGTAATGAAAGCATAAGTTTAATAGAATTCGAATAAATATTTTTTTTTTTATAAAATGAAATAAATAAATATACAAATAAAATCATTGACTATTTTAGTAATGTATAAACCAATTATATTATTAAATCGTAATAAATTCTATAGATGTATTAAAATACTAGCCGTTACCCGCCCGCTACGCTGAGTAGCTGTAACTTAAATATATATAGACATATATATATATATATATATATATATATATATATATATATATATATATATATATATATATATATATAGGTGAATCAAAAGTCATCGAGTTTATTGAAAGGATAAAGGATAGGTTTATTGGATAGGGGATGAAATTCTCAGATGAAAAGTCCTGGGACATTTTTGCGCCTGATCCCATCGTTAATTTGATATTAATTAAATAATGTAACCAATTAGATAAGCGCGTTAACAGAATAAGAAATGGTGGGGAATGGACGCAGCGGCAGCACTCAACTCAAAGAAAATTGAATGATTCATTATACCTGAAAACTACATTTTTCGTTAAAAAATTTAAACAACGAATCACCAATAATTAGGTCACTAAAATATTCAAAAAAAAATTATACTTTAGAATTTATTAATGTTTTTTGCACTGATCTAATCAATTTAGACTTATTTTCAACTTTTCGTTAAGTAAATTGAAGGTTTTCAAATATTGGGAAGTTTTTGATTTCAGTCCGATTATCGAGTTTTTATAAGTTCTTGACTCTTTGAGGTACTAAAAAACTATCCTGACTATCTTTATGATAATCCCAAAAATATTTTTTAAAGAATTTTTACACTACTGTACCGATCGATTCCAAAATCTAATCAGCTCTTAACTTCTCTTAATAAAACAACGTCAAATGCCGCCCTAAAATTTCATCGTAAGTAATAAAAACTGATTAATTCAGTTAATTAGATTTTTCGGAAAAAAAAGTGGTAAATTTTTTTCCCAAATTCTACTATAAAAACTGTACCGGATTTGAAACGCATAAGGTCGACTCGCTCTACGTTAGTGATGAGGAGAGCTCGCTCCACGTATCTCTGCTGACGCAGCGTTAATTCCGCACCATTTCTTTTTCCGTTAACACGATTCTCTTATTGCATGTTACTTTATTTAATTAATATCTAATTAAAAGTGGGCCAGGTGCAAAAATGTCCAAGGATCTTAGAATTTCATCCCTTATCCACCCTTTCAAAAAACTCTATGACTTTTGACTCAACCTATATATATATATATATATATATATATATATATATATATACATAGATTTATAGAAGAACTCAGTCATCAATCTAAGCCAATTGTAGTTAGAGATATTAAGATTTATTTAAGGCTATTAATAATAAACAATGGAATAAGTGAGTACGTGTTTTTAGAAAATCAACCCTAAGGGGATAAAATAAGGAGTAGGAGTTTTTATGTTTTTGTTACATGAAAATTCTTATTTAAGTAATACAGTATAAAATACGTGTTTCCGAGTTTTTAGATAATGGAACTTGGAAACTTGAAAATTAGAGATGTGGATATTGATATTTTGCTTATAAACAAAATCAGTCTTAGACAAGTTCAAATATCATGTTATAAGATCTTTTCTATTACAATTTTCGCGAGCGAAGCCGTAACGGATATGCTAGTGTAACAATACAGTTTATAGTTTCTATAGAAATATTATCAACATAATTTTGTAAAAACATTATTTGAGAATAAATTTTGCCAGCAGCTTCTCCGACTGCGGCTTTATAACGAGATAAGGATCATAAGCTTTGAAATAAAAAATCATCCAAAATGGTCCAGTGGATTTTTCGTAACACTCGAACAAATATACAAACAGACATTTACAATTTTATAATAGTATTTAGCAATCTGACTTTTAGTAGCTGAAATAAATAAACTTACTATCAATTTAAACTAATTATTATTATTATGATTATTATTATGATATTTTTTAATATAATTTTATTTTAAGTCACTCGAGTTCTGGTAATAATTATTATTATTTTAATAAACATAGGCATAAACATGGAAATATAATTAATTCATCTACATTATATATGTGTTTTATATGATATTAGAGCATAAGTGGGCAGACCTTGACTGCACTCAGCTCTGAGTGAGAGGTAGGAAGAGAGATAGAGTAAATATAGGTTATCCTACCAATTATTATTATTTTCTTTTTTTTATTAAAACATTTTCTGAAAAAAATATAATGATACCAACTCTTTTTTATGGTCACTATTATACAAAGTATACAATACATTGAATACATACTCTGGAATTTTTGGTTGGTAATTTGGAGCATAAAATGTACCTCTTTAATATATTTGTGTATGAATATGAAATATAAATGTGATATAAATAATAAAAGATAAATCTTTTGACCTTTTCGTTTACCGCTTGACAATTGTAAACCACTTGTAAATTTTTTGATGGTTCAGCTTTAGTTTAGATTTTAGAATTAAATTTTTGGAAATTCCAAGTAATTTGCCTAAACTATTCATATCGGAGAAGTAATAAACAATTATTTACCTGATTTAACTATTTTTTTCTTAGTAGGGGGTATAGTGTCATGGGAATTTGATGACCCTGGATACAATAAAGATGCCAATGATAAAGCTTTGGTAATTTGTTACTAATTTCTAAATGGTTAAATTCTACATAAAGTAGGAATACTTATAGTTGTTGCTGTTGTAATTATTGTTATTGCTATCATCATTATTGTTGTTATTATTATTGTTATTATTATTATTATGTTTTTTGCTGTATCTCTCCATATAGTAAAAGATATTTTTTAAACAATAGATATTTTATAAAATTAATTCTAAATTGATTGAATAAATTATTGGGCAATAATCGGTAGGACAACCTGTATTAAAACATCGTTCCGTCTTACTTCAAAACATACCTTTTTTACTTACTCTCACCCAGCTTATGGAGAGTCGTTCGACTCCGGCGAGTCGTCTGCGCCCACCTCTGTAGTAGAGTATCATATATAAAATACTGTATTATATATGATATTCGAGTAATAAGTGCCAAAATTAAAGAAAAATAAAGAAAACTTATGTTTACAAAACTAAATAGGCCTAATGGCTTTCAAGCACACAAATGTGATTAAATTTTAATCAGAAAAAAACCACAGACTAATTTGTGAAATTATTATTATTCTCGCAGACTTGTTGCAGAATTTAGACTCTGTATGTTGAACACTTATAGAGAATATAATTACAATACAAGAGAATATAACAGGAATACAAGAGTGCATTACAAGAGTACTTAAAATTTTGTGGCGCCAACAGCTGTGGGTGACTAAAGGTCGTTGCACACACCTTATGGACAAATACATTCGGTGGATTCAAAAACCAAAAAGTCAATAAAATCACTATTATTAGTTTCATTCGCTCCATCATTACTAATTACCACTAAAAGAAGTTAGATCAAATAAATATGTTTCCAAAACTTCAAATCATGTGACCATGATGACACTAGTAATATTCTTTATTATAAACAAAAAAATTCGTTACGCAGGAGCTGCGTCAACTTAGCGAATTTCCTTAGAATACATAAATCACTCTCTAGCGGTCATAATTTTAGTGCGATCAAAATCAAATATAATATCTGAGCGGTCACAACTTTAGTTTTAGCAAAAATTAAATTTATTAAAAGCCAAAATAACGATTATAGTTTATAGTTACTATGGAAACGACAATCCAAATTTTTTACAATAAAATACATTTCATGTATTCGTAACAAACAAAGACAGATATTAAATATCTCTCTTAATATTAGAAAAATCGAAAAATGTATAAGGAGTAAAGTTATAGAAAATCAAGTTTGCTACAATTCATTACGTGATCATTTTTCTCAAACTCTAATGTGAACAGAGATATTTAGAATTTTAACTTTCAATCTTTAATTGTAAATCTTTCTGTAAATATTAGTGTAACAGAAAAATGACAAGAAACAAAATTATAGTAAAACTTAGTTCCTACAACATAACTCCTGATAAATTTTTCGATTTTTCAAATATTAAGGGAGATAGGCAAATTTTGTATTTTCCCTTCCCTGTAAACCTCCTTTTCCCTCGTCCGATTTTACCCATTAACGAACTTGACCTTTAGAATACCAAAAGCGACCCAAATACCCAATTTCATTCCAATCGGAATAAAACTGTGACCGCTAGAGAGTCCACAGACATTTAAAAAAAATACATATGTTGTATATATATATCCATGTATACAAATTTTAGCGATAGTGATTTTTAATATCTAATAGGTAGGATAAATGGACATTTGAAGAAATTTTTACGGAATTCCAACATTGGTACAAAAACATTATCTGCATTTCTTTTGGAGGAAATTTGCTAAACATATTTGAAGAATTAAATCTGTAAAAATTGGAGCTGTCCAAACATTCATCTGTAGAATCTTTTGGTTATATTAATGAAACCAAATCTTTTCTATTCCTCAATCATTACATAATAATGTTGTTAAATTTAATTAAAACAAAATCAAATCGATTTTATTCCATTTTAATAAAAATAACTACATGAAATGGCTTTTACTGTTATGGCTATTAAGGATAATAATTAGTGAATTAATTACATCTACATGTCTATGCCTCCTATGTTTATTAAAATCAATAAAACCATTATCTCAGTGATTATTTATACTTCTAATAAAATTCATTTGCTGATGCCCTACCACCATATTAATGCTAACAGTCAAAGCAAAAACAATAGCCGTTAAAAAACTTGGCGAATTTCCTTAGAATACATAAATCACTCTCTAGTCACAGTTTAAGTCTGATCAAAATAAAATGTATCTGATATCATTTTAGTATTTTCAAGCCCAAATTTATTAATAAATGGCATACGTCAAGGAGAAAGGGGGAATAAAGATAGAAGAAAACACAAAATATAAAATATCTCTTATTGGAACAATCGAAAAATGTATAACGAGTAGAAAATCAAGTTATCTATAATTCATTACCTTATCATTTTTTCCAAAGTCTAATGTGTACAGAGATAATTAGAATTTTAACATTCAATCTTTAATTGTAAATATTTCTGTAAATATTAGTGTAACAGAAAAGTGATAAGAAACAAAATTACAGTAAAACTAAATACCTACAACTTAACTCCTGATAAATTTTTCGATTTTTCAAATATTAAAGGAGATATGTCAAATTTTGTGTTTCCCCCTTCCTCTACCCCCCCCCCCATTTCCCCTAGTCCGATTTTACCCGTTAACGAACTTGACCTTTTGAATACCAAAAGCGTCTCAAATATCAATTTTGATTCCAATCGGAACAAAACTGTGACCACTAGAGAGTCCACTTGACATTGATTGCCAAGATCAAACGCATAACCCCCATGCACGTACTGCGCTCTAGTCTAAATACAGAAGTAACAAGTGGAAATAACAAACAACGGAGCTAATGGCTTAAACACCCGGTAAGATTAATGACAGATGTTTGAACTGAAATCTCGGCGAAGCTAATCAGTTTGAGAAGAAAAACTTTCGAACAATAGTTGTTTTTTTTTTGGAACTTGTCCTTAAATATTATTTGTATCTTAAACGGTTTCAATGGATATTTTCCTCCTGAAGGGAGATGTAGGGCCCGGTTTTCACATTAACATTCACATGTTAAATCACAACCTAGATAGATAGATTGTGGAGGCTGCCCCGGACGGGCTACACTTCGACCATAAGGTTCATTGTGATGCCTCAGGATGTGAAGATGTGAGTGGAGTAGAAGGAATGTTTGTGAATAGACTAGGTAGGATATGCAGCCGACTATGGTAGGAACTATGACAAAATTCATCTGTAGTTCGTAAAGAACCTGCAAAAAACCTTCTCAAGCATAGCCAGTTATTTCGTTCTTGTCCATACATCGACAGTTTAGTCAGTAAATCGCTCTTTTTTTTTCTTAATAATTGACAAACTGCCGATGTCGGGATTCGATCCCATAACCTACCAGTTTCCAAGTAGCTATACTGCACAGACATAAGCATTAGCCTGCTCGGCCATTTGGACTGGTAAGTCACAACCTAAATTATGTTTCTTTTGAATCACCATATTGTTAAAATTACTGACAATTGAATCTTCTAAATTTTATTAACTCGTTGTTAACATGTTTCAAAGTACAACAATAGAATAACGTATTTACGACATTAAGAAGGTTTAATTGAAATTGGTTCAATAATTTTCAGGTGAGATTTTGGTATATAATACACACGTTGTATTTTACACCAAATAACAATTGTATTTATTATAACAATGCAACGATTTGGATGTTTTTTTCGTTATATTTAGTGAGAATTATTGGTAAGGTTGGTTTTTGAAAAGAATGAATATAAAATAAAGTTAATTTACAATCATAATAGATATAAGAGAATCAATTTAACCATATTACGTTCTACCTGTATAAAGTATTTGAATGTATTCTCTATCTACCATTATATGATGTCTTCAATATAACCAAATATATCGAATTCGTTCGAATAAAGATTCCAATACTCAATGTGTTCAATTATCTAAAATGAGTTGATTCTAAAGTTTTCTTACAAAATGCGATTTTGAATTAAAAGTGTAACAAATTTGTTCATTTTCAAAATCGTTATTGTTTTTGTGAAGTTATTATGTGTGTATTCAGAAATATAAATCAGTATACTGGCCAATGCTAATGACGTCATGGATTCGACGCCATATTGACTGGTGTACCGCCATATTGTACTGGTGATAAAACTGTGACGTATGATTATTTTTTCGGGTGTGTGCATCAGACTGTTTAGAACTTCTTTTTATATAAAATAATTCATTATTATGATACACTTCTTTCAATATGGCAGCAGTTTATGACGTCACGCACTGGCCAGTGTATTTTTGAACGATTCAGCAGTATGGCATCGATTCGTGACGTCATTAGCACTGGCCAGTATACTGATTTATATGTCTGAATACACCCAATGTCTGAATATTTAAAAAAAATTCGTTACGCAGGAGTTGCGTCAACTTAGCGAATTTCCTTAGAATACATAAATCACTCTCTAACGGTCATAATTTTAGTGTGATCAAAATGAAATATAATATCTGATATGACTTTAGTATTTGCAAAAATTAAATTAATTAATAGCCAAAAAAAAAAACGGTAAAACAATTATAGTTTATAGTTACTATGGAAACGACAATCAAAATTTTTTACGATAAAATATATTTTATGTATTCGTGTCAAACACAAAATATTAAATATCTCTCTTAATATTAGAATAATCGAAAAATGTATAAGGAGTAAAATTGTAGAAAATCAAGTTTGATACAATTCATTACGTGATCATTTTTCTCAAACTCTAATGTGAACAGAGATATTTAGAATTTTAACTTTTAATCTTTAATTGTAAATATTTCAGTAAATATTAGTGTTACAGAAAAATGATAAGAAACAAAATTACAGTAAAACTTAGTACCTACGACTTAACTCCTGATAAATTTTTCGATTTTTCAAATATTAAGGGAGATAGTCAAATTTTGTGTTTCCCGCTCCCTCTAAACCCCCCTTTCCCCTAGTCCGATTTTATCCATTAACGAACTTGACCTTAAGAATACCAAAAACGTCTCAAATACCATCCCAATCGGAATAAAACTGTGACCGCTAGAGAGTCCACAGACATTTATATATATATATATATATATATATATATATATATACAAATTTTAGCGATAGTGATTTTTAACATCACTTAATTTTTAACATCATTTAATAGGTAGGATCGATGGACATTTGAAGAAATTTTTCCGAAATTCTAACATTAGTGCAAAAACAATAGCTGCATTTCCTTTGGAGGAAATTTGCTAAAAATCGTATCGAATATGATTATTTAGAATTGTATTTAACACAACGAAATTTCCAGATTAATCAATTTTTTGTTATAACATTAAAAATGGGAGGAAGATAATTCAACTACTAGGACTCGAACCATATATCTTGCTCTTACCGGAAATATATATTTTGTAAAGTAATAGTAACATTAACAGTTTTATGCTTATTTCTGCTGTTGCGAATTAGATGGAAAATAATTTATATGAGGTTCATACTTACGTTACTTTAACAGAATACAAGCTGATCTGAAGCCATCTGATGGATGTGAGGGTTTCGAAGCGAGTCTGTGTTAATTTTCGAAAATAAACAATCGCAAGCATAAGTAGATGGAAATATTGTTATGATAGCAAAATTCAGCAGACCCGGTGGCTGAACAAGGCCTAGCCTATCAAATAAGGTCCAGTCTATTTTCGGCTGAATTGTTGTGCGAAGTACATGAATATTAAAGAAGGAAATATTTATTTTAATTATGAGCATTATTTTAATGATTAATGAGCCTTAGTGAGATATCCGTTTCGTAATAAAGCCCATATTCGTTTTTAAAATTATCTTTTTTTTCATGGAAACATAATAAATTGTGATGAATTTTCTCGAACATCGGATGCAAATTTATCAATGTTTATGAAATTTCTTTTATTTTTGTTTAGTACGCAATTGCACGTTTTTATAAAAAGTGGGCCTTATAAGACACAAGTACCTTATTTAAAAAATTATAATGGATTTTCGTCAAGTAACCACTCATTCAATAGATAAATATATATGTTTGTTTAATGAACTATGGCCCATAATAGTAACGCTAATAATGATTTGTGTCTTTTTTCAGAGAAAATGTTTCGAATTGTATATTTAAAAAAAACTCCTTTTATCCCGAGCATTTTTTCGAAAACTGAACTAATAATCATAATAAGAAACTTTGTTCAACAAAACAAGTGTGCAATTTGGAATTTTATTGAGTGCGTCAGAAAGAAAATTCAGTGAAAGGTCCGATCTTATGCCCATACATAAAAAAATACACGCATGAAATACGTACACTGATAGAAGGAATTTCTTGAACCAAGTAAATATGTTTTCTTCAAAATATAATACTCTAAGAGAGAAATCCTTGTTTTCATTCAAGAATTTGTATACTTGAAGATATTTATTCAAGTAAACAAATTCTAAATTCTAGAATGAAAACAAGGATTTCTTTCTCAGAGTATGTTATTTTGAAGAAAACATATTTACTTGGTTCAAGAAATTCCTTTTATCAGTGCATAAATGTGCGTAATAAGGCGCAATTCACCAGTCCAAGTGACCGAGCAGTCTAAGGCGTTATGTCTGCGCAGTATTCCTACCTGGAAACTGGGAGGTTATGGGTTCAAATCCCGACATTGGCAGTTTGTCAATTATTAAGAAAAAAAAAGGCGGTTAATTGACTTAACTGTCGGAGTAGGTTAACAAACGAAGTAACCAGGCTATGCTTGAGAAAGTTTTCTGCAGTTTCCGTCACGAACTCCAGATGAATATCGGCATAGTTCTTATCATAGTCCGCTGCAGCCGCATATTCCACCAATTCCTAGTCTATACACAAAAAATTCCTTCCACTCCACTCACATCCTTACATCCTTAGGCATCACAATGGACCTTATGGTCGAAGTGTACCCCGTCGTCTACAATCTATCTATCTAAGGTGCAATTCAAGTATAAAATTTAGAAACATGAGCGCTAGTTTTGTGGTGATGTGAACATTACATTTCTTTATTCACATATATTATTATATGTACGAAAAGCTTTGTATAAATTCCAACATTGACAAAAACCTTTAAAACATGTTTGACAAAAAATTTTAAATCACCTGTTTACAAAGATCTCCGTATTGTAAGCTCTAATTTAGAAAAGTTGAATTTCTAAATCTTGTTGAAAATATACATTGCATACGAGCAGAGGACGTAGAGCTATATCATCGGCTCTTATTACGTTTTGAATTGGAAGTGAAGCAAGATGTCTTTCAATATAAATTCCTACAATTCATTTCATTCTTCTTTATGCAATAACCTCTAACTTCATCGTAAACGTAAATTAAATATGATAGTGTTGTAAACTGTAAATACATATTCACACACTCAACTTTTCAATTTTCAAATTTCTTTCTTAAGAAAATTCAGCTACTGTGATTGTTACTGGATCCATGAGCAATACACCCACAGCTACCATGAAAGTCATACTAGTGCTGATTCCGCTAAGCATTGTAATAATAGCTAAAGCGACATCCAGCGCTTATAGACTGTCTTGCAATAATAACTGGATTTAAAAAAATCAGGCTGGATATGCAAGAATCGTGTGAAATCGAAAGAATCTATCATCTCAGACCCCGTTTTTGAAATGGGTGCAGATATGCTTCCCAATATATAGTCCTTCTCAAAACCTTCCACTGTAGTCTGTGATAGGGACATGTGGACGGAAGGAGAACCACCCTATCTCAAGATAAGAATCGTCTGGTATACAGATGGATCCAAAACTGAAGAAGGGCTCGGGACGGGAATCTACGGTGAGAGACCTAAAGCAAAAATAATCCTCAACTTGGGGAAATTTGCCACGATCTTTCAAGCAGAAGATTACGCCATACTGACTTCCGTCCGTGAGAACCGTGTAATGTATTCTCTCTGCTCTAAAAGCCTTGTCTGGAACTGAGGTCACCTCAAGGGTAGTCAAGGATTCTCAAGAGTAACTTCTGAAACTGGCAAAATGGAACAATGTTAAATTGATCTGAGTACCTTAGCAAAGAAGGGAGCCGGAGTACCCTTCATTGGCTCAGAGCCAATTTAAGAAATTCTAGGGACTGCATGTAAACAGGTAATCAACGAGTGGTCAAATGCTAAACACCGTGATCACTAGGTAAAAGTACCGCGAAAGTACTACTTCGGAGTGCAACAAAGTGGATATCTCTCGATGCACTGAGGCTGAACAGGATGCAACTGTTGAGGGTTACCGGATTCATTACCGGGCATTATCCCCTGCGGAAGCATCTGCACACAATGAGACTCCATAACGGGTCCATTATGTACAGCTTGTGTGGCGAGTAGGAAGAAACATTCAGCCACATTATCTTTGACTAAGAACCTTTGGGTTACAGCAGATAAAGGATATTCGATGCACCTCACCCCAAATATATGAACCTTCAGGAAGACCTGACAAACAAGCTGCTGGCTATTGCCAATATATAGGAGAAGGGAATCTCGTCGGACTGAAGTAGAAGGGGGAGCACAATGGACCATAAGGTCGAAGTGCAATACTTTTTAGACCCCAAGATGTATGTATCTACTGCGATTGTACTGATAAATTGATTCCTCAAAAATTTACTACTATCCTACATAATAGTTGTTGAAAATACATCATTTATTCATGGTCAAAAATCACCAATTTCTCAAACGTAAATACTTGTTTGATGTTTTAAACTTTCCAGTATAGAGAAATTATAGTAATCTGAATTAATCTGAATTATAGTAATCTAGAAGAGTGTTCTGGTCTACGTTCTTGAGCCGTAGGCATATTTTTTCGTGCACGAAATCTCGACAAAAAAGTGATATCGATTTCGTTCAGTCGCCAATATATTGTTAATTAATTATCCTATAATATTGTAACTAACTGACTGACTCACAGATCTATACAAATTCTAACCTACTTCTATAAATGTTAGGATGCGGTTTTACGCCATCGACGAATAACTTCGTACTTACGGGAAAAATCGGTAAACTTTAATTTTCTCAACGAAACCTCCTCGGAAATGGGAATAACCTTCCAAAAATACCTCCTTTACTTCAATACATGCTAGAATAGTGCGTTTTTTTGCATTATGTCAAAGACACGGAACCAATGCCGTAGGCTGACCCGAATATCAAACCATTGCGAGCACATCGAGTCTACTTGACTAACCAGTTTCCTGACTGACTCCCTTCCCATGCTAATCATGCGTCCTGCGGTCCTACGGTTCAGACTGTGGTATCATTTGATGCACAAACATTCGGAAAAATTATCAAAATTCAAAAACAGGGGCGTATTCAGGTTAAAACAGCAAAAAGGAGCCGAAAAACATTCAAAAGATATAGAGCTAGGCGCGAGGAGGACATTATCCATTCTTTCCGTGTACCAATATAATTTTTCGTTTCATAATATTTTGAATAAACGGTCACAAAATTTTGTTTTCAACGTACGGATGATAAATGGAAGTCCGAAGGGATTAGTAGGAGACCAGGGTTTGGGTTATTTCATTGGCCAATAGGCCCATAGTGAGCACAGTAAGTCTTATAACTAAAAAATAACAAAAAATATTCCAGTGAAGAAGTGAAACCTAAGAGAGTTATTTTAAATAGCATAGCGGCAACTGTTTTTTGGACTCTGAGTAGGGTTTAAAATATTTTGTTAGCGTATAAAGAAAGCATAAGCAAAATGAATTTACGTACAAAAATATGTCTAAATAAGTACATTTTTTTCTAAATAAGTATTACTCAAGTTATAAATTTGTTAAAATATAAGATCCGACTAGGAATGCCGCCGAAGAAGACCCCCCAGTGTTGATAGGACAATTTACAATATTGTTATTGCTTATACTCATTCTTGTCACAAAAAACGAATTACAAAACTAATCTGCGACTACCTAACATACCTCGCCTTTTTTAAATTGCATAAACACAAGAAAAGATTGAATAGAAACAAATTAAATTTACTCGACTTTTAATTTATTTTTATACAAATAAATAAATTTTATTGTCAACATATAAAATGACCTCGTTAAGTTATTTGTAAATATGTGTAGAATATCGTAAAATTTGTACAACGGAAGTAAGAAAACAACAAATCCGATTTAATATACGTCATAGTTATCATTAAAAAAAACATGGACTATTGTTTCCACTATTAACAATTATATGCAATTAAAAAATTATATAATACTTTACCTTATATATATATTTATATATATTATATATATATATGTATATATATATATATATATATATATATATATATATATATATATATATATATATATATATATATATATATATATATATACTCGTTAACATCCATGAAGGCCGCCTATTATAACAATTGATAACATTTTATAAATATTGGACGCATATTTTAAGTTCATTAATATTATTTTGTGGAATTGTTTTTAAAACAGATGGAAATTGAATATTGAATAAATCTGCACCTTTAATGCGCACGCAGTCGATTGTTTGTCTAGAAAACAATTGGCTTGATTTGATTAGCCAAAAATAGATCACAGCATTAATATTATCGCATTGGACAGCCAACAAATTTTGATCTCCTAGTATCTAACCTTAGATAGATAGATAGATAGATTGTAGAGGCTGCTGTGGATGGGCTACACTTTGACCGTAAGGTTCATTGTGTTGCCTAACGATGTGAGGATGTGAGTGGAGTGGAAGGAATTTTTGTGTATAGACTAGGAATTGGTAGGATATGCGGCTGCAGCCGACTATGATAGGATGCCGATATTCATCTGGAGTTCGTGATGGAAACTGCAGAAAACCTTCTCAAACATAGCCGCTTACTTCGTTTCTTGACCATACGCCGACACTTTAGCCAATTAAACGCCCTTTTTTTTCTTAATAATTGACAAACTACCAATGTTGGCATTTGAACCCATAACCTCCCAGTTTCTAAGAAGCCACTTGGACTGATTAGTATCTAACCTTAGTATCTTAGCTTCTTAGAAATTTATCTCTCCCGAATTTCAAAATAACGTTCGTTGTCCAAATTAGATACAAAAGAATTGTATAATGCGTATCGTATAGAAAAGCAGCTTGCTTAATTTTTGTAAACAATCGAAAGCGAAAAGTTTACCATGTTAAGGAATGTGAATATTATAATAAACTATAACTGAAGTCATTTGCAGCATTTTATTTATTTCAATTAACGTTTATGTCTTGAGATGTTAGGTTGTATCAAATTAAAGAAAACAGCCTTCGTACTTATGTATATATACCGGTTGTTTAGTTTACATTTTCGTATAGTAGATTTCCCACGAGTATAAGAGAGTACATATGTATACATTAAGCAATGTGTATGAGAAGAAGGTCTTATAGGTTTGTTTTGTTATTATTATTACATGTTATAGCATACTGAAGTCTGAACAACAGAACTAATCATAGTAACTGATCTGTTCACTTAAAAAAACCACATACATCACACAACAGTTTAACTTTAAGTAAGAAAACAAACCTATAAGACCTTCTTCTCATACACATTACTTAATGTATACATATGTACTCTTTCATACTCGTGGGAGATCTACTATGCGGAGATATAAACTAAACAACCGGTATACGAACATAGGTACGTTATACATGTATATAAATCCTTGGTATATATAAATATATATATATATATAGTTCTATACTTAAAAAAGTATTTTTATGTCAAAACTGGGTAATAATGTCGACTTGATTCATGTGTCTCTTAACATCTCAATTACATTTTTGATTGCATTCATATACAGAGTGATTCAGTAAATTAGTAATTAAAAGATTTTGATACTTCATATTATGTAATTGATTCATTTTAATGGAAAAATGATTGATATTGTTTAATTTTCTTCTCTTCTATAAAGCAAATTTGTAAGTTATTACACTGTCTTGACACGTCATAGTCGGAAGTGGAAAATAATAATACTACATCGGCAGCATTTGACAAATGGAAATTTTTGGTTGGTTATTTGGTGTTGTGCCGTCCTGTGTTTGTTTGCGTTTTCAATGTTTTTGTTGTGAGAATCGTACTATTTCGTAATGTACGAGTCGTGTGTTGTACAACCGATATTAATAATAATATTATTCTGGATTTATATGTTACATGAAGTAGATTGGATTAAAAAATCATGTCACCGTGACAAGAAAGATCTATAGATTTTTCCCGTAAGCTACTTCAATATTTCTATCCAATATTTACAAACTTTTATTGTTTAAGTCTTCACTTCACCTGTAGCAAATTGTTATTTTCGTTTTCACCCCAAGATACCGCTGTGACGAACAGCTATGGGATTTAAATTATCCAATTTACATTGAAAAGGGGAAATAAAGATAAATTGCAACCATTATTTTAATATTGAACCTCTATGGTTGTTCATTACTATGGTAACGGAGGCCATCATTATGTTTTATTTGACAGGAATGAGTCAACTTTACAAATAGTATATTATTAACCATGGGACTAAAGTGACTCGTTGAATCCCGCGAGTGGAGTTTGAGGGCTCCTTGTGAAGGAACCACCACTAAAGGGATTAAAGGCACTTTAGTCCCACGGTAAATTTACTATTATTGTAATTAGCACTTATTGTGGTAATTACTGGGTTTGTTAGGATACGAGCGAATAAACGATTATTGTAATTAATTAAAATAAGTTTATTAAATTCAGATACGTAATTACTTCAATATTATTTGTATTATTCATGGCGTTGAATAGCCACAGTTAGACCAACTATTGTGTTACTGTCTATGACGACTGATCGTTACTAAGTGTTGTTGTTCACACTCTCAAGCTAGGCACAAACACACTATCGTAGGTCCGATGCACCTAACACCTAACTAGCTTGCTTGGTTCATACCACAAGCACACTACTAAAATGGCTTCAACCCGCAAAATTACAACACTATTTTTGCACTTTCGGGACTAAAATGACAACTTTCGTAGACGGAATGCCCTTCATAGCACCAGATCCTATTTTAGGAATTCTAAGGACTGCATGTAAACAGGTGATCAACGAGTATTCAAATGCTTAAAACCGTGATCACTGGGAAAAAGTACCGCGGCAAGGGCTCGGGAAGGTACTGATTCAGAGTGCAACAAAGAGGCTATCTTTCGATGAACCGAAGCTGAACAGGATACAACTGCGCAGGGTTACCGGATTCATTACCGGGCATTATCCCCTGCGGAAGCATCTGCACACAATGGGACTCCATAACGGGTCCATTATGTGCAGATTGTGACGTTCTTATTTAAAAAGAGGGTAGTTTGAAAAAATTATGAATTCATATATAATTCCAGTAAATAGTCACGAAACAGAATTTGTTTTTTCTCCGATATAAATAACTTAACAAACAACAAAAATATCATTGGAATTTGCTATTATATAAGTTAAGAACATACAAGATATAGCTTGTGATTGAATAATAGTAGAGATTTGGGTTGAAATCACTTTTTTGAAAAAGTAAGAACGAGCACTTGTTTGAAATTGGGAGAAACGAGCACTTCTTGAAATACATTAAAAAAGAGCACTTCTTGAAATACATTAAAAAAGAGTACTTCTAAAGGAACGTTTGAGTAGATAATTTTAAAATAATCATTGGAAAGATTGATTAATTAAAAAGTAATTCAAAGGGAAATATTCAAAAAGAAAAGAAATAAAATAATAATCAAAAGTTTAATTCAAAAAAGAATAATCAATTAGAATCCAAATCAAAATCAAAAGTGAATCGGGTAATTGTAAAAATAAATAGTAAAACAGAGAAATTCGGTTGTTATAAGTTAAAAAATAATTAATCGAGTAAAAGTGATAATGATTATATGGAAATGAAATAGCCAAGTAATCGCGCTTGTTAAGGCGTTGTCTCTGCTTGGACCTGGGAGGTTATGGGTTCGAATCCCGACACTGGCAGTTTGTCAATTTAAAAAAAAATTAATGGGGCGATTGATTGACTAAACTGTCGGCGCATGGACTAGAAAGAAGTAACCGGCTCTGCTTGTGAAGGTTTTCTGCAGTTTCCTTAAAAGCTGGCGGTGAAGCTATTTACCAAAATAATAACGATCACTGATCTTTCGTTCTATAATGCATATTATTGTCTTGTATTTCAATATGCCAAAATCATAGTACACCCAAATTTATGTCCACTGAAGTGTAAAGTCACTAATATGACAGAGTTATTTCTTGTCTGTTTTGCTAATCATCTCATGTACGTATATATAAATTTAGTCTTTCTACTGTATGAAACACATTATTTACTAAATGTCTCTCAGGTACAATACAGCCGGATAGAAAACTGTGTAACATCGATCGTGCGAAAAAATATATTCTGATGAAGATTAAAAAAGTTTTTGTGTTGTCATATTATACGTCAACCAGCAGTCTCAAGTCTATGAACAAACAAATGCAATGTTCGCGTGTGCTCTACTTAGGGGATATTTTAAATGACAAATTGGTGTTTAGATGAACTTATACAAATTTTAACTGATACACTACGTACCGTACCACTGCTATATATTATGCTTGATTGAAAAATAATTCTGTTCAAAAGTAATTAAAAAGTAATTAAATGAAAAAAACTTTTACATTTCATATTGTGTAAAATGAACATAAACTTTATTTGAAAAATATAAATGTGTTTATTTATATAAAAAGAAAAGATCATTTTATGTGTATGTGTGTGAGTCCTATGTATCTGTGTCTATGTAGGTATACATGGTAGCCTGTATGTTTTTCTATACAATTTTCCTATTCATGTCGTTTTTCTCTCAAATATTTTCTTTTAACTTTGCATTCAAACGAAAATGTTATCATTTGTATATGTAATCATTTTTACAAGATGTACCAAAAACAAAATACATGTATCAATGTCTTTTTACACGTGCTTAAAATTCAACATTAATTTTCTGTATTCACAAAATATTACGGAGTGAGGTAAATAGCATTAATTTGTTGTATTGAAAATTAGTAAAATAATTTTTAAGGCCTCAGCACACAAGAGAGGATTTTATTTTTAATTAAAATTACAACAAGAAAATGATATTGTAAAAGAGTCGAGTTTTTTTTATCAAGGAAAAATAAATTATTAAATCTAATAATTCGAAAAAAATATTACATATTAATTTTAGATTTTTTTTTTCTTTAAAGTTTTTTTTTTATATAAAATCAATCAAGAAGTTTTGTTGAAAAATACTTTTAAAACCAAACATCAGATCAGAAAGTTATATTAAAATCAAAAATTGGAAAAAAGGATAAGTATGATTCTTTTCAAAAAACAAATACATTAAATAACATCTATAGAAAAAGGCCGACTTGCTTGTGTACATATATTACACTTATAGGGCCTACAAACGGGGAACATTGAACAGCAACTTAGGATGTTGCTGTGTGTGTATAGCTGTTGCAGCAACAAAAAACATGTCCTTGAACGGTTGCAGTAAAAATCAAAATTATTTGATATTTTGTAGGACGAGTTAGATGTTCATATACAAATTGGCTATATTATCTGAAATGTTATGCTTTCCTAATATTTTATTATGTTTTATTACCTATATTGGTTACAATTTACATTATATATATATACTTTATTAGTTTATTATTTGTATAGAATATAGATATTATCCCAACACTAGTTTTTTACTAGAGATACATACATATAAATAAACTATACAAATTAAATGAGATAGATAGAGACAAGATGAGAAATGATTGAATTTTTACTAGCGTCATAAAATAATAAAATTAAATTTTATGTTCCCAAAATTTGGTTGCAACGTCTGTACTGAAAATATTTTATAGGCGGAGTTCAATGTTGCTGCAACAATGTTCTGCGTATATTCTGTACTTTAGATATTCATACAAATGTTGAATTGGTAAACTGAAATGATTATTTGTCAATCACAAAATATGTTTTGAAAAAAACAATGTTTTTTTTTATTCGTTCGAACACGTTTTGATCTTGGCAGTATATAAAGGCACGATTTTACCAATCCAACATTGAGTTCTAAAAGAACAGTTATATGGTTAAAATTACCATTGTTGGATTAAGATAATCCAAGTTGTTAAAAAGCGATTGTCGCATTAAAATAGTCAGTTTAAAATTACTATTGTTCAAGTAAAATCAGTTGTACATTGATTATAAAAACGAGATAAGAGACTCCATTATAATCAAACGAAATTATTAAAATTCAAATTCTTTTTTTTTTGTTCAAATCGAATCATTCAGGTTTGGAGATCATACAGTTTTTGTTTTATTTATTTTTTTAAAGTACGTGTTGTCCAAATTTACATAGATTTAGTAAAATTTTACAAATGTTTGTGTTTTATTTTTGTGTCGAGTATCGGAATCTGTTGTAGGTTTGACAGCGCTCCTTTTGAAGGTTAAAGAGAGCCAAGATACCGCGACAAATTGAAGCACATTTTGCTCATATTGGATAGAATGAATAGTATAATTGAATCTATGAAACTCACACGATCAATAAAACTATGTTAGTTACATTTCAGGTTTTGTTTTTATGAAATGTTACTTGGCTATAAACTGTAAGATAAATTCAATTTCTTTGACGCTTCACTTGCACTAAAGCAAACTTTGACATGAGGGATATTGATTCTTTATTGTAATTTAATAATTTTATCCTACATAGCATATATTTCTACAAAAAGAACACAACTTTAAAAGTATCCGTGTAAATATAAGATTATGTTTCCACAAATTAAATGTGTCGTTTAATATTATCTTTATTCATGTTGTATTTGTCGTGTTTAAAACATACACATCTTAGATTTAATAATTAGCGAAGAAAAATTTTACCGTCTTAGATATTATCTAATTGTTAATATGGCAGGACATTTAGAATCAGACTGAAAATATTCATTAAAATTATTTTTAAGACGATATTGTAAATATTGAGTTTATTTTTAATTGAGTTTTTCTTGTAAACTTTTTTGTAAATTTTTCTACTGTTAGTAGCTATGATCGCCTTTCGTTTATATTATACCAACGGCAGTGACTAGCACTTACTTAGTTTAAATAATGTTGTTGTAATATTGTTAATATAGAGTTTATATTATATTAAAGTTTTCTGAAACGTTTCCTTAGGAAAAATTGGTGTAACCATGATGTATCCTAACGTAAACTTCACAGTAGAGCCAATTATAGAACGTTAAATTCTGCGTCGAATGAGTACCACAACTTAATAATTCAGTCAATTAGTATTGTCGAAAACCACGGTCAAAAAACGACGATTATTTCCCACTTTGTTAAAAACTGAAGATAAGTACTAGAGTCTGCAGCTTGGAAATAAGTATTGTAGGAGAAATATTGAAATAGTTACTTTTCAAATGATCACCCGTATAAATTTTTTTTTCCATGTACCCTTGTTATAACAGGAATTTGAAAAGTAACCACTTCAATATTTTTCTTAGAGTACTCATTTCCAAGATTCAGACTTATGTATAGTACTTATCTCAGTTTTTAACAAAGTGGGAAAAAATTTACTTTTTCGACTGTGCATTTCGCCGATACCACTTGAGCGAATTATTAAGTTGCGGTACTCATTTGGTCCAAAATTAAATGTTCTATACCAAAAAATTGTTTTTCGGAAAACCCAAAAAAAAATTCCAAAAATTCCGATGTTATTTTGGCTGCCAAAAGTTTTCTCGAGGTCGCCCATGTTAACATTTTTGTTTTTTTTTACATAAAAAGTAGTACTCCACCTTCTGCACAGTCCTGCCTCCTGTTTTGACTGACTGACGTGACCTTATGTTATATTCATTATTGTGGGGTATTCACCGTACTCTATTTAAATTGCAAATATTTCTGAAAATATTAGAGTTACAGAAAATATGGTCAGGTAATAAATTGTAGAAATATTTATTTACTACAACTATCCTCATTACAAATTTTCCAATTTTACTAAAATTTAGAGAGAAAATAAAGATTTTGTTTCCCCTTTTCTCTAAGCCCCCCCCCCTCCTTCCTCTTGTCTGATTTTGCCCATTAAGGAAATAAACCTTTCAAATACAAAAACACGTCACATACCAAATTTCATCTCAATAAGCCTAAAATTGTGGCCTCCAAAACGCGTACAGACACATACATACATATATTTATACATACGAAAATTCGCTAAAACTCCTCTTCTTTCTAAGAATCCAGAAAAAATTTTTAATTAATGAGTTACTGCCGTTATGAAAATTTCGGTCAAAACAATTTTTTGCCTCTGCTGGTAGTATAAAATTTTATTGTTCAAACAAAACAGTTTATTTCTCATTGGGCAACTTTAAAACATTTTGAAACCAATTTTAAAGTTTTCTAATAACTGTACAGTTTATTTTTTAAACAAAAATATATTTAGACCTGCAATTGTACATGTTTTATAAGAAAATGGCTACACCAATAACCTATATTTTCATAATTTGTATTCGAATTCAATTTGAATATCCAAATTCATTTCGTCTCCAAACTTTCTGTTTACAAAATTATGTAAAATATGAAAAATTCAAACATACGCATAGACCACACACAACTCCCTGGTATGATTTATCTAATAGAGTAGCATCATATATACATAATTCTAAAATGTAATCTGTGTATTTAACATATGCATTTGTTGTAAACATTACAATATATACAGAATGCTTCTGAAACGATTATTTTAAGAATTACAATCAATAGCGCAAAGTCGCGATTAAAAGAATAGCTCCTGATATAATAATATTTTCCATACAGAATTATTTCTTTATACAAAGTTTGACATACAAAATATTCGTCAAGTTGTTTATTTCGAAGTTATGTCTGTGCAGTATGCCTACTTGGAAATTGGGATGTTATGGGTTCGAATCCCGACATCGGCAGTTTGTCAATTATTAAGAAAAAAAAGGGGAAGGCGGTTAATTGCCTAAACTGTCGGCGTATGGACAAGAACAAAGTAACCGGCTATGCTTGAGAAGATTTTCGGCAATTTACTTCACGAATTTCAGATGAATATCGGCATAGTTTCTATCATAGTCGGCTGCAGCCTACATCCTGCCAATTCCTAGTCGATACAAAAAAAATTCCTTCCACTCCACTCACATCTTCACATCCTTAGGCATCATAGCCCAGAGCAGCGTCTACAATCTATATATCTAGTTCAAAGTTACATAACGATTGGAGAATATTCAAGAATTTTTTATTTAGATGAAGAGTTTTTGTACCGCGACAAATTTTATCTGTTGTAACTACTTTCCTTCAATGGTGTTCCAGAAGTCTTACAGTCTAAACGTTAGGATATCTCTTGACGACACCTTATTGATTTAATCTGGCTGGAGATCTAACCATTCTAGTCTTTTGAGAGAGAGGCTTTCGGTTTCGGATTCTTCCACTTCATGATAAAATCTGTGAGATTGATTTTGTGCATTTGTTTATTGAGTTTGCAGTGGCCCGTAAGAAGGTCTGTAAGTATCCTCAATTGATTTTCTTCTAGTTGTAAACGCTCAGAGGCATTTTTCTATGAGAAGGTTTTTATAAGAACCTTCGAAAGAACGGTTGGACTCGTGTACTACCCATTTATATTTTATTTTATTTTACTTTTCGGCACTCCAAGAAACGGTTCTGGGCCGTTTAGTGGTGCAGTAGACCCAATCTGGGTTATTCATCAGCCTTCTCGTTTTCCTCAATTCCTAAATGTCCAGGCACCCAGACACCTAATAATGATTTTGTTATGTTTGCATAGATTTTTTAGTGAGTCGATACACTCCAGGACAGTTTTGGACGTTAGGTCAGGAGAACTTAAGGTTCTCGATTGCAGATCTATTTATGACATACACAGCCTGGAATATCGAGCCGTATTTACCAAAACTGACATAGATATTCGTATCGATCTTAGTTCATCAGTTAATATTATATAGATAGATAGAGTTTGGACATTCCAGAATTGAGGTGACCAAAAAAAATAGACGGTGAGGGCAATCTACAGATTTGAGTTCCTTTAACTCTGAGTGTCAGCAAAAACATGCCTAAGTGTATTTATAAGGAACAATTGATATTTCGTTTGAAATTATTTCCACCATCGAAACTTAAATATTGAAGATGCTCTAGCTTCAGAAATACGTTCACAATTGGTCTATATATTGTTAAATCTGAAAAAAAATTTCCAACCAATGTACATTAGACTTATTCATCACTAAATTCATTACTCAACTCTTCAATAACACTATACAATCTTTACAATCGCCCCGGAAGTCATAGTTATAGTAGCGGATAATTATAATCGCACTGTCATCATATACGCAGTTGAAGGCTTGGGTCAAAGGCACCGTAATATCTTCCTCCGTACAAAACAATTTTTATTTACGTCATTTTTTTTTCAAAACCGTTTCCTTGAAGTAATATTGAGTTGCATTGTTTAAAATTATGAGACAGCCTGTATAAAGATTGTATCGCTACTCTCATTATATATTTTTGGCTTGGGATATTTTGTTGTTATAAAACATAATTAAATTTCTCTTTCCTAAATATTACTTTTCTAACTTTCCTCATATGCATATAAGCATTATGTACACTGCCGTTCATAAAAAATGAACCAGTTGAAACATTTTATGTGTTACTGTATGTAATATTATACAATATATATTCAGTAACAAATACGCTTAGAATGTGACTTACTCGTGCAAAGTAGCCGAGTAGCCGACCAAGTAGCCGAGCGGTCTAAGGCGTCATGTCTGCGCAGTATGCAGTACTTGGAAATTGGGAGGTTATGGGTTCGAATCCCAACATCGGCAGTTTGTCAATTCTAAAAATAAAATAAAAATAAAAAAACAAGGGGTGGTTGATTGACTAAACTGTCGGCGTATGGACAAGAACGAAGTAATCGGCTATGCTTGAGAAGGTTTTCTGCAGTTTCCTTCAATTCCTAGTCTACTCACAAATTCCTTCCACTCCACTCACATCCTCACATCCTAAGGTATCACAATGGACCTTATTGTCGAAGTATAGCCCGTCCAGGAGAGCCTTTACAATCTACCTCTACTGGTTCAAATATATAAAATGGAAGTTCTAATCTATATATATATATATATATATATATATATAGACTGTGTTGGAATGCTTTTCCAATAGAGAATCAATGTTAAATATTATTTATTACTGGCAGGCCGTCTGGTTACTGTGCAGAGTCAGTCAGTACACATGTAATGAGAATCATCTCATATGCGTATGGTAGTTTGTTTGTCATTTAAGAGTGTGTACTGACTCATTGACTGTGTGTATTGTGTGTACTGACTCATTTAAGAGTGTGTACTCATTACATGTGTACTGACTGACTCCGCACAGTAACCAGCCGGCCTGCCAGTAATAAATAATATTTAACATTGATTCTCTATTGGAAAAGCACTCCAACACAGTCTGTATATATACCACGGTGTAGAGTAATGTTTAATTGATTAAATCTCAAAAACTAAGCTTCAAATCAAAAAAATTCATGCAACTTTTTTGTTTGTTTTTTCCTGGATGAATTTCAGAACATCCTGTATACATATGTATATATATATATAGACCGTTTGATATCTGAAAGACTAAAAGTATGAAAAAGTAGTCAGTTATACAAAATGAAGTTAATAATATATATGTTATGAATCGTACAGTACATAATAAACAGCCTGTATACATAATGCATTATTTGATGATGTATTTGATATAGAGATAATATAAGTAAGTTATACGAGTACATGTATGTAATTTAAACAATCATCAGTAAATATTAAAACAATGTATGCTCTACATCATTTGTTAGAGTTTTACATAATAATATTTAATTTGGATATTACGTCAAAGTAAAGCGGATTGAACATGTATAAATTGTTAGTCGAAATATTCATGAAACCATAAATACAATCAATGATAGTTTTAGCGAATTTCCAGAAAGGAAATAGAGCTATTGGTCTCGTACCGACTTCACAATTCTAATCTGATTGGAATGAAATTTGGTATTTGAAGCGCTTTTGGCATTCAAAAGGTCAAGTTCGTTAATGGGTAAAATCGGACAAGGGGAAAGAGGAGTTTAGAGAAAGGGGGAAACACAAAATTTGACATACCTCCCTTAATATTCGAAAAATCGAAAAATTTATAAGAAGTAAAGTTGTAGGTACTACGTTTTACTGTAATTTTATTTCTTATCATTTTTTGTGTTACACTAATATTTACAGAAATATTGACGGTTTAAAATTGAAAATTAAATTCCTTAATATCTCTGTACACATTAGAGTTTGATCAAAAATGATAAGGTGACGAATTGTAGCCAACATGATTTTCTACAACTTTATTCCTTACGCTTTTTTCGATTGTTCTAATATTAAGAGAGATATTTTCTATTTTGTGTTTTCTTCTTTATTTATGGCCCCCTTTCCCCTTGACGTGTCATTTATTAATAAAATTTGCTTGAAAGTGATTTATGTTTTCTAAGGAAATTCGCTAGTTGAAGCAGCTCCTGTGTAACGAATTTTTTATAATAGAGCTTACCTTCAATTGACACATGGAACATATACTTCAGAACAATTTGGCATCCATTCAATTGCAGTTATAATATACGAAGGCCAGAACAATACAGTTATTCTTTGGAGGCTATTTTATTCTTTAACAGATAAATATTCTTTACCAAATACAATATCCACATATCATCTGACGAGCCTACTTTCGATGCATATATGTATGGGTGTGTCTGTAAGCTAAAATTGTAGTCTAATGTGAACGGAATATGGTATGATTTTTAAAATTGTAACCTGTATTTACTTATGAAAGTTTTAATTGTATTGCTTTTGTTTTGATGAAACCTGACACTATTTATACTGCAGCAGCAGTCATACAAATAAAGAATTATTATTATTATTATTATTATTATATTATTATTATGTGACGTGTTATGCGTATTTGAAAGGCCAAGTTCGTAAATGGGCAAAATCAGTCGGTCAAGGAGAAAATGGGCTTAGAGAGAGAGATAGGGAAACATAAAATCTTGAATTTTTATAATTTGTTACTAGACCATATTCCTGTAACTCTAATATTTATCTGATACCATAATTGATATCACGTAACTCATAATGGATATCTGAGTTATGAAAACTTGCTTGAAGCGTCCTTTGTAACAAATAGTAACGTATTTTTGTACAATTTCTGTTTCCTTCCAGTTCTTTCTGAGATGTATAATACTTGTTGAGAAAAACATACGCTTACGAGAAAAATGACACTTAAAGAGAGAAACATCAACGGAGGTAAGAGAAGGTAGGGAAACAATTACAACAGATAGAGAAAAATTAGTAAGGGAAGCATGAATAATATTTTTAATGAGACAAAAGAAGTCCTCAACTATTTATACCTAGTATATGTATACAAGGTATATTAAGTTTAGTCCCGACTTTGTAACGCTTGAAAATATTAATCCTTGGAAAAAATGCTTCACAAAGTTCTTCATAAAATTGCCTAATTTGGCCATTTTTACATGTCCGTCCGTCTGCCTGCCTGTCTGTGAAGCCGATAACTCAAAAACGAAAAGAGATAACGAGCTGAAAATTTTTTTGTTCGTTCTAGAGCAAAAAAGTAAGGTCAAGTTCGTTAATGGGAAAAATCGGAACGTGTTTCTCCCCGCTATGAGGGGAGAAATATACGTCTTTGAAACCGTAAGAGATAGAAAAAAAATTTGTTAACAAAAAATCTTCTTCTCTTTAAAATAAACAACTTTTGTTTGAAAGTTTTTTTTGTACACTCAATAGATTTGTCATAATTTCGGATCAAATATTGTCCTCCCGGACAAACAAAATCAATATTTACACATAATACATATCATATAAACTTTGAATTTGAACAATTGTTCAAACATTGATGTACAACTCAGTATATACTGAGTATTCAAACAATTAACTCAGTTAGTTGTTATATTACTTGTTTTATATATCCTTGGTAATGAATAACTACTCTTATAAAAGGAAAGGACTACCGATGGATCTTTCAAACTTTATTTTTCTGGTATATATAACCTAAGAAAGAGATTATGTTTAAAAATATATCAGGCAACACTTTCAGAAAATTGGATTTGCATCTCCATGCAACGGAATTATTTATGTGGAATGGAACTGTATTTAATATATATATATATATATATATATATATATATATATATATATATATATATATATATATATATATATATATATATATATATATATATGATAAAATGAAGAATAAAAATCCATAGTTTACGACTGCATATGGTATGTAGATGATAACTTGCCATAAAATTGGTAGACATATGTATATAGTTTTTATTATAAACGTACCTTTATTCGAATAAAATGCTAAATACAATATCGTAAACGTAATACGTGTAGATAAAAGAAGTGTTATGTAAGTATTATGCAGTTTTTAAAACATTCAAAGGCACATACGAATGTAAAATATAGACGTAATTCCAACAGGATGGTCTGGATATTTGTTAATAATTTGTTTCAAACACACGTGAATAAAATTGAAAAATAAAACTTAAAACTCTTTTTTATGGGAACAGTATTATCGATCCTATTATCTTAGAATACGACGCAGATGCCAAAGATCGTTGGCCATCGCGATATCGATGTTTTGTCTAAGTAATTAGTACTTTAATGTTTCATAGTTTTTATCGTTTTTATACCCTATATATGTAAATATACAAGGTATATTATTAAGTTTTATTACGACTTTGTAACGTTTAAAAATATGGATCGTTGTCATAAATGTTTAGCATAGTGTTCATAAAATGACCTAATTCGGCTATTTCCGCTTGTCCGTCCGTCTGTCTGTCCGTGGACACGATTATAGAGCAAAAAAATAAGGTCAAGTTTGTTAATGGGCAAAATTTGCCTATCTTTGAAAACGTAAGAGATATAACAAAAATTCAATAACAAAAAATATTTTTCTTTTTAAAATAAACAACTTTTGTTTGAAAATTTTGTTCATTAACTCAATAGTTTTCTCATAATTTGTGATTGAATGTTCCTCGGAAAACGAATTGTAAACAATTCGAATACGCAGAATTGTTAATAATTTAATCATTGATATACAACTCAGTATATACTGAAAAAAAAATTAAATGTTACATTACTTTTTTTTTTTTATTTTTGGTCTGTGAGTGTTTGATTGGATATTTAGATGTGTGTTTTGTGTGAAAATTCTTTTGAATTGAGTTAATAAATACGAGAGTTATAAATATATAAGAAAGAGTTATAAATATATAATATATAAGTGGCAGATAATTTTTGATAAGTAAAATACATTCTCCCATATCTCACAGTAATACTTAGGTGGATGCCCGTTCATAAAACCCCCGAACTTACAAAGCTGTTGCAAATTTATAATTTCATATGTTCATATTGTACCAACACAGCTTGCTTGTGCAAAATAACAAGCAAAAGCATGTTTCGGGTAAAAGGCGATGTTCACATATTGCGCCATACGCTTGGAGGGAGGGAGGGGGATTATTATGCGAAAATTTCTGCAATTTTTTTATATTAATTTTCTTTCCAGCGTTGTTTTTATACCAGTCCTAGTGGCCGTACGGTCAACTTCATTCTGCTTGGAACTAGAAGGTTGTGAGTTCAAATCCCGGTGATGGCGGTTTGTCAATTATAATTTACAGGGCGGTTAATTGAGTGGACAGGAACGAAGTAACCAGCTATGGTTTTCTGCAGTTTCATTTCACGAACTTCAAATGAATATCGGCATAGTTCCCATCAAAGCCGGCTGTAGCCTCAAAACCTACCACTACCTAGCCTGCATACAAATCTCCTGTCCTAATTAATAAAGATTAAAAAAATAATTACAGAGATGGATGGCCTCTGTTATAGGCCATAGAGTCTCAGAAACGGGGGTAAATTATTTTTAGTATTATTATTCATTAAATGGAATTCTTTCTGTTATCCGGAGCTCCTTTTAGTTCTTGTGAAAGCTAAATGAAGTAACGTTGAAACATACTGTGAAATATCATGCCGTTTGCTAGGCGAACTCATGCAGTTTCCTACGGTTGAAATAAATGTCGCTAGAGGCAGAGTGGTAGTTATTAAAGGTTGAGATGCTTACAAATTTAACCTACTGCAGAAAGCCTGTTTACCTACTTATCAAAACAATTCTATTAATTCAAATAAAAAAGGTTTTTTAAATTAGAGTTGGATCGCCTATATAGTGTTAGTAGCACAACACACTTGAATATGAATACAAGCAAACCAGTTTTATTATATGGTTATGCATTTCAAAAAAATTATAAAAAAGACGTACTTACAAAAAAAAAAGAAAAAACAAACAGTAAAAAAATCTCAACATTTGCAATGGATAAAAAACATTCATGAGTAAAATTGTAAGTAATGGGTTTCGCAAAACCCATACTACCTACATAAATATACCTACATGTATATGTAATATGAGATACCTTTTCATACCATTTATAGTTATAGTTTTCGTACAAATTGAATGAAATGAGTATTTGTTAGAAAAATAAATGTAAATAATATGTTAATACCACCACAAGACCTCTATATGCAGACTACAATGCCTATGAATATAGAAAAAAAATGTGTGTGCATACTTGTACGCACGTAAAAAAATATACTTCTTTCTTAATCTATACTAATATTATAAAAGAAAGATTTGATTGTGGGTTTACACTGAGTAGGCTCCGAAATTACTGGACCGATTTAAAAATTCTTTCACCGTTGGGAAGCTACACTATCCCCGGGTGACATAGGCAATATTATATTTTCAAAAAAATTTGGGGTCCTTACTAAAACTCCAAAAATGTAACACGAGGTGTAAAAAATTGACCTGAAAAATTCCTTACATCGCGTGCGCTGCGAAAACTATTGATGATAGAACAAAATACTGTACTACGACTTTTCAGAACACATCATTATCTACAAAAAGTGTCACGACAGCCTATGTCTAGCTATTATAGTTATGTCACAATAAGTGTTCTTTTATTTTATAAAATTTAATTGAAATGCCGACGCTAGAGAAGGCTCTTTATTTGTGCCTTGGTATTAATCCTTATCAAAATAAATTACTTCATATTCAAGACTGCTTCAAGACCTTTATATAACTTTTTGTAAAAAGTCGCGTGGTCGCCGTTCATCCCGCTCGGCTAGCTAGGCAGCACCATAATATGCGATGTTGGCGTCACTGGGGTACGGGAGGGGAGTCAATGTCAAGAAATGAACTGAACACTCGGTTGTTGAAAAATAAATACTGTATGTGTATTATGTACTATATTCACTATATTGCAACGTGTTACGTGTATTTAAATTTTATATCCTCTCACAAATGGTGTGTTGAAGTCGTTTGTATAAGTAGTAAATTAAACTGAAATATAATAAAGCATTACAACTGATTCGGTGTAATCTAAATTGTAAATATTTTCTTTGAGGTCTAGTTTTAGGGACGGCTTATCCGTCCAACTTTGGTTAATTTTAGATATCAATGGTTTTTTATATAAGATTTTTCCATTTAAGAAACTATGTAAAATGTTTATAGATTTCGATGTATTTATTTAATAAGATGATGTATTATAGGTATAGCTTAGGCTAGGTACTATAGATCCTAAGACGTATTGTATTATAACTTCGAAAAATGACGACATTAATAAATAATATTCAATATAATTAAGATAGGTAATTCCTGTTTAACAGTTAAGCAAATAATTTAGTACAAAGGCAAAGGCAGTTTAAATTTTTTTTTCATTTTAAAATGCCCAAAAGATCAAGATCTCTACTTTCTAGAAATAGTTCCCAGGCGAGGGCACCAAAAATACGTCGTAATGAAGAATCTTTATCAGAAACTGAAAATCGTTTTGCAAGTCAGAGAGAATACGCGTGGCAATCACGTGCAAGAGAGTCGAGTATAGAGCGTTTGCAGCGGCTTGCTGAACAAAATTTGAGAACCTCCCAGGTACGCACGCGAAAGTCGAGTATCGAGCGTTCGCAGCGGCTTGATGAACAAAATTTCAGAACCTCTCAAGTACGCGCGGTAGAGTCAAGTATTGAGCGTTCGCACTGAGTGTGTGTGTGTTAAAATTTATAATTTTTTTCTAATTTTTATTAAATACCCGTGCGAAGCCGGGGCGGGCCGCTGATAGTAATTTATAAACATAATATTAAATAAGGTCAACATACATTACTATTAAGATACAAAAGTTTAATAAAATGATATAGTAGTGAAGAACGACAATAGACAAATTATATATTGTATTTAAAACCAAGGATTCTACATTTTATCATGGTAGAACAGAGCCAGTATTACTTCTTCCGTTATAATTAGACTTTGAAAGACTGTCATTAAATTCATTATATACATTAAAATTAGATTTACTGAAATTTATCACAATCAGGTCAGATTTATCAATATATACATTTAATATACAAAGTTTACGAGTCCATAAAAATAATATCATTGATAATGTGACTTCTAATACATAATTCAACTGTATAGTCAAATTCTAATGTAAGAGCTGACGCATCTTTCTATAATCAAAAATATTATCTTGTCTTTCAATATCCAAAAATCATATCACATACAAACAATAAACAATAATTTTGTCCGCTGAAGAGTGGAGCTGGGCGTGTTCACACTGCCTATGTGACAGATAGGCTTGTCTGTTTCACTTTAAATTGAGTAAAAAATATATCTGTGTTTTAATGGAAAAAAAGTTTTCATGAACGTCTTTTTTTAAGACAGTGGACGGTGTTTCAGTGAAACAATTTCACAAAAATTTGATGAAATGTTCCACCTATAGAAATTTACTAAAGCTTCCTGACGCTAATTCCAATAACCAACCAATTTTTGATTAAAAAGACATAATCTAATAACTATATCTATTATCCTCTGAAACACTCCAGAATATTAAAAAGATTAATTTATTAATGTTTAAGCCTACTTTAACATTAACGGTTAAGTTAGGAAGTACTGACAACATATATCACATATACACTACAGGCTCGTGGCAAAAATTACCCTGTGAAATGACGCACCGTAAATTACGTTTAGAAGGCTGCTACTATATCAGAAAACAACTCTCAACCCCATGCCGTCACTTTTGAGCGGTACGAGTGAGTACATAGGAAAATTGAATTTTCCAGATGACAGATGACAGATCATTTAAAAAAAATGACGAAAATCCTAGTTCCATACAAAAGTAGTTAGTGGTACCGAAAGTCAGTACAAACTTTTAATTCGCCGATAATTGTTCTAGTTCTATTAAACGTATCGTTCTAGTTCTAATTGGAAGTCGATTTGCGTTTTATATTGAATTCGCTAATAACTTAATATTGATCGCCAAGGTATAATCATAAATGTTCTATACCTGTTATATCAATTTAAGTGGCATACATGTAATAATGTTTGTAATAAATGTGATTGTTATATTGTATATATACATATATATATATATATATATATATATATATATATATATATATATATATATATATATATATATATATATATATGTATTCATGGCATTGTGTATATATGCTTTACAATATAACAATCACATTTATTACAAACATTATTACACGTATGCCACTTAAATTGATATAACAGGTATAGAACATTTATGATTATACCTTGGCGATCAATAGTAATAAGTTATTAGCGAATTCAATATAAAACGCAAATCGACTTCCAATTAGAACTAGAACGATACGTTTAATAGGACTAGAACAATTATTATATATATATATATATATATATATATATATATATATATATATATATATATATATATATATATATGACTTTTTTATTTGTAACCTGGGCAATACACAATAATGATGAGTGTTCTTGCCGAAAAGTTCTTTAGAATTACTGTATATTATAGTCTTTTAAATTGAAATATCTAAATAAGAGGGCGGCAAAATTTTCTTCCGCCCCGGGCTATGCCACTGCCTATAGATATGTCCGATCAACCTTAAGATTCTATATTTATATTTCATTAAAAAAAACTTAAAATCTGTCAGAAATATTTTACATATTATGAATGTTATCCGAATTGTTCAGTTTATATGAAAAACTCTTTGAACTATACGGTAAATATAACAAATATTTTAAAAGCTTTTAAATACATAACTGCTAGTACATTATTATTACTTGATATATCTAACGGTGTATAATTTTACATTCATGGGTACAAGATGCAGCATAGTTTCGTGTCCATTAAAGTGTATGGAACTGTAACAGGAAAAATGCAAAAGAACTCAATTTTAGCTTATAAATACCAATACCATCATTATTACTTATTTTATTGCATTAAAAATTTCAAACAACTAAAATTTCCATAATAGTGATTTTTAAGAAAAATAAATCATCATGACCTAAAGTAAATTTATAGTATAAATTCAAGTATATTCTTTAAGGAGGAAATTTTTCAAGAACGTAGAACTGAGTGCGCACTATAACAGAATAGAGAAAAAGTATTTGTTTGCGTATAAAGATTATTAAAATAATCAAAGAGAACTCTTGAACTAGGTTTTCTTAAATTAAATTTCAAATTTGGCCCCAATTCCTAGAATTTGGGAGAACCAAAAAATTCGTGTATAGCTGCGCACGTTATTGAGAACAACCACAAAATTGATAAATCGAATTTAAATCGGTACAAAACCCCACAGAGTTAGATGCATACGAAAGGATCTACATACACAAATTAAGAAAACAGATAATGAATTTAGACAATGGCCCAATTCTAAATTCTGATTTATTAAAATTAAACCATTTTCAAAAATGTAATACCTGAATAACAAGGTTAGCTTCGATCAACACTCTCACCTTATTGACAATAATAACAACGCATGGTCAGAAAAGGATACCGCAAATAAATGGGTTGGTCTTAATGGGCTTAATTGGTCAATAATCCTTCAGGTACTACCTCGGTCAGATCATATAAAAGACATAATTTTTTTAATATTATTGTGAGACATGCACCAAATTAACAACGAGCAACATATCTCTGACTCTATATTCAAGAGATAGTTACGATTAGCTAATTCATACTGATGTGATTACCTTGTAGTCGAAATACGTATTTATAAAATTAAAATAATTGTTCAAGGAATTGGGGCAAAACTTGAAATTTAATATTCGTTTGCGAATAATTCAATACTGTATAGAAAAATCAGATTTTTGTAATAGTAACATATAGATATGTCATCATGTCATTTTTTCTTCTAAATTCAAGTTTCGCTCGTATATACGACACCAAAACCACCAACATCTGTGCTACCCACAATATCCTAGTCCAATTGGTTACTGCGTACAATTAACTACTGCTTAAGGATGTACGAGCGCTGATGTATAATAAAATTAAAATTAAAATAATAATAAAATAATATCATTTATAAAATTCTTCAAAATCTTATATAGTACATTCATAAATGTCCAAAATAATTTTCATTATTTTTTGTCGTAAGTTAAAATTAAAATTTAATTTAGGCCCGTCATACCGGTTCTAACAAAAAAGATTTTTAAAAGAAAAACCTGAGATTTCGGATAATTAAGCTACCGCCGACAAAAATAATATTTACCCGAAATCGCAGTTGTTTTCTTAAATATCTTTTTTTAGGCCCGTCATACCGGAATTTTATGGGATCAATATCTTTTGTCAAAATATGTGTAAAAATATGGGTTTCTCAACAAGAGCCATGCATTCAAACTCGAACTTTAACATTAAATAATTAATTCAAGACCCCCGTAACCCCCCCCCCCTCCCGAAACTTTTTTAATTGATTTACATGCACTTCAACTACGCGTAAACAAAAAATCAAGCCTTAATCATTTTGAAGCTTCAGTGCTCGTACATCCTTAAGTCAGAGCATATATCTGGTCAGACAGCATATTTAATTAAAAATGAACCCTTAGAAGGCCGATCAGTGTTCACTAACGGATAGGCAGATAGACCTTAAATGTAATGATGTATATAATCGACTGTTAAGAGGTTGATTATACAGTTTGTTCGTTCGTTTTCCACCTAAAGATTTTTTTAAATGCATTTTACGAAAAAATGTGTCAGAAGTTTTAAAAGGGAAGCATAATGCAATAATAATATTTTTATTCTATGAGCTCGTGCCAACCCAGTATAACTTATATTTTAAACGGTGGATTTTACATCAGTAATTGTCTGTTTATCTTATCAAACAAACAACTTTTTTTGAAACTGTTTTTCAAACACCAGTTTTGGCGTAAATACGGCGTAAACGTTCTTAAAAAATATTATTCTTATAATAATAAAAAAGAAGTTTGTTTGAAACTTTTTTTTCATACATCCAATATTTCTGTCGCAAATACCAAATATGTATCCAGAGTTATTTAAATTTAATAAAAAAAAAATCGTTACGGAGGAGCTGCGTCAACTTAGCGAATTTCCTTAGAGTACATAAATCACTCTCTAGCGGTCATAATTTTAATGTAATCAAAATGAAATATTACATCTGATATGACTTTAGTATTTGCAAAAATTAAATTTATTTATAGCCCAAAAAAAAAACGGTATAACGATTATAGTTTATAGTTACTATGGAAACGACAATCAAAATTTTTTACAATTAAATATATTTTATGTATTCGTGTCAAACAAACACAAAATATTAAATATCTCTCTTAATATTAGAATAATCGAAAAATGTAAAGTTGTAGAAAATCATTTTTGCTTCAATTCATTTTTCTACTTGATCTTTTTTCTCAAACTCTAATGTGAACAGAGATATTTAGAATTTTAACTTTCAATCTTTAATTTCAAATCTTCATTGAACCTAACACTAGAAGATACCGAAAATGGCCACCACTAATATATATTTGTATATACATATGTGTCAGTACGCGATCTTGGGCAACAATTTTTGGTTGATCGGATAGAAATTTGGTATGTGAGATGCTTTTTGTCTTTGAACAGTCAAGTTCGTTAATATAACAATCGGTCAAGGTGAAGGGCTTAGTGAGAAGGGAAACAAAATCTTGAATTTCTCTCTTAATATTAGCGAATTGAAAAAATTTCTAATGAGTAAATTTGTAGTAATAAATTTTACTACCATTCATTACCTGACCATATTTTTTATTGATCTAATATTTACAGAAATATTTAGAATTTAAGTACTATACCCAGCCATAATAATGAATACGCCATGGCTACATGATTTTTTTTGTATGACTTTGTACTGTAGCGATCACAATTTTAATTAAAAGTTAATTGAGATCTATTTCTTAAAGATTAATGACTATGTATTTAAATTTATTAATTCTGAGAAAATTTGTTTAAAAAAATTATATATATACATATATATATATATATATATATATATATATATATATATATATATATATATATATATATATATATATATATATCTTTACTATAAATAATAAGGCGAAGAGTTTTATTATTTCTTTGTTTAAATGCGCTAATCTCTGGAACTGCCAGTCCGATTTGAAAAATTATTTTTGTGTATGATAGCCACATTTATGAGGAAGGCTATAGGCTATCTAGCATTACCTTAAAATTCTTAGTTAGCCTTAAATATTGATATTTGTAAAGTAAATCGGAAGCCAAATATATTCAATGGATATAAATATACAGGTCGCTGGTTCAAATCCGGCTGGAGGGAGAATTTTTTTTAAAATTATTTATTTTTAATTTTTTTAAATTTTTTTTTTTCTTAATTTCTTTAATTTAATTTATTTTAATTTGTAAAGTAAGTCGGAAAAAAAAATATATTGTATACATCTACTTATACCTCGGGTATAACAACGTGAATGCGGACGATTCTCGGGTAACAACTGTATATAAATCGGGGGTAACAACTAGTATAGAATAAATCTAGAACGTTGATATAAAATTTCTTTTGTATCTGAAAAAAATTATTTTCAAGTATAAAAAAACAAACTATTCATTAAAAATTCGTGCCATTCCAACTTGAAAAGTCTGACACAATGAAATAAAAGAGTATGTAAAGTGGCTACGGTTATTGACGGGGAAAAACTTTATTTTCTAAAGTTGTTATAATTTGCAGTAAACTGCAAAACTATTATAAATTCTTAAAACAAAAGTATTTATTTATTTCTAGGTATACGTTTATTAAAGTAAATTAAATACAAATATAAAAAACACCTTAGGGCATCGAAGATTTTCTACCATAACAAGCAATAAATAAAATAGTATTATACGAGTATATTATACGAGTATAGTTGTATCTAAACCATATAAATTGTGTATAGTTGTATTATAAGTTATCCAAGACTAAACACTACACCATAGTTGTATTCCGGATGTTTGCACAAAATGTTGTAACATAGCTATTTATCCGGTGAAATTAAAATTTATTATATATTCTTTATAAACAAACTTATTAATACACAAATACAAAATTAATTTTAAGTCTCTTATGACGAGTAATAAAAATTGTAGCAGATTTTGTAATAACATTCAATCAAGGAGTATCCATCGATGCTCTTAGATAGGTAGATAGATTGTAGCGACTGTCCTGGAAGGGACACACTTCCACCATAAGGTCCATTGTGATACCTAAAGATGTGAGGATGTGAGTGGAGGGGAAGCAATTTTTGTGTGAGGACTAGGAATTGGTAAATTAGTAAACTGCAGAAAACCTTCACAGGCATAGCCGGTTACTTCGTTCTTGTCCATACGCCGACAGTTTAGTCAACTAACTGCCCCTTTTTTTTAAATAATTGACAAACTATCGAGGACGGGATTTGAACCCATAACCTCCCAGTCCCAAGTAGAGCGCCTTAACAAGCGCGGCTACTTGGCCGGTATCGATGCTCTTAACGGTGTATTATATTTGTTATACGCCGATAATCTGATCATTTAGGTGATTCTCCTGGAGATATAAACTAAAAAACTTAAAATTCTGCATTATTATGTTCGTGAAAATAATCTTGCCATAAATAGTCAAAAGACTAAAGTAATTGTTTTCCGTAGAGGAGGAAAGTTGTCTGCTGCAGAAGTATTTAAATATGCAAACGCTATTAAATTAGAATGCCTACTTAGGGGCACCATTTGTGTCTTCTTCTCTCTTTGCAGATACAGTGAAAAACTCACTTAGTAGAGCCAGATCGGCTATTCACACAGTATTTAAAATGCTCAAAATTGATCGTTGTATAAAACGGGGACCGGCCAGAACTCTTTATTGCTGTTCTGTGCTCTGGTATGGTGCCTATGATAATTAAATGAAATTGAAGTAGCTCAGGTTGGTTTTTTAAGAATTTACTACAGTTACCCAGAAACACGCCTGGAAACATAGAAAGAATTGAAACCGGGGTACCTAAAATGGCAATTAAAGACATTCACTTGAACGCTGTTATGAAACACTCAAGGCAGTGACTTTTACGCCTACAATTCAAGTTCCAAAATATAATTGGGTATTACAATTAATTATCTGTTTAAGTCGGGAAAATATCTCTTATGAGAAAAATCTTAGAAAAGGTGATATCAACAAGTTCTGTCAACAGTACTATACTATTATAGACAAAGGGCAAAAAATAGCACATATAGTGCAATTTACCACGATCAGTGCTGATTCAGAATCAACAAATTATTTAACACTAGAGTGTTCAATCGCCTTTGTGAGAGTTTTAGCATAGCTCCGTACTTCAGGGTCAAAATTAACTCGCCTGGTTATAAACAAAATGTCATATGTCATTGACTGTGAAGTGATGTGTAAAATATGCAGTTTACGAGTAAAGGGAAGCCTGAGACACATTCTTCACACACACATTCAGACACATTCAGAACTGAATTTCAACAGAATATGCTCTGTGATACTTTGGAAGTATCTCGGTTAAAAAGGATTTTTTGTTATGCAAGAATCATTTTGTGCACAAGAGCATTTATTTGGCACGAATGATCAATGAAACACTCTAAGGGAACGTTTTTGTAATTGTTTCTTTAAACGTTAATTGATAACATAGATTGTACTATTATTATCAGTATAATTTTTTTAAATCTTTTTTTCTGTATTTAATTTTGTTTCCTATTTCCGGAAATTTTTTCTATTATCTTTGTTAATATTTTATTATTGAATAATTTTGCTTAGTCTAAATAGACTAAATGTTTTTATTTATTTATTTATTTTTTTTTTGTTTGGTTTGTGTACTTGTTGGAAAACCCTTTGACTTTTAGTAAGTTGTACCTTCTTGTATAAAAGTTGAAATACTTATAACACATTAAAGCATTATTATTATTTCTTTTTTTAAGAATAAATGTGAATGAAGGAAATTTTAACAAGAGTAATTTGAATATAATTTAAAATTTATTATATTTTAAATCCAGTATATTTTAATTTAGTTAATTTTCTATTTATTTTTATTTTTGTCTATTGATCTCAACTTGCTATCTATTTCTAATTGTCAAAGAGTAAAGTGCGACTAGCTAATTTATACTGATGATGACTACATTGTAGTCGAAATACGTATTTATAAGACAAAAAACTGATCTAGGTAAAGGGGGTGAATTTGAAATTTTATAAGAGGATATATATTGTAGTAGAGGATATGAGGGTATGGAGTATTGTAGTTGATATTATGTTATTCATTATGAATTTTTTCTGAGAAAATTCGCTTAGTCTATATAGCTTCTTCGTGACAAATATTTTATATAATGAATATTGATTATAGCTAGCCCATTATAATTAAAACCAATGGCACGTAAAAATGTAATATACCAGGTATACTTAGTATAAATATTCAATATTCAATTTTTATGATAGAATACTTCCACAATACATACTTAAACTGTGTTATCTGTATTTGTGTATCGTAGATATATTGATTTATTTTCAATTTAAAACTGCACAAGCACGTAGAAAATGCATCAATTTTGTACCCAATATTTACAATTCAAACTCTAAGCAACAAACAACACAACACACGGCTGTAGAATCTTATATTATGCGGGTATATTATTATATATCTTTTATTCCCATGATAACAAGAATATATACATATACTTACCTGTAAGTGTAGTTGTACTGTGGGCCACAAAAGTACCGCACATTTTTCATGATTTTTTAGTTTATTTTTATCTTATTAAGTAGGCTACAAACGCGGTACATTGTGCAGCAACATTGAACTCCGCCTATAAAATATTTTGTCTACAGACGTGCAACCAAAATTGGGAACATAAAATTATTACTTTATTACTTTATATTACTCTATCTTAAAAATTCAATCAATTGTCATCTTAGTTTATTTATCTACTAATTTATTTGTATGTATCTCTAGTTTATTTATTTGTATGTATTTTTTTAAAAATTTTTACAAAAATATATTATAATCAATACAAAAAATACAGTATAAAAATAATAAAGTATATAAAGTAACCAATCTATATAATAAACCATAAAAAAATATTAGGAAAACATAAAATTTTAGATAATATGTTGCAAATTTCGCTACACACGAGAAACTTGTACAGCAACATTAAACTCCTCCCACAAAATATAAAATAATTTTGATTTGTACACCAACCAGATCAGGACATTTTGTTCTGCAACAGATATACAGACTAGCAACCTACTACCGAACATTCATTTGTCCTTAAAATGTTCCTGCACATGTTGCACGTCTGTATTCCCTATTATGCATTGGTTTTTAGAAAAAAGTTTCTAATAACAGTTGTAAGTAGGTATATTTATAACACTAACAACTTGTATAATGAGCCAAATAAACGCACAATTATATAATTTTGAAAAATGAGCGCTACTTTTGTGGCTTTGTGTACTACTGTATAGGTAACTTACAGCACCTATTCGTGCATAAGGTGATACGATTCATCTTATTTATATCACATATTTGTTCACAATAATTATACATGATGATTCATAAAAATATTTCGTAAAATAATCCCGTGACCGAATTGTCAGATTGGGCTATTTAATGCTAATGGGACTAAATATTTTACCAAGCGGCTATAAAATTTTATTCATCGGCTATAGATAGCCAACTAGGCCCCTTGTTTTATTTCGTCAAAAAAGTGCAATTAATATAAATTAAACAAGTGAAAATAACAACTAACTGAGTTAATTGCTTAAATACTCGGGATATCCTGAATTTATGTAAAACAGTTTATAACACAAGTTGTTTATTTTTAATAAAGGAACATGTTTTATCTTTACATTTTTGTTCTATCTTTTTTGGTTTCAAATATGGTCAGTTTTGCCCATTTTGCTCAAACATGGTTCGATTTTGCCCATTTAAACTTGACCTTACTTTTTTGCTCTAGAACACACATTCAAAATTTCAGCTCGTTATCTCTTTTGGAGTGAATTTATGAACACCTATGTCATTTTATGAACACCTATGTCAAACATTCATGCCTTCGATCAATATTTTCAAGCGTTACAAAGTTGGGACTGAACTTAATATACCTTGTATATTTACATATACCGGGTATGATAAACTTTTAATTGTATTTCAATGTTTAAATATTTTTCCATATTGAATAACAAATTATTGTTGTTTTTTAATATTTGTAAGTATATTAATCTAATTAACTTTTAAACTCATTTAAAATTTCCCACCTTAAGCTACTTGAGCGCCACGACTGGTGTATTTTTTTGGGCTACATGCGCATTGCGGCTAGGTATTTCGAATCAAAGGGTTCTGGCATCACTGTGCCCATCGCGTCTGAAAGTTTAAAACTGCTCATCACAAAAATCTCTGAACAAATTATTTTCACTAATCGACACAGTCCCCTCGGACAACGTTTATGTGTATAATGAATACATATAGGTATTCATGATTTAATCGCGACTGAACTGTCACGATTTATGTCAAAGAAGTTGTAGGAACAACCGCTTAGGGGGTTTTACGTGCGAAACTGAAACCTGGTCAACTAGTCATGTATATACGTAATGTTTTGTCCAATGTTTGTAGCGGTTATAATTATATTGATTATAATATTGATCGTAGAAATGGAATTAGGTGTTCATAAAATGTTATAATTATTCCATTCCCGATATCCATCTGTCCGTCAACACGATAACTGAAAAACGAAAATGGATAAGACTAAATTTGCATTCTTCCCCTAAGAAGGTAACAACTTTTGTTTCATACATTTTTCATAAACTGAATAGTTTTGCCATAATTACAGCTCAAAAACCGTAAATACAGCAATTTACGAAAGCATATTGACATATAGACCGGTTAACAAGTTGAAAAACGTGTCAATTCCGGCTACTGCGAATTAAAATACGTGCGACAGCTCGGTGAACTTGTTATGACGTCTGGAAAAATGTGCAAAAATTTGGAACCCACAAATAAACAATTGCAAAAGTTATAAACCATTTATTTTTAAAAAAAAGAGTGGATTTTTTAATTAAAGAGCAGAAAATTTCCTAAAAAAAGTCTCACCTCCCGAAACTGAACCACTAATACTTATAATTTTAATTGAGAGATGAAAATAGGGCTTAAAATAGGTGATTCGCCTCCGCTTGATTCCGACACTTGAACAAACAATAATCCATCAGAAAAAAATGTTTACCCCAATTTAATCCTTAACTATGCTTTTGTTAATTAAAAAAATTTCCAATCGGGATAGCCCCGATAATTTTTAAAATAAAAGTCTTAAAAATTTTTTTTATTTCTGGGACCTTATTCTTTGAAGTATTTAAAAAAGACCCCCGTTGGAAAATTTAAAAAAATGTGATTTTCTATTTGTTTATTTAATATTTGTTTATTTGTGTATACTTTCGTGTCAACATACAAGTGTTTGTCCAAATTCCTTTCGGTTACGTATGACAAACTGTAGGAGACTATAGCGTATACCCGACACATTTCATTGTCGTTGAATTTATTAATTAAATTAAATACTGATATGAAAATCATATCAGTATTTAATTTAATTAATATTTGTTTATTAACAAACAAAGATACGGAAAAATTGAAAACATAAAAAATATTCAGAAAAAAATTATTTTTATTTAAAAAATACATATTAATTTAATACCAAAAAATTAAATAATTTCTTAAAAATTGAGACGGCTCAATTCTATCAAACAGTTACTTAAACTATTATTATTATTAACTATTTTGTATAGAAAATATGCATTGCTCCTATGAATGAGTTTTTGAACCTGTATATGTACCGCCATCTATGAGCATCTTATTAAAACTGATTTGTTCCATGTAATATCACTTATGAACAACTTGTTGATCGCATAGTGAAAAAAATTTGCCAGGCCGTTGCCAGGTAACAAACTGTCTAACCCGCCGCAATAAATGTTTCACATCAAAACTGGTAATATATATTTAAAATTTATGGGGCTATTTTCCAATCATGTCATCTGTACCTTCCAAATTTCTTCGAGCGTACATAAGGAAATATTATTATTAGTTGTTCTAGTATACTTCCAATACTCCAACTTTATTGGGCAGGTAATTCGGTAATAGTAACTCCTCCAAATTATTTTTTTATGGTTTTATCACAAAATAACCATTTATAAATAAATTGGTTTTCGAAAATATCGTCTAGTTTCAGAAGCCTAATAGATAATTTTCAATACCTAAATATTTCTAAACCTAAAAATTTACATGATAATAATTTTTTTTTTAAATACACATCATTTATACGGGATAACTTGAGTTTATACCAAAACAATAACACAACCTGTATATGATATGATATATATTATCGTAGCATCGATAACAGGTAACACTACACTTTTTCAGTGATGATTTTATATATCATAAAATATAATTGATAACTCTATGCACAGTATAGTAGCTTCTTTCTACATTTGTGAATAAAATCATCACTCAAAATCAAAATAAATCCTATCTAAGGTATAAAGCAAATTGAACTGTATACGATGATATAATTTTTAATGAGGTCGTGAATGAAATTTAGGAATTTAGGAATACTCAGAATTCCGTCAAAAAACCACTGCATCGTTAAAAGCTCAAATAAAAAAGTTAAAAAAAAAACATAGTTGCTTTTACCCTGGGGGTGGACGTCATCCCTTCTCGAGAATGAAACATTTTTTATTAAAAATAAGTATGGAAATGGATAGATTGACTTATTCTAAGCAACTTTTGTTCTATAAAGTTTTTAATGAAAGTTAATACTTTTCTACTTATTCGAGAGTGAAAACGTCAATTTTTCAACAAAAAAAAACACGTTTTCAGAAGGTTTTTCATGAATAATTCTGAAAATAAGTATTTTATGAAAAAAATTATTCGGCGTAAAAATGTAGCTTATAAAAAAACAAACAAAAAATACTGGGTTTAAAATACCACTAGACCCAATACTAAGGGAGTAATAGCTTGTTAAAGGTTGGTTCTTCTTCGTCAAACGCCAAAATCAAAAGTTTCAACGTGAAATATCCAAAAAGCAATGCATTTTTCGGGGAAAACTCATAGAACTTTTTTTGAAGTGCTTAAAAAAACCATCATTTTATTTTTTTATGGGAGTTCCTAGTATCAAAATGTCAAAAACAAAATTGGTCCCTATTTTTTTGGCAAAAAAATGTGAAAATCACCCCCTAATTACCACTTTAATTGAAAATGATCGTTACCACTTTACAATTTACTTTATTTCTGTACTTGTAATATGCCCTATAAGTTTGACCAGTGCTTAGTTTTGAAAAAAATTGAGCTTGAAGTGAAGAGAGCTTTTTTGCAAGTTTGCAAAAAATTACATTTCTTTAAAAGTAACTCAAAAACTACGAAAGATACGCAAAATTTTAAGAAGTTAAAAATTGTAGGTTTTTTTTGTCTAAAAATTTTAGTATTTTTTCTTTTTCTGTACGATAAAAATTGAGTAAGATGGCCGTTTCAAGTTTGCATACGTTCGCAAATAGTAACGTTTTCAAGCTCTTTCAGCTCAAACCTTTTAAAAAATAAGAGCTAAAAAAAAATTAGTATACATCAGCTTATAGCTCTTGAAAAAACTTATAAAAAGGCACCCCTCACCTGTATACCTGCAGTCCCTTGAGACCCAAGGACAAGTTTGTAATAGTTCTCTTTTTCAAAATATAACTTTAAACTAAAAAAATAAAAGAAAACTCTGAAAATTAATTATTATTTTTTTAAATAATTAAAAATTTAAGATCGGATTAAAAATTGTTTTGAACATTTTTTTATATATTTTTAAAAACACATTTCAAAAGTTTATATAAAGATTCATGTCCCTGGATTCCGAGGTATAAATCTTACGGCGCACCACTATTTATAAAATTAGTTACACGAAAAGATCCCTTCCAATTGTATCGCTATATTTAGGAATTTCATAATTTCCAATCACTATTTTGTTCTTTTTGACTTAATAGTTTTATTTTCTTCCTAACACAAAAATTCTGAAAAGTTAATAATCTTGTAAATTGACTAGTTGATTAAAAATTCAGGACGATCATTAACTACCTGAGATACTTTTCCAAACCTTTCAAGTCTTACTATGCAAAAAAGAAATTGAATAGCACTACGACCTAAACGACTTATTATTGTATCTATTAGTCCTTTACCTCTTTAAAAATCCTGTTGCTTAGGTGGGGTTCTAAGGATAAAGGTGCCAAAAAGTATCTAAGATACAGTGTATCCAAACCTACTGACGGTATAAGAATCCAAAATAGCTATTGTCGAGCCTGTATGTAAGTAATTGTAGTGACCTGTTGTAATCCTAGACAATATTTTCATTTAAATTTGTATTTCATATTTTGTACAAGATTTTATATGGGAAGTGAAGTGAAATTTCAAATTACATAATGCCACGTTTTTTTGTTACAATCGGCTATATGACAATTGGTAATCATCGGCATTGTTAAGATACGAGATATCCATTGTTAAGATAGTTTGTCAAACAATCACAAATAATTCGACATGAACGCTCATGTTTTCACATCATCATGACTGAGTCTCAGGCTCAAAACGGGTTTTTTCCAAACACTAACTACTTCGGTATAAAATTCGTTGATTTAACATAAAGCTGCTTCCAATAGCCAAAACGAGCCTTCACATCGATTATACACCAACCATCCTTACTAAACGTCTGTCTTTATTCAACATCCTGCATTTATATTTGTTTGAATTCTTTCTGAACTATCTATGTGTAGCATCTTATAATCTTAAAATATTTTTCACTTGAATATATTTTCGCACGAATTTTCAATAAAAATTGCTTTTTATCTTTACCTTATACAGCTGCTGCTTATTGAAAATGATGAAGATATAAATGAAAATCTGTTTCCTTCATTTTTATTTTTATATGAGTTTTATTTTAATGATAAATACCTACTAACTACAAATATGTACCTACGTGTTTACAAATTGATATTTTTAGTCTTATAAAGAATGTATTAAGGTAGTTAGTTCACTGGTACCAGTCCAAGTGGCCGAATGGTCTAAGGGACGTTATGTCTGCGCAGTATGCCTACTTGGAAACTGGGAGATTATGGGTTCGAATCCCGGCATCGGTAGTTTGTCAATTATTAAGAAAAAAAAAGGACGGTTAATTGACTAAAGTTCCGGCGTATGGACAAGAACGAAGTGACCGGCTATGCTTGAGAAGGTTTTCTGCAATTCCTTCACGAACTCCAGATGAATATCGGCATAGTTCCTATCATAGTCGGCTGCAGCCGCATATTCTACAAATTCCTAGTCCATACTCAAAAATTTCTTCCACTTCACTCACATCTTCACATCCTTAGCCAGAAGTGTAGCCCGTCCAGGGCAGCCTCTACAATCTATCTATCTATCTAGTTCACTGGTAAACCAACTTTTCTTAAGAATTTGATAAAATTGATATGATATTAATCTAAATGTTTTGCATTTATTATAAAAAATTATTTTGACCTATTGTGAAGGTATGTATTGTGAAGATATTTGCAATCAAATTTTTAGCATGGTATACATACGTTAACGGATCGCGCATACATCATTTTTTATAAAACTGAAAAATTTCTTTGAGAAACAAATATCTTATAAAATGGAAGTTAACAAACTAATTTATAAAAAAAAAACATATATTGCGGATTTTATAATATTTAATAGTAATAATTTGCAACTGTAACCCCAAAAATATTGAATAATCACTGTCAAAACGATTTTTTGCATAGCATAAATGTTAAAACACTATATTTGTTATACTAGATATGTTCAATTGGAATAGTTGTAATAAGTAAATTAATTATTTAGTTGTTTAAATGTACTTTTTTACCCAAACCTGAACAATATTTTCTGGATCTATTAGCATTGGCCTAGTTGACACTTTTTTTTGATACACCATTTTTAAAAGTGAAAATACAAAGGTACTGCGTTAATTGCTAAAATACCCGGTATATACTAAGTTTATACTAAAGTTACACAAAAAAGTTATTTATTTATAACAAAAGGGGCATTGCTTGTCTTTAAACTTTTTTTCTATCTCTTCAAAGATGGATATTTTCCTCCTGGCTGAAGGAAGCACGGACCGATGATCCATTTAGGAACTTGAGCTTACTTTTTAGCTCTAAAACATACACACAAAATTTCAGCTGGTTATCTGTCGTCGTTTTTGAGTTATCGTATCCAGACGAACGTGCGATTAATATTTTCAACATTTACAAAGATGGGACTAAATTTAATATACCCCTGTATATATTATATATAGAGGAATCTTAGGCAGAACGGAGTATGAAGTTGAAAATATGGTTTAAGTACAAAAGTGTTTATTAAGAGAGATGCAAATTTTTTTGTGTACATATTATAATGTAATATTCACAAAAATATAATAAAACTGTAAGAAAATTAAAGAACAATATTTTTTTTCTTGAAAAATTGAAAATTATGTCATTTACCCCGTTCTGCCTCGGGCTTGGAGTCGAACGAGGTGGTAAGGACTACAAGGTTACTATAAACACATATAAAACTAGAGAAATGCAGAAAAAATAAGTTTATGCAAAAAATTCATACAAAAGGACAGCCTCTTCATCTTCGCTATCGATTCCCGCAGATGACAAATGAAAGGAAAAGACTCTGTTGTCAGTTGCCATCCAAAAGCATCCAGGGGTAGTAAAATTAGCTTCTTCACTTGAAGGCCTATCAAATCTGATGTCAGTTGTGTCTGCTGGAAGACATTGTGACACATTGCGGCAGAATTGCGTACCCCATTGGACAAAATGGGGTACCCCATTCCGCCCCAAAGACACGATTCGGGTTATAAGGGTATATTCAATCAAAAAATTTACGTAAACAAACATTTAACTACACCATACTAAAGACAATTAAACGTACTTCAAGCATGTACAAACTGTAGTTGTACTTGGTTATAAGATCATCAATATATATATATATATAGAACAATTCTAGCAAGTACTACAAGATAGATAGATAGATTGTAGAGGCTGCCCTGGACGGGCAACACATTGGCCATAAGGTCCATTGTGATGCCTTAGGATGTGAGTGAAAGGAATTTTTGTGTATAGACTACGAATTGGTAGAATATGCGGCTGCAGCCGACTATGATAGGAACTATGCCGATATTCATCTAGAGTTCGTGAAGGAAACTGCAGAAAACCTTCTCAAGCATAGCCGGTCACTTCGTTCTTGTCCATACGCCGGAACTTTAGTCAATTAACCGTCCTTTTTTTTTCTTAATAATTGACAAACTACCGATGCCGGGATTCGAACCCATAATCTCCCAGTTTCCAAGTAGGCATACTGCGCAAACGTAACGCCTTACTAGTAAATACAGTCAGTACTAGTAAGGAGGCAGCTAATGAAACGCAATTCACTGATTGTATTGACCGATTGCGTTTTTTTAAACTACTTTACTGCGGGCGGTTTTAAAACGAGTAATTAAAAATCATCGCTTATTATTATTTTCAATAATTTTTTTTAAATATTACACAGAGGAGTTGGTCGTGTAAACCTCACGACTTATTTCCATTAGTTTTTCAATACTGTTTAGAGAATTTACATATCCATATCAATATTTAGAAAAATTAGTAAAATATTATTAAAATAAAATTATACCATTTGACTCTTTTTCCATTTTTAAAATTTTTTTAATGAATACAAATATATATTTTTATATAAATTTTTTAATTAAAATTTTTTCGAATGCATTAAATTTTTTTCCCCCGTTTATTTGTTTGTTTTTATATCCAAGCAAACAATTCTCCAACTACAAAACCAACAAACAATCCCATATTATTAAATTTTAATATAGGTATGTTTAATTTTTTTTTTCTCTGTTTATTTTCAGACGGCAGTACAAATTTTAGCATTGTACCAATTGCAGCATTATTAACTGGTGTTTTATTAACACTTGGCATTGCTGTATTATTAATTGTGGTGTTAGCTGTACGGCGTAAACGTGCGACAATGTTACGTCCGAATTCATTATCTCATTGCACACATCAAATTGACATGGATCCAATTAAACAACAAAAAATGTCACCATTACAGCCCTCTAGAAATAATTCAATGCTTGAAATAAATACAGGTATGTATTGTTAGAATTTTTTTTAACTAAATTTAAAAAACATTTGTGATATAACTCATTAAGACTTGCAATATTCTATGTTCGGAAGACATAGCAATATCTCAAAACCATGAATTTTTAAAAGTTAATGCCAATGGAGGCTTTGAACCAGTTAATCAAGGACCACTAGAATCCAAAGTTTCAAAAAGTTTGACAGAGATTCCTTCCCCTTAAATTGAAGCTCCTATAAAATTGAAAATATAACAGTGTTTGGTTGTCATTTCAGTACACTTTTAAGAATCCTGCACATAGTATATGGCCACAAAAGTAGCTCTTTTTTTTCTAAATTTTATAGTTTATTTGTGAAAGTTTATCGGATTTTATGTTTCGAATAAAGTATTTAATATATTTATAATAAACAAAGTTTATCGGAAGCATTTTCTCGAAATCTGAATGAATAAGGCACAAAGCAGTTAAAAAAACTTTTAAAAAGAACGCTACTTTTGTGGCCATGTGTACAAGCCACTGCAAAATAATTTTGCAACGGTCTCCGAATGAAAGTTCATATATTTATAATCATTAACTGATTTATGTCACATATTCAAACTGGCAGTTGAGAATTGTATGAACATACTGAAATGTCAATAGTTATGAAATGAAAATACCTAAAGTGAAAAATCTCGTCAAAGTTATATAATCAATTCCTGAATTTTATGTCAAACGATGGGTTTTCAATTTGAAAACATTATTACATTTTACTGTAGTATAATATTTTCTATAATAACGTCTTTTCAATTACGTTATATTACAGTATGTAACCTAATAGTTTTAAGTTATACACAATATTACTATTTGTAATGAATGTAATAAACGGAAGAATATAAGGGGATGTTTAAGGGGCCCATGCCCCTCCATCCTTGGGCTACGCAAAAGTGCTAATATTTGCCGAATCCAGCTTTCCCGTTTGATTATTTACCTTTTGACAGTTTACCTTTTTTGATTATTATATAGCTTCTCTCTCCATGCGAAAGCTATAAAAAAATTAAAATGAATACCTAAAAAATGTTATTTTTAGGTGTATTCGTTTCTTTTTTGACTCTGTGAAGAAATGTGCGAATGAATGTTTGTTTATTGCTTTATACAGCGTGACACCTTTTATTTAGCATGCGACTTCTGATTATTTTCCATAGCTTGCGGTTTATTTTAGCATATGGTTTGTTGTTTTAACGTGTGATGTTTTTCAATAACCTGTGGGTTTTTTATGAGAATCTTTCATCTTTGCTATTTTCTTTTGTCATTGTTTTTCTCATTGTAAGATTTTGATCTCTCGCGTCTTTTTTTCTTTACTATCCGATTTTCTTCTTTATGGTACATGTTTACTCTGTTCGATGATAGTTCAACGATTATGAACGATGAAGCGCTGTACGATAGCGTTAATTACCATTTTGCTGCCTACCCAGTACTTAGACTGTTGTTTTGACTCAGGTATAAAGTGGTAAACCCACGTTTCATCTATCATAACAAATTAGCGCAGAAAATCGGTTGGATACTTCTTAAAACGGCACAAACTTTGCTGAGCAAGTCGATTTCTCATTTGTTTGAGATCAGAATTTAACAAATGCGTCATCCATCTCACAAAGCTTTCTCATACGGAGTTTTTCGTGTAAAATGTTCCGTTCCGTTTCTTCTAAGATGTCTACAGCCTTAGCTATCTCACACACCTTTAATCGCCGATCATCTAGAACCATATAATTGTGTATATTCTCTCGATATTTTCTTTAGCAGTTGCACTTTTTGGCCGTCCTTCGCGTGAATCATCTTCAATCGATTGACGACCACGTTTAAACACATCTGGTTTTTTTTTTACTGTGGATAATGAAAGTGCTGACTTCTTATGCACTTTCACCAACTTTGGATAAATTTTTGTTGGCGACACATCATCCAAAACTATAACAAGCAATTTCTACAACAAAACAGCAATTTCATGTGTAACAGCACCATATATGGACTAGGCCGAGAACTTTACTCTTTATCCTCGTATGTAACTTATGCTTTACCCAACATGGAGGATGCTCTAAGATTAATGATGAGCAAAGCAAGACCAAGACAGTCTTGATATCGGTCTCGGTTTTGCTTATCTGGTCTTGGCCTTGGTCTTGCTCAAGTACTTGTAGTCTTGGTCTTGCCCAAATACTTGTAGTCTTGGTCTTGCGTATTCAGTCTTGGTCTTGATCTTGCTCATTTAGTCTGTAACTTACTACTTGCGTCGTTTTGGAAATTTGTCAACAATTCAATACCACAAGATCAACAATTAATATCTATAATTAATTATGCTTTATTTTTCAATAATCAAAATTTTTTACCGTATTCTATTGGTTTTTATAATAAAATAAATAAATAAATTAGTTTAACTGTACATCAACCATGTGTTAATCAGACATCGGAAAAGAATAGTTGTGTAAATCCTTTTTTTCAGACAATCGTAAAGTTTACCGGTACCTTTTTTTATATTTGATGTTTAAATTTAGTGGAGTAAACTGCAAATCTTAAACACACAAAATTTTTTGTTCCAACAAAAACAAATATTGAAGTTACGACAATAATTCTCATATATCCTATTTACAATGGAAGTTATAATTTTTATTTTAGTCATGCACTTTGGTCTTGCGCTTACATTCTCGGTCTTTGTGCCGGTCTTGGTCTTGGTCTTGCTAGTGTATGTATGATCTTGGTGTTGGTCTTGGCCTTGTTAAATCGCAAGACCAAGAACAAGACTGCAATACCAAGACATATTTTGCTCATCACTATATAAGATAGATAGATCGTCTGATTTGATATAGACCTACGATTTTTGTATAGTCAGATTTTATATTTTTCGTAAAATGCAAAAATAAAGATTTCCAATTGTATGAAATTAAAATATTTAATTAAAACTTAAACAGTTATTTTTAAATTTATTTATTTACTTGACAGTTCTTTATTTTGATGGTAGTTTGTTTTTTCCTAAAATTGTGAATGTAATACTAGTTTTGTATTTTGTGTATACACTTGATTAATTTTTTTTTTAATTTTTCAGGTGACCATCGATACGTTGTTGCATACACATTAAAACCAATCGATATAAATAATACAAATAATGTAAATCACCATCAGTTAATGATAAATTCATCAACAATAAAACAATCACCATCAACATTATTATTCAACAATCCTGAACAATATCCAAATTTACAAAGTCCTGTATCAATGGCGTACGCGAATGCAGTATTAACTGGTACAGTAACTGTAGACGAATTAGGTGGTAGTGATGTTTGTGGTGGGGTTATTGGTGGTGGTGGAGGTATTATCAATAAACCACATCATTTGCATAATCATCATACAATTGGTGTTGTTACAAGTGGTGGATTCTCAACACATCAACCGGATATTTTAAATGCACCACCGTCTGTTAATCGTAATGCCTTAACTGGTATGTGTTTAACTGATATTTTCATTTTGTTGTATTAAAGATAATAATCAATCATGTTGGAAGTAGCATTTGCTTAGCAACAATCCAGATACTATTTTAACAAACTTATATTTTAAAAAAATTTTTAATCGGTGATATCAGTTTTTAAGGATGTACGAGCACTGAACCTTCAAAAAGATTACGGGGGTCTTGAATTAATTATTTAATGTTAAATTTCGAGTTTTAATGCATTGCTCTTATGGAGAAACCCATATATTTATACATATTTTGACATATTTGATAATTTTCACTTGGAATAAAATAAGACAAATAAAAATAGAACTACACAATAGAAAATAGAAATATTAATAAAGAGATTGATCCAATAAAATTCCGGTATGATGGGCCTAAAAAAAGATATTTACGAAGAATTGAAGCCCCGGATCGTTTGTCTAGGCCATCCCAATCCTAAGTGCATAACCGGTTTAAAAGAAGACCTTTATCCGAAAATTCGCTATAAAAGGCGCAATTTACAATTTTTTTTTAATTTTTCAAAAATACTCGATTTCTACTAGGCAGAGGTAACATTTTGTGTTAATTACAAATAATTATAATAAAAATTGAACCGTTCACAGCGAAAACAAAAATCGACGATTTTCGATAAAATTTCGCTATTTTCTCGGGGAATAGCCAACGAAATCGTATCCAACAAGTCTCATTCGATAGGTTTTTTTATTTTCTACAACTTTCTCATTTAATTTTTTTTGTAGATTTTTGTAGTTTTTTTTATAAATGCGAAAAACCGTTTTTTCGATTTTCTGTTTTTTTTATGTTCTGCGCCAGCTGGAAACTTGCAAAAAACGCTATCTTTCTTAGAATTTTTCTTTTACCCGACCAAATTTTTTGCTTCTCGATAGCATGGATTATTTTTTGTTTCGAACATTCGCTGAACTATAGGTCCGGCGTAGACAAGGCAGCAATTGTGCAATTTGGGTAGAAAGTTTTTTTTTCTATTAACCGAAATTGTACGCGGTTTACAGTCCGATATTTTTTAAACTGACTGTCTAATCATATTTACTACATAATATTCATCATCGAGAGTGGAACGAATTTTTAAAATACATAAAAAAGTTGTTTATCGAAGATTTCTTTTAGAGATTCTTGTAGAGAACTCTTTAAAATCTTGGGAATAGTTACTGTTCCTTGTGCATTTGTGTATCAATTTTTGGCCCACGTTCATGCTTTTAAATCTTTACGGCCTGTTAATAGTGATATTCACAGCTACAATACACGAAACAAAGAAAATTATAAAATTCCTATTCATCGATTGAAGAGGACAAAACAGCCCTTTAATTTTCTCGAAAGTGAAGATACAAGTGTCTTCCACCCACAAAATTTTAAACAAATTATTAAAACCTTGATTATCTCAATGGCAGTTCTATTACATAAAGTCAATCCAAATTTTCTTTTCAGTATTTAATGTACATTGGTTTTATTATTACAGACATTATTTGTTTTTATAAATTTGTATATTGTAAAAACATACTTTTAAGCGAATTTCCTGAAAAGAAATAGAGCTTTGGTCCCGTACCAAAGTCAAAATTTCGCAAAAATTTCTTCAAATGACCATCGATCCTACCTAGTAGATGTCAAAAATTACCATCTGTAAAATTTATATATATATATATATATATATATATATATATATATATATATATATATATATCTATGGATATATCTATGGATATATATATATATATATATATATATATATATATATATATGTGTGTGTATGTATATGTTTGGTATTTGAGGCGCTTTTGGTATTCAAAAGGTCAAGTTCGTGAATGGGTAAGATCGGATACGGGGAAAGCGGGGTTTAGAGAGCGGGGGAAAACACAAAATTTGACATATTTCTATTAATATTCGAAAAATCGAAAAATTTATAAGAATTAAGTTGTAGGTAATAAGTTTTACTGTATTTTTGTTTCTTATCATTTTTTCTGTTACACTAATATTTACAGAAATATTGACGGTTTAAGATTGAAAATTAAATTCCTTAATAACTCTGTACACATTAGAGTTTGAGCAAAATTGATAAGGTGATGAATTGTAGCAAACATGATTTTCTACAACTTTATTTCTTACGCATTTTCCGATTGTTCTAATATTAAGAGAGATATTTTAGATTTTGTGTTTTCTTCTTTCTTTATAGCCCCCTTTCCCCTTGACGTATATCATTTATTAATAAAATTGGCCTTGAACATACTAAAATCATATACGACATTTCATTTTGATCAAACTAAAATTGTGACCGCTAGAGAGTGATTTATGTATTCTAAGGAAATTCGCTAAGTTGAAGCAGCTCCTGCGTAAATTTTTAAGTTAAATAAGTTATAAGTATTTTTAGAAAATTCCTCTTCAAGGAAATAGCATATATCGATTGATCCTATCCAGTAGATGTCGAAAGTAAGCTTCTTTGAAAATTATAAATAGTTTTTGGTATTTGAAAAGTCAAGTTCGTTAATGGGTAAAATCGGACAAGGAGAAAGGGGGTTTTGGGAGAGGGAGAAACACAAAATTTGGTATATATCTGTCTTAATATTGAAAAGATAAAAAAATATATAAGAAATAAAGATGTAGAAAATTAGTTTTGCTATAATTTTGTCATTTTTTCTGTTACACGGTTTACATCTATACTTTCGAAATCGTTTTTGCAAATTGAAATCAGACATATTTGTAGCTTTCAGGCCTGCTGGAAAATTGACACCATCTCTGTTGACACCATCACGATTACTCTGATAGTTTTAATTTTATAAGCAAAAAACTAAAATAACAGCGATTTTTCGCATAAAATTGTTAATAAAACAGTTATAAATAATAAAGTCGAGTGAAAAACATCTCACAATATCATATGGAACTATTCTCCAAGCAATGGCGAAGTTGGTTTTTACACAAAATGCTCACACTAATTCTCTGTAGCTTGGCCTATTTGTCTAGTTTATACGTCCGTCAGCACCTGGACTAAACTTCAACATGACCAAGTATTTTATGTATTAAATATCTTTGAATATGAATATTATTGACAAAACTATTCTTTGAATCTATTTTCGAATATTGATGATCACAAATTTTATTTGATCTTGAGGATAATAGATTGATTAATGGTTGAATCATTTGAAACTATTTTGAAATAATTTGTTACTTGAATGTAACTTTCAAATCAAATAGTTTATGGTACATGTATACAATATGTCTCAAAATTATCTGTAAATTTGTTTTAGTCAACCCTTTAAGCTTCTTCACTCAATAAGTATAAGAAGCTGCTGTGTTATAAACTTGTTTATTACAGCTATACCGATTGAACATATCTAATATAACATATCTACTGTTTTATACTGTATATAACATAATATGTCATACCATGCAACAAATGTGTTAATAGTGCTTATTCATTTGTTTTTTGTGTTGCAGTTGCAAATTATCACTTTATATTAATATTTTTTAGAAAATCCGCACTATATATCTCCCGGTATTTATATATCACTAGCGACCCGGCCCGACTTCGCAAGGGTAGCACCAATTATCTATAGCCAGATGACTTCTGGTGGTTGGAAACAAAAAAAAATATTTCTGTTGATCCTACCCAACTTTACAGGATCGCCCGCTGGGCTAATCTGAAGAGGCCTTGAAAATTTCATCAAAATCGGTCCACCCGTTTTGGAGTCCATAGGGAACATACATACACACATTGATTTATATACAGGATGAATCTAACCAGCCGCATAATAGCACACGCGTCAATTTCCTTCAAGGATCCTCCCATTTTCCAACAACATCCAATAGAACATCTCCTGTTAAGGAGACAGTCTGTTCATAACACAAATTCCTTCCTATATGCTATATGCTAGCTCAGGCGGACATGGCAATCTTATACTGATGCATGCTTGCATCAACATAAGAACACCATGTCCGTCCAAGTCAACGCACGACATACAAAACAAGATTTGTATTATGAATAGACCGTCTCCTTAACAAAAAGTACTCCACTATTGGATGTTGTTGTGATTTTTTTTTTAATATCTTTGTTCAAGTGCGTGTTGTTTCATTATGTTAATTTACCAGTCCAAATAGCCAAGCGGTCTAAGGCGTTATGTTCAGTTTGTCAATTGAAGAGAAAAAAAAAGGGGACGGTTAATTGACTAAACTGTCGGCGTATGGACAAGAACAGAGTGACCGGCTATGCTTGAGAAGGTTTTCTGCAGTTTCCTTCACGAACTCCATATGAATATCGGCATAGTTCCTATCATAGTTAGCTGCAGCCGCATATCAGCATCAAACTACTTTTCGACAGATTTCGCTCATTTTTTTTTACATGCGTTTTTTGATAAATCCCGAAGTTTCAGAATTTTTGACCGTTTAGAACGCGAGATAATTAATAGCAAAGTAATCATTTTCTCTCACTCTTTCTCATTAGAAGCATGTACTTCATGCAAACTTCATGCAATACTCGACAGAATTGAAAAACAAAAAACTAGAATAGAAAAGATAAATATTTATTAAATAAATTAGAAAAAAAAATCGCGTTTTACCGTTTTGATTTCGAAGTATAAAAGTTTAAAATTATTTTTAATTCAATGTTACATTAATTTGTAGATATGAATAGTGAATATGTGTATGTGTGTATATGTATTTGTACTATCATAAAAGCAACACAGTGCTGGAACTATCGTAAATATACTTTTACTAATATTTTGTATTTTGGGTGTCGTCTTTTATTCAAGTCAAGTCTTTTATTCAAGTCTTCGAAGAAGTCCTTCTTTCAAAACGAACGCAACAACCATTACCCGGCAAAACGAATAAGCATTATTTATTCAAAATTCTAAATGAATAAATTTGACATATTTAAAAGTTTTTGGACACCCATTACACATTCATTAAATATTGAAACTTAATAAAATAAATATTGTTTGATGTTTGTGGAATGATAATGAAAACTACAATCTTGAAATACTTAACCATTCTATTTATTAGTAGTTTGTATCTAGTTATATTATATGTAATGACAATTAAAATAATTAAAATCGAGAAAATTAATGTAAATATGTTTTCGCAAATGTTTTCATGAACGAACAAACAGTATATAATAATAATTCATGTAAGATATAATTTTATACATTTTAGTTTTATATATTCGTTACATACACAAAAGTCGATTACAACATCTGTCTAATTCATATATATTTATTTGTGTATACTTAAGCGTCAACAATACGATGTTTGTCCAAATTCCTTTCGGTTATGTAAGACAAACTGTAGAAGACTTTGGCGTATACTATTTAGACAAATGTCATTGTCATTAAATTTTTAATTAAATACTGATATGAAAAAATTAACTCGTCAACCAGGAATCGAACCTCGGGCCTCTGGATATCTAGTCCAGTATGCTTCCGCTACACCAAAGACGGCTGTGACGTAACAGCCAACCTTTTCATATCATTCTTATTTTTATTTATTTAGATAGTATAACTTCTGTCGAAGTTATTATTCATATACATTTATTTGTGCATACTTAAGCGTCAACAATACGATGTTTGTCCAAATTCATTTCGGTTACGTAAGACAAACTGTAGAAGACTTTAGCATTTCAATAAAATTATTTTATAATAAACAAATATACAGAATGTTTCAAAATGGTCTAATACAGTCGCCGGACGTATATAAGGGAAGGATTTAGGTGGTCCGTATCTCTCCCTTAGTCTACGAAAAAAGCTAATATGCGCTGAATATCCACCTTTTGTCAAGTACTTAAAAGACTCAAAGAGGCTCAAAGTTTTTATATTGTACTGGCTGATGAAATGCAAGATATACCAGTGCGAGAATAGTTACCGTTATGTTTACGATACGTAGACTACACATCTAGAAAATCGGTTCTTCAGGAGGATTGTCTAGAATTTATCTACGTAGAAGATGTATCAGCTGAAGCTCGGATTAAAAAAAGTCATATCATTTAACTCTTAACCCTCTCTATGAGACGCAATGGGAAGAAAAACATGTGGCTGTCGAAAGATTTACAGAAATGCTTCCAGTAGTACGCACAATGATGCAGACCGCAATGAAAAATAGCCCGTTTATCGGGTCGCTAGTTATCCTAAAATAACTTTTTTCATATAAAGCAAACCTAATCAAAGCAATGCAGAAGGTCAATGTTGATTTGAACAACATTTGTAGTTATGCAAAACAGTAAAAACTACTATACAAAATATTCAGATCCTAATATTAGAAATAGTTCTTAGAATTAGTAGTTATTAGAAATATTCAAGTCAGTTCGCGATCCTTTTCGAGCAAACAAAGCAGAGAACATAATTGCCAAACATTCATGTCTACGATCAATATATTCAAGCATTACAAAGTCGGGACTATAAATATACCTTATATATTTACTTACACTGGGTATAATACATTTACTAAGTATAAAAAGAACCATTCAAAACGCAAAAGTGATTGAACTCATTTCTGTAGTGACAAAGTGTATTTTTGAGAAAATACATTGTCTTGTATTGTATACTACAATATTTTTAAAGAAAAGAAAATTAATTTTACAAAAATCCGTTTGCATTTTAAACGGTTAGACTTTGATGTTATTTCACCTAATAGTCCAAAAAAAGTAAACGCCATTATTTTGAGATAAAAATGGTTTATTTTCACTACTAGTAAAGATTATTAAAATAATCAAAGAGAACTCTAGGTTTTTGAAATTATATTTCAAATTTTGCCCCTATTCCTAGAACATTTGTTTGTATTTTATAAATACGTATTTCGACTACAATGTAGTCATCATCAATATGAATTTGCTAATCGTAACTATCTCTGGGATATGGATTCAGAGATATGTTGCTTGTTACCCAAAACAGTTATTGGGCACCCCTAAGGATAAAATTAGTAATGAAAAACAATCGGGCATATATAGTGTCAATTGTCAAAACTGTTCGAAAATGTATGTTGGTCAAAGTCGTCGCCAAATCGGTACTCGAATCAAAGAACATCTGTCTCATGTGAAATTTGGGAGAACCGAAAAATCGTGTATAGCGGCGCACGTTATTGAGAACAACCACAAAATTGATAAATCGAATCTTAAACTACTTAAATCGGTACAAAACCCTACAGAATTAGATGCATACGAAAGCATCTACATATACAAATTGAGATAACAGATAATGAATTTAGACAATGGCCCAATTCCAAATTCTGATCTTATAAAATTAAACCATTTTCAAAAATAAAAATAAAAATCCAATACCTGAATGTCAAGGTTAACATAGATACACTCACTTTAGTGACAAAACAAACGCCGCATAGTCACCAAAGAATACCGCCAATAAACAGGTGGGGCTTTCCACACACCTAATCCAGTAGTCAGGCAACTCAAATAATCCTCAAGTCCTTCAATAATCCTTCAGGTACTACCTCGATCAGATCATATAAAAGACATAATTTTTTTAATATCATTGTGAGACACGCACCAAATTAGCAACAGGCAACATATCTCTGAATCCATATCCCAGAGAGTTACGATTAGCTAATTCATACTGACGATGACTACATTGTAGTCGGAATACGTGTTTATAAAATACAAACAAATGTTCTAGGAATGGGGGCAAAATTTGAAATATAATTTCACTACTAGTGATTTTATTTATTTTATTCAAGTTCTTGGAAATTTAATACAGAGAACCTTATTATTTATGGATAAAATAATAAAATTCCACATATAATTTTTACAAATAAGAGGAATATAATACAAAGCAAAAGGACCAATTGATTGTTAAAATTTTATTACATCCATAAATAATAAAATAGGCTTCCACAAATGATCGCCCTCTAGTAAAAATAAAAAATTATCAAACGATAATTAATGAGAACTCTAGGTTTTAGAAATAAAATTTCAAATTCGCTCCAATACCTAGATCAGTTTTTGTATTATAAATACGTATTTCGACTTCAAAGTAGTCATCATCAGTATAAATTAGCTAGTCATAATTTACTCTTGCAGAAATTCAAAAGAAATATTATGCATTTGGACAATGGACTGGTTCCAAATTCAGATCTAATCAAAATTTTATGGAAAATTTAATTATCAGTATGTCCATCTCCCTCTTTCTAAAGATATCAAAATATAAAAACCCGTTTACTGCGCAACGCATAACTTAGTACCAATCAAGAGCGACCATTAGAATAGAGTTATGTCGGTCAAACATATTTAAACAAGGCTCAACCAAGAAACGTCGTGAAACTGTCACCAAATTAGCAACGAATATCATATCCTGAGACAATATAAGAGTAATTTTAATACGAGTGATGTTAACAAGAGTAAATCGAATGAAAGCAATTTTAACAAGAGTAATTTCAGTAAAATTTATTATATTTTAATTTTTTTTTGTCTATTGATCTCTATTTTCTATCTTTTTCTAATTGTCAAAGAGTAAATTACGACTAGCTAATTTATACTGATGATGGCTACTTTGTAGTCGACATACGTATTTATAATACAAAAACGAATCTAGGTATTGGGGCGAATTTGAAATTTTATTACAAATAAAATAAACAACAAACCTGAATCGCTAATATCTAACTCGTCCTTTCAAGATAAGATTCAGATGTATGCAAAATTTCTTATTCCTAAATTTAAGAGTTTTTAAGATGTTTTGAGCAGAAAACATCGGATATCGAACAGAGAGTATTCAGAAAAATGATGATTTCAATCATAATTTCGGCTTCCATTCTTTATAAAAGTGTGCTCGCACATGTTTATTATACTAACAAATCATCAATCATACCGTTTTATATCAAAAAATATATAATAAATAATTTATTTATGGTTATGTACTTTATTTTGTAGCAAATTCACCGCTAACACCAGCACCGTTACCACGTCCTGATGCACTATTCGGTAGTAGTATTGGTGGAGCAACACCACCCCAATCACTAGATGTAAGACCAGGTTATCTGCAACAACTTCAGCAACAACACCAACAACAACAACAAACCTCATCATTCTCATCACCGCCATCTTCATTTCGACCGGGTGGTGTTGCTAATACAGTACTTACTACAACTACCACCACATCAGGTGAACAAATAAGTACGGGAAACGACATAGCCCCTGGAGGTGACCGCATTAGACAGCATATTCCTACAACGCTCGCGTCAAACTTTGTAAGTTTCAATTAATTAAATTACTTTATACAAATCTAGAATTGCTTCCAGTTATATATATATATATACATACATATATATATATATATACATATATATATATATATATATATATATATATATATATATATATATATATATATATATATATATATATATATATATATATGTATATAGTATACCTATATACTATAATATGTATATAATGTATATAATATATTAAATATTGTTACACTACATTAGAAAATTATAGAGTTCCAATCACGAAATTTTCAAGCTGAACACAAATTTTGTGGAACGAAAACAATCAAATCAACGAAGACAAATTGAAACAATACTGGATCGGGTTCCAGGATGCTAGACCCCATCCATGGAATTTCGAAAAATCAATTATACCATCTATTATTTGTCAGCGATAGAAAACTTTTTATGTTTTAAATTTTTTTTGAAGGTCATGAAAAAATTTTAGCACCCCATATTCCATACAAAGAAAAAATAAAGGCACTAATCGATTGAGAATAATCCGCTGATAATTGGTCAGTTAAAATAAATAATTGGTTAGACCTATTTTCTGGCAAAAATCTATTTCCTGGGAGACCGTCTAAATCTATGTCATGACCTTGAAAAAAACTTAAAACATCGACAAAAATTTTTCGATCGCTGACCAAATAATGGGGCTACCTGATCATTTGTGACCAATTAGATGGTATAATTGGTTTTTCGAAATTCCATGGATGGGGTGCTAGCATCCTGTGGCCACTGGATCGTGCTACGTGGCTGTTTTTGTGTATACCATCCATATTGTTCTATATTTTCCAGATAAATTTTAAAAGTTTAAAAAGTCAATTGCTAGGTTAATAAATATTTACAGGTTGGTATTAGAGACCGTAATTCTATGTTTAAAAATTACCAATTACCCGAATGTAAAGGTCATTTAAAGATTAAAATTGTTTTTTTGCAAATATTTTGAAAACTATCTATATTTCCCGTTTTGCAACTAGATTGTTGCTGTCTTTAAAAAACATATCTTTCAGACACTTGTACCCATCATTAGGTTAAACTTTATATAAAAGCACTAGCTTATATCCGCGGCTTCGCTCGCATTTTATTGTTATATCTCCGGCTCCCGTCTTTTTAAGACACAAAACCTTAATGTAATATTCCACCGCTTCCACTACGTCAATATTTATTGTTCTCACCGCTTCCACTACTTCAACTATTTATCGACACTTCCACTAAATTTCCTAGCGAGACACACGTAGTTTTTAAGTCGAATCATAAGCTTTTAAACCAAAAAATCTCCTTAAAATCGGTACAGTAGTTTTTGCGTGATGCTAGAACAAACAAACAAATAAACAAATTAATAGATATTCATAATTTTAATTTTCTAAAATAGTATAGATGTTGATTTTAGAGAACGTATACAAAATATGGGGTTAAATCAATAATTCGTCATAACTAACTAGATGAATTATATTTATTAATTGCAATGTCGTAAACTATATTTAAGAGTCGAGCCAGCTGCGGATACAGAGGGTCAGTGGATTCAATTTCCCCCCTTCCCCCGAGCAAAACCCAAGTACTTTTTTTGACCATGCAAATTTAATATTTTGAAATGATCAAAAACATATCTGTAACTGTTTATAGTTTGCAAGAATCGTTATTTACTCATACAGAGTAGATCACATTATTTCTTCTGAAATATTATGTCCATTAAGCCAGCAGTGCTACCTGAGCAGAAAACAATGATAATAGTCTCATAATTAGACGCTAATTAAATGCTAATTAAATGCCCTAATTAAAAATTAAATGCTCTTTGTTGTGGTGCGTTACCCATGCTCTGCTAGCTTAAAGTTAAGCTAGCAGAGCAAAATTTAAAAAATCAAGTAATTATATTGTTTTTGATCTCGAATTATTAAGCTAATTAAATGCTTGTTAAACTAGCAGAGCAATATTTTAAAAATAAAGTAATTATATTGTTTATGATCTCAAATTATTAAGCTATTTAAATGCTAATTAAATGTTCTAAAAAAAAATTTAATGCTCTTTGTTGTACTGTGTAACCGCATGCTCTGCTAGCTCAACCAGCAGCGCCATATTTAAAAAATCAATTGGTTGTATTGAACTTAAAATCAAATTTTTAAGACTATTATTAGACTAATTATAAGACTATTATCATTGTGTTCTCAGATTACTTTGCTGGCTTAATGGACATTGAAATATTAGATAACATAATGCATTCACTATATAATATATCAATTTAATCGAATGAGTTCTAGGAATCGTTTGAAGGAGAAAAAATACAATTTTCCGTAATACGCCAGTCAAAATCAACCCAAAAAATCTCTCTGATTTTTTAGTATGTTGTTTGGACCCATTAGGGCTATGTATATCCAAGTTTGCAACTCTTAAAAAGTTGTAGACAAATTTTTACACGCGAAAAACCGCGAAATTTTTGGACTTGATTCTGCTCCGTAATTCGTATGTGCCGTAATTCGGTAACGAATGGACCTACAGAGCTCCGATTGAGCTTAATTTGTAATAAATTTAATGCTATTAAAAAACGTATAGAATAGCTTTCGAAGAAAAATGCATGAATTAGGAGATATATAGCAGAATCTGAAACAAGTCCAAAAATTTCGCGGTTT